>JACEFZ010017917.1:0-390000 GCA_014155875.1 Cepaea nemoralis | reverse complement strand
GAGGGTGGCTTGTTGGGTGGGTGAGTAGTTTGTTGGGTGGGTGGGTGGTTTGTTTGGTGGGTGGTTGGTTAGTTTGGTGGGTGGTTAGTTGGGTGGGTGGTTTGCTGGGTGGGTGGTTTGTTGGGTGGGTGGGTGGTTTGTTGGGTGGATGGATGGTTTGTTGCGTATGTGGGTGGTTTGTTGGGTGGGTGGGTGGTTTGTTGGGTGGGCGGTTTGTTGGATGGATGGTTTTTTGCGTGGGTGTGTGGTATGTTGGGTGGGTGGATGTTCTTTTGGGTAGGTGGTTTGATGGATGGGTGGTTTGTTGAGTGGGTAGTTTGATGGGAGGGTGGCTTGTTGGATGGGTGAGTAGTTTGTTGGGTGGGTGGGTGGTTTGTTTGGTGGGTGGGTGGTTAGTTTGGTGGGTGGTTATTTGGGTGGGTGGTTTGTTGGGTGGGTGGTTTGTTGGGTGGGTGGGTGGTTTGTTGGGTGGATGGGTGGTTTGTTGCGTATGTGGGTGGTTTGTTGGGTGGGTGGGTGGTTAGTTGGGTGGGTGGTTTATTGGGTGTGTGGTTTGTTGGGTGGGTGGTTTGTTGGGTGGGTGGGTTGTGTGTTGGGTGGGTGGTTTGTTAGGTTGGACCCCCAACCACAGTCTTCGGTAGCAAGCTCACTAACCACAACGTCACCGTGAAAGGAGTGAGAAAGTTGTGGTGTAGAAGATAGAGAGAAGAGGGTAGAGGAGAAAGGGGATACAAGACAGACAGACAGACAGACCGACAGACAGACAGAGAGAACGAACGAACGAACGAACGAACGAACGAACAAACTTTATTTTAAAAGGGTAACAAGATGGGCACGCAGGCCCGTCTTACATTCGGCCCTTTCGATCACTCATCTTTCATTCATCAAATGTGCATGTTACATTTACATAGGGGAAAAAAAACATTGTCAAATGGATTTTGTAAGCATAAACAATGCATATTACGCATGGTACATTCACATGGGGGAAAAAAAACATTGTCAAATGAAAGTTGTAAACATAAACAGTGCATATTGCAATGTTGTGAGACACATCCCCCATCCACCCTCACACCCCGCAGCCACCCACACATCCCTCAGCCACCCACACATCCCACACCCACCCACACATACCTCCACGCACTCACACAGACTCAGGCAAACATACATGCCGCCACAAACCCACTGATCCCCCACCCACACACATTTCCCAACCCACACATACATCCCCCACCCATCCCATAACCGACACGCACACACCCACCCACATATTCTCCACCACCCACCCACACACTCGCAACCACCCAGCAAAACACACATCACAAAACCACACACACATACCCCGTCAACCCACACATCCCGCACCTATCCACACATACATCCCGCACCCTCACAACTTTCCTCACCCACCCACACACACATCAGCCAACCTACACCCACTCACCCACCCAATATCCGCCACCTCTCAACTACACATCCCCCACCTATACACACATCCCCACCCACAAACACATCTCCCCACCTGCCCACACATATCCCCACCCATAAACACCCAAAAAAACACACCTCCCACCCACACACACCCCACCACCCACATATACCCCACCCACACACATCCGCCGCTCACGCACATCTTCCCACAAACACACACATCCCCCAACCATACACTCATCTCTCACACACATCCACCCACTCACGTACTCATCCATCAACGACTCACACCCACACATCACCCACCCGCTCATCAACACATGCATCTCTCATCTACCCTCCCACCCACACACACCCCAACCACCCAGCCAAACACACATCCCCCATCCTCACATACATCCGTCATCCACCTGCACATCCCACACCTCCCCCACCTCTCACACATCTCCCTCCCACACAAAACTCCACCCATAAACACATTCCCCTCACACACACACATCCCCCACATGCATTCCTCATACACATCCCCGCCCACACATCCTCACCCACACACACATCTCCCCACCCACCCACACATCCCCCACCTACAAACATCCTCACCACCCACACATACATCCTCCACCCACTCACATTTACCCCATCCACACTCACACAATCCCACCCACACAGACATATCCCATTCACAGACACCCCCCCTCTCCACACTCACCCCCACACCCATTACACACCCATCCCCAACCCACACAATCTCCTACACACCCATTCACCCACCCAAATACACATTCCCTACCCACACCCCCAACCCACCAACACCCACATACTTCCAATAGTACTCCCAAATATCCCCCCCCCCCCACACACACATCCCTCACACACATACATCCCCCACCGACTACACATCCCTTCACACATCACCCATCAACCCATACACATCCCCCACATACAACCCTTCCACACATACATTCCACACACCCCCACACACATCCCTCACATACACACCCACACAAACATCCTCACATCTACACACATACATGATCACTGAAACTAATAAGAACAAACTCCCACACTTTACACACAGTTGAGACACTGATGATTGTCGTGAGCATTCTCGCAAAAATTGTAAGAAGTGGATACAAAATTGTACATATACATTGTGTAGCGTAAAACATTAGTGATGCAATTCAACTCTCTCTCTCTCTCTCTCTCTCTCTCTCTCTCTCTCTCTCTCTCTCTCTCTCTCTCTCTCTCTCTCTCTCTCTCTCTCTCTCTCCCACTCACTAACTCTCTCACTCACATCACAGTAATGTTATATTATACATGATAAAATCAAGTGGCATACAAAATGATAATATGAAAGATGAGAATACAGAGAAATAAATATGGAATGGCATGTTACAGGGAAATCAAGTGGTATACAAAATGAAACCTCATAATATGAAAGATGAGAATGCATAAAAAATATGGAATAGTATGTTACATGACATGCGTGAGCTCAACTCTCTCTCTCTCTCTCTCTGTCTCTCTCTCTCTCTCTCTCTCTCTCTCTCTCTCTCTCTCTCTCTCTCTCTCTTACATACACACACTATCACACTCATACACACTCTCTCTTTCTTTCTCACTGTCTCTCTCACACACGTACACACACGTACACACACGCCCACACACAACATACACACATTTACCCACGCACATAAACACACCCAAACACATCCACATACTTGCGCACACGTACTCACATAAAACACAAATACACACTCCCTCGCATGCACACTTACACACACAAACATATACACATACATATACGAGCACACACACATACATACACACACATACACACATATACACACGCACATATATACACACACATATAAAAACACATGAACGCACACCTTAACACACGTACAGACATACACACACAGAGGCACACACAGATACACACATGTACACACACACATATACACCCATACACACATACAGACATGCACACACACATACATCTACACATATAAACACACACACATAGACACACATAGACACACCCATCCATCCACACACATATATGCTGCCTCACATAATCACTAATACTAATATGAATAAACTCCCACACTTTTCCACGTACACACTGTCGACTATCGTGAGCATCCACACAAGAACATTCAAAATTGGGAAACAATGGGAAAACATGGAAAATATGGAAAGTGGTGATGAATATATGGTATACATTGTGTAACGTAAAAATAAAATAGTGGTCCAATCCAGTAAGATAATTCGTGGAATTGACATAAACATTATGAAATAAGCAGTGCTTGTTAAATTCAATTGGCAGTAAAAATGCTAATATGAAAGATGAGTATACAGAAAAAAAAAATGGCATAATGATATACTTGTGCTCATCTCTCTCTCTCTCTCTCTCTCTCTCTCTCTCTCTCTCTCTCTCTCTCTCTCTCTCTCTCTCTCTCTCTCTCTCTCTCTCTCTCTCTCTTTCTCTCTCTCTCTATTAATTTTATGTCACGCACACTGGCACATTGACAATAGATAGATAGATAGATAGATAGATAGATAGATAGACATATAGATAGATAGATAGATAGATAGATAGATAGATAGATAGATAGATAGATAGATAGATAGATAGATAGATAGATAGATAGATAGATAGAACGAAGGAACATACTTTATTTTCAAAGGGTAACAAATTGGGCACGCAGGCCCGTCTTACATTCGGCCCTTCCAATCACTCATCTTTCTTTCATCAACAGTGCATAGGAAAAAAACATTGTCACATGAATTTTGTAAACATAAACAATGCATATTACTATGTTGTGAGACACATCCACCACCCACCCACACATCCCCCATTCACTCCAACTCCCCCACCCAACCACACACACATACAATACATTCCCCACCCATCCACCACATCCCTACACCTACACATCTCCCCACCCACACACACCTCTCACCCACCACACATCCCATCCACCCACACCCCAAGCACACATACATTCAATAACCCACACATCCCCCACCTACACACATCTCCCCACCCACTCACATATCCTCTACCCGTCCCATTTCCCACCAACAATCACTCACCCAATATCCTCCTCCACCCACACACCTCCAACCATCCAGCCAAACACACATTCCTCAGCCACACACACATCTCCCCGTCAACTCACATATTCCGCACCTACCCACACACAAATTCCGCACTCACCCACATAATCTCCCATCTCCCCCAGCCCACTCACAGATCCCGAGCCCACACCTACAAACATCCCCCACCATCTCCTAACCTGCACACACTCACCCACCCACATATCCTCTACCCACCCACACATCCTCTACCCACCCATCCCCCAACCAAACATCCCTTAACCACACACCCTTACTCATATACAATCACCCACCCACACATCCTCTACCCAACCACACATCCTCCATCCACCCATTCCCTCAGCCACACATCCCTTAACCACACACCCCTACCCATATACACACACATCCCCACCCACGCACAATCTCCCCACCCATACAAACATCCCTCACACACATCCCCACCCACCAACACATTCCCCATTCACAAACACACACCTCCCATCCACGCACACACAACCCACACACACATCCCCAACCCATACATTCATCCCCTCACACATCCCTAGACACACGTACTTATCCCTCAACCACTAACACCCACACATTCCTTACCCACTCATCAACACATACATCTCCTATCTACCCACCCACACTCACACACCCCAACCACCCATCTAAGCACACATCCCCCACCCTCACACACATCCTTCACCCACCCGCAAACCCAACCACACCTTCACCCACCCACACAAACATCATTTATCCACATCCAGCTCCCCTCCCACACAACACCACACCCACACACATCCCAAAGACACATCCCTCACCCACACACACATCTATCCACACATCTCCTACCCATCCACACATCCCCCAACTACAATCACCCTCACTACCCACACATACATCCTCCATCCAGCCACACACACCCCCACCCAGCCAGACATATCTCCCACCCACACACACATCTCCAAATCCATCACCCACACCCATCACGCACCCCTCCCCCAACCCACACACATCCCCCACACACATTCACCCACACATCTCTCACCCACACACACTGCCCACCCATCCACCCAAACATCCCACACCCATACACATCTCTCACCCACACACACATCCCCAAACCCACAACCACCCCACCTGCACACATCTCCCACACACCACATATCCCCACACCCACATCTCCCCACCCACATATATACCCCCACCCATCCCATAACCCACCATCAATCATCCACCAACATATCCTCCTCCACCCACTCACCCACAACCACCTAGACAAACACACATCCCCACCCACAAACACATCTCCCCGCCAACCCATACATCTCGCACGCACCCACACACAAATCCCCCACCCACATAATCCCACCCCGCCTACCCACACATCCTGAGCCCACCCACACACATCACGAATCCACCCACACACACATCCCCCCATCCCCCAACCTACTATTATGATCAAACTCCCACACTTTACACACACATACAGTGACGATTGTCGTGAGCATTGTCGCAAAATTGTAAAGAAAATGGAGAAAAATTGTACATATACATTTTGTAACTTAAAAATTAGTGATGCAATTCAACTCTCTCTCTCTCTCCCCCTCCCCTCTCTCTCTCTCTCTCTCTCTCTCTCTCTCTCTCTCTCTCTCTCTCTCTCTCTCTCTCTCTCTCTCTCTCTCTCTCTCACTAACGCTCTCACTCACATTACAGTAATGTTATATTCCATTGGCACCTTGCCGTCTTGACAGACGATAGTTTGTGCTTTAAAAAGGCATAATAACTTTTAACTATGGCGGTAGCGAGTGTGACTGATAAGGCCAATTTGCGCTGTAAATGTCCGTTCACAGTGGGTGCATCTGAACACGTGGTCATTTCCACCATCATGCACCATCTTACGTCTCAAACGCTTGGTGTGTGACTTTTCTGCAATAATTTTCTCCTTTGACTTTATTCCATTTCTGATATTTGCCCTCCATGCAACACGTTCAGCGGCGACTTGCTCCCAATGTGCATTATCAATGCCTGTATCAATCATGTCCCGCTTACACACATCTTTGTATCGTAGTAGAGGCCGACCCTGAGATCTCTTACCCATCTGTAATTCACCAAAAAAGATATCCTTTGGTATTCTACCATCATCCATCCTCCTAAGATGTCCTATCCATCTAAGTCTACGAAGACTGAGCATGGAATAAACTGTCACACAACCTGATCTTTCCAATACTTCAGTATTTGTGATTTTGTCTTGCCACTTAATACCAAGAATTCTTCGCAAACACCGCATATGAAAGCTGTTTAAATTGTTCTCTTGGTGTGAGTAATTTGTCCAGGTTTCACTGCCATAGAGAAGAGTACTAAGGACACAGGCTTGATAGACAAGGACTTTTGTTTTGGCAGTAAGCTTCCTGTTCTCCCAGACTCTTTTTCTTAACCTGTTCATTGTTGTTGCTGCCTTACCAATCCGGATGTTGATTTCCTGATCTATGGATAATTTGCTATTAACCACTGATCCTAGATATGTAAAATGGTCTACTATCTCTAGTTCAGCGTCGTCAATAAAGATTGATGGTACCCCATGTGCACCTTGTGACATAACCTGTGTCTTCTTTTTGCTAATTGTTAAACCAAATTCAGAACAAGCATTGGAGAATGCAGATAGTAGACATTGCAATTCTTCCTCAGAGTGGGTCGTAACTGCAGCATCATCTGCAAAAAGCAACTCTCTGATCAGTACCCTCCTAATTTTGGTCTTAGCCTTCAATCTCTGAGCATTGTAGAGGCCGCCATCTGAGCGTGAGTGAATGTATATACCACCATCCTGATCACGAAATGCATATTTCAGTAGAAGTGAAAAGTATATTCCAAAGAGGGTGGGAGCTAGTACACAACCTTGCTTAACTCCACTCTTGATTTCAAATTCTTCAGAAGTTGCACCATCAAACTTGATTATACCCTTCATGCCTGTGTGGAACGATTCCACAATGGACAGAAGAGTTGGTGGGCAGCCAATCTTCTTTAGTGCCTTGAACAGACCCTCACGACTGACCAAATCAAATGCCTTTGTGAGGTCGATGAAGGCAATAAACAGTGGTTGATTCTGTTCACGGCATTTTTCTTGCATTTGTCGCAATGAGAATATCATATCCGTGGTAGACCGGTTCTGTCGAAAGCCACACTGTGATTCGGGGTAGACTTGATCTCCTAGGATTTGAAGTCTGCGCAGAACAATTCTGGCAAATACTTTTCCAACAATACACAGAAGTGAGATACCCCTATAGTTGTTGCAGTCGCTCCGATCGCCCTTGTTCTTGTACAGTGTTATGATGCTTGAATCTTTGAAATCCTGTGGGACTTGTCCTTCACGCCAGCATAGCTCTATTAGCTGATGGATCTGTAGAGTGAGTGTGTCTTGCCCACTCCTGATAACTTCTATTGGAATCCCATCCTTACCTGGAGCCTTGCCAGATGCAAGTTCATTTATAGCACACTTAACTTCTGTTATGGTGGGAAGTGTGTCCAGGTGGTCAAGAGTTGGTAGAGCCTCTATGGCGTTGAGGGCATCATCCGCTAGTTTGGTCTCACTTGAGTAAAGCTCCAAATAGTGCTCTACCCATCTGTCCATCTGCTGTTTCTTGTCAGTGATGATTTCTCCAGTCAAGGTTTTCAATGGTGCACTTCTTTTGATCACTGGACCACAGGCTTTCTTTATTCCTTCATACATGCTTCTTATGTCTCCCTTATCACTTGCGATTTGAATGGACTCACATAGCTTGATCCAATAATCATTTGCACACTGCCTGGCAGCCTTTTGCACATCCTTCCTAGCTTGCCTTAGCTCACTCAGAGTGTTACGCGTTGGTCTTTCCTTGTTTCTTAAGAGAGCTTTCTTCTTCTTATCAATCAAGGGCTGCAGAGTCTCGCTGTTGGCCGCAAACCAGTCCTGCCTCTTATGATCCACAGTGCCGTAAACCTCTACGGCAGTTTTATAAAGAGTTTCCTTAATTTGACCCCACTTTTCATTTACTGTACAATTTTCTGGTGTATCAGTGAAAGCGTCTTCACGTTGCTGTTGAAACTGAAAGCACTTTTCAGGATCATGAGTGTTAATAATATTAATCCTGGGGCTAGATTTGTGTTTAGCACACATCTCTCACCCACACACACTGCCCACCCATCCACCCAAACATCCCACACCCATACACATCCCTCACCCACACACACATCCCCAAACCCACAACCACCCCCACCTGCACACATCTCCCACACACCACATATCCCCACACCCACATCTCCCCACCCACATATATACCCCCACCCATCCCATAACCCACCATCAATCATCCACCAACATATCCTCCTCCACCCACTCACCCACAACCACCTAGACAAACACACATCCCCACCCACAAACACACCTCCCCGCCAACCCATACATCTCGCACGCACCCACACACAAATCCCCCACCACATAATCCCACCCCGCCCACCCACACATCCTGAGCCCACCCACACACATCACGAATCCACCCACATACACATCTCCCCATCCCCCAACCTACTATTATGATCAAACTCCCACACTTTACACACACATAAAGTGACGATTGTCGTGAGCATTGTCGCAAAATTGTAAAGAAAATGGAGAAAAATTGTACATATACATTTTGTAACTTAAAAATTAGTGATGCAATTCAACTCTCTCTCTCTCTCTCTCTCTCTCTCTCTCTCTCTCTCTCTCTCTCTCTCTCTCTCTCTCTCTCTCTCTCTCTCTCTCTCTCACTAACGCTCTCACTCACATTACAGTAATGTTATATTATACATGGTAAAATCAAGTGTCATACATACAAAATGATAATGTGAAAGATGAAAATACACAAAAAATATGGAATGGCATGTTACAGGACATGCGAGCACTCAATTCTCTCTCTCTCTCTCTCTCTCTCTCTCTCTCTCTCTCTCTCTCTCTCTCTCTCTCTCTCTCTCTCTCTCTCTCTATTACACAGGCACACACACATTCCCCCCCCCCACACACACACATATCCCTCACATACACACCCATACATACATCCTCACATCTAGACAAATACATGATGCCTCACATGATCACTGAAACTAATAAGAACAAACTCCCACACTTTACACACAATTGAGACTGACGATTGTCGTGAGAATTCTCGCAATTGCAAGAAGTGGAGAAAAAATTGTACATATACATTATGTAGCGTAAAAATTAGTGATGCAATTCAACTCTCTCTGAGACAGAGAGACAGACAGACAGAGAGACAGAGAGGCAGACAGACAGACAGACAGACAGACAGACAGACAGACAGACAGACAGACAGACAGACAGACAGATAGATAGATAGATAGATAGATAGATAGATAGATAGATAGATAGATAGATAGATAGATAGATAGATAGATAGATAGATAGATAGATAGATAGATAGATAGATAGGCAGGAAGGGAGGGAGGCAGGCAAGCAGGCATGCAGTAGCTAGGTAGGTAGGCATGTATGTAGGTAGGTAGGTAGGTAGGTATGTATGTATGTAGGTAGGTAGGTAGGTATGTAGGTAGGTAGGTAGATATACGGAGAGACAGACAGATGGATGACGCGCATGAACACTTAAGTTGAAACCACATTTGAAAACATAGTTTTTGTGTGGTTTTATAAGTGAGTAAGGGAGGGAGGCCGGTCTCTCTGGCTGTGGGGTTACAACACTTTCTCTCTGTAATCCCGTTTATCACGCAGTCTCGTAGCGGAGAGAGAGCTGAGGCGGTTCGACCCCCGCTGGTGACTTGCGGGATAACTGAGCCGGCCGCTCAGAAAGCAATGGCAAACTACTGAGCGTAATCTTGCCAAGAGATCAACATACAGCTGAAAGGTGCTGGTGTTGACAGCTAAGTCCTGTAAAGGATATGCTTAAAAAAAAAAAGGGAGGGAGAGCGAGCGAGCGAGAGAGAGAGAGAGAGAGCGAGAGAGGGTGGGGGAGAGAGCGAGAGCGAGAGAGGGTGGGGGAGAGAGCGAGAGAGTGACAGTGAGAGTGACAGAGAGTGAGAGAGAGCGACAGAGACAGAGAAAGAGCGATAAAGATACAGAGAGAGAGGGGGGGGGGACAAAGAGCGTGAGAGAGCTACAGAGACACAGAGAGAGAGAACGACAGAGACACATATAGAGAGAACGACAGAGACAGAAACAGAGCGACAGAGAGTGAGAAAGAGAGAGCGACAGAACACAGAGAGAGCGAGAGAGTGCGAGATAGAGAGCGACAGAGACACAGAGAGAGAGAACGACAGAGACACAGAGAGAGAGAACGACAGAGACACATATAGAGAGAACGACAGAGACAGAAATAGAGCGACAGAGAGTGAGAAAGAGAGAGCGACAGAACACAGAGAGAGCGAGAGAGTGCGAGATAGAGAGCGACAGAGACAGAGAAAGAGCAACAGATTGCGAGAGACAGAGAGAGAGAGGGGGGGACGACAGCGAATGAGAGAGAGAACGACAGAGACACAGAGAGAGAGGGTGCGACAGAGAGAGAGAGAGAGAGAGAGAGAGAGAGAGAGAGAGCTACAGAAAGCGAGATAGTGTGTATGTGTGTGTGTGTCTGTGTGTTAGAGTGGTATTTTCCCTGCTGCATTCCAGGCCGCTATTTTTACAGGAAGCAGATGTGTAAATGAGTGACAGATAGAGAGTATTCCCAACACACAGCTCCACAAATGTCAAGGTTAGAACGTTCCCACCAACACGTGTTACTCACATTGTGGGCGTGGTCAAGGGATGTTTCTCTCAAACATCTTCTCGTGGCTTCCTGTCTTTCTATCCCCCAATGGAGCAAATGTACTCAACCTTCTCACGTCCAGCGGTGGACCAGCAGTGTCCGCACCCTTCAGTGGTTGTTGGGCTTCACAAATCTCTTCTGTCAGGATCTGCAACATTTAGTAGATGCGGTTGTTGCATACAGTGAATAAGTAGGGTTAGGATTACATTGTAAGAAGACACAGTTTATGGTCGTCACTGGGAAGAAGGAAATACCACAATGTAATATACAAGAGCCGGCTCCGTGGCTATGGCGGTACGACGCAGTTCGTAATTCCGCTTACCAGCTTTCGAAACACATCTGCGCGCGATTTGGCAGCAGACCGCGTTGCGCTGGCCTTTAATGAATTGGCATGGGAGCCGGTCGTTCAGAAAGCAATTGCAAACTACTGAACGTAATCTTGCCAAGACATCAACAACAGCAGTAAAATGCTGGTGTTGACAGCGATGTCCTGTGAAAAGGAGTAAAAAAAATATACAAGTAAATGGGAATGTTCTTAAACAAATGAATCGGTACAATTATCTAGGAACAGTCATAACATCTGATGGGAGATGCCTTGACGAGATTAGAACAAGAATCGTCATGGCGAATGTAGCCTTTTCCAAGATGGAAAACATACTGACCAATTAAAAGATGCCATTTGCAAAGAGAAGAAGTGTGTTGAGGTGCTACCTAGGCTTTTGTATGGATGCGAAGCGTGGACAATGAGCAGACAAGCTGAAAAAACATCTGATGGCTGTGGAAATGTGGTTTCTGAGGAGAATGCAAAGAATACCATGGACAAACAGAAAAACCAATGAACAAGTTCTACAAGAAACAAATGAAAACTGTTAGCTGATTAGAAAATTAGACGTAGATGATTAAATTTTTTATGGCGAGCAAAGAATAGTAACACTGTTGCTTACCATGCATGTCGTAAGAGGCGACTAAGGAGGCTATGGTTCTGTCGCCCTGATACTGAGTGAGTGCGTGGCGCGACACTGTGAGCTGTGAGTTTCGCTTGGAATGCTTTTACATCTGTCCGCGGTTGTGTGCAACGGGAACTGCATGTTCAGAACGATGGCGGCCGGCTGTTGCTGGATTGACTGGTTTGCCTTTTCGGCTCACGAGTGCATTTTTCAGGAGACTCCTGGGAGTCGCCACTGGAGCTACGGAGTTCGTGCTTTGTGCGGCGTTTTCGGCGGGTCGTCCTGTGAAAAGAGACCGAGCCATATAGGATAAAACCCGGGTCAATGAAGTCTTTCTGGTGACTGCCATTTCCATCAACGATGAACTGTATTTTTCATGGAGGACTTTTGTGTTGGCATTCTGGCTGCGGCATTATGCACAGTGTACCTGTGCGGACTGTTGGCTTGCCGATACTCCTGTCTGTTCCATTGTTCACTTTTGGCAGTGAGGAGCATTTTGTGTGATATTCACTGGCACAGGAACGGAGCAATATGGGGACAACCCGTTGCCGTGAAGTTGGAACCACAACTAACTAACTAACTAACTAACTAACTAACTATTTTTTATGGACACGTTATGAGAAGAAATAAATAGCAGAACTTGGTGACAACTGGCAAGAGTGAGGGGACGAGAATAAGGGGAAGGGGGAGAAGTAAATACCTGGATGGCTTGGCCACGTGGCATGGTCGAGACAAGAACACTGAGCTGATCCACGACTCTGGTGATCTCATGACCGACCCCGCTTGGAATAATTTTTTTCCATTGCCTTTAGAACTGGTTATTAATCGTTTACGTTATTCTCCTACCTTCTGTCCTCCTATCTGCTATCTTGTGCCTTACTCTCTCTTATCTTCTGTCCTCCTATCTGCTATCTTCTGTCTTACTCTCTCTTATCTTCTGTCCTCCTATCTGCTATCTTGTGTCTTATTCTCTCCTACTTTCTACCTCCTGTCTTCTACCTTCTGTCATCGATGACTTCTTGCTGTTTACATGTAACTCCCAGCAGCAACAAAACTCTCTGTTGTGTTTCAGTCACTTGCCCTTGTTGTCCGTCCCTCCCTCCATCCATCCATCGATCTGTCTGTCTGTCTGTCTGTCTGTCTGTCTGTCTGTCTGTCTGTCTGTCTGTCCCTCCATCCATCGATCTGTCTGTCTGTCTGTCTGTCTGTCCCTCCATCCATCGATCTGTCTGTCTGTCTGTCCCTCCATCCATCGATCTGTCTGTCTGTCTGTCTGTCTGTCCCTCCATCCATCGATCTGTCTGTCTGTCTGTCTGTCCCTCCATCCATCGATCTGTCTGTCTGTCTGTCTGTCTGTCCCTCCATCCATCGATCTGTCTGTCTGTCTGTCTGTTGGCATATGTGTGTATGTAAGCATCAACGTATGTGTGTAAATGTTCCGGTGTTTGCCAGCTACAACGTAAGTGTGAAAATGATCCGCTTTATGTGTGTAAATTATCCAGTATATGTGTGTAAATTATCCAGTATATGTGTGTAAATTATCCAGTATATGTGTGAAAATGATCCGCTTTATGTGTGTAAATTATCCAGTATATGTGTGTACATTATCCGGTATATGTGTGTAAATGAGCCGGTATATGTGTGTGTATCCGCTACAACACATGTGTAAACGATCCAGTATATGTGTGTGAGTCAGTTATAACCTATGTGTGTAAACAATCCAGTATATGTGTGTAAATGATCCGGTATATGTGTGTAAATGATCCGGTATATGTGTGTAAATGATTCGGTATATGTGTGTAAATGATCCGGTATATGTGTGTAAATGATCCGGTATATGTGTGTAAATTATCCGGTATATGTGTATTAAATGATCCGGTATATGTGTGTAAATTATCCGGTTATGTGTGTAAATGGTTTGGCATATGTGTGTAAATTATCCGATATATGTGTGTAAATGATCTTGTATTTGTGTTTTTCAGGTAACGCAAACATGTTGAGGAAAATCAGAGGCCGTCAAAGGAAGACAGTTAACTCATGCTTACATCATGATTGTCACTGTGAGAAGAGAACGGGAGAAGATGGGATTTGAGGAAACACGCAATAGACAACAGAACCAGTTATAATCACCTGACATCTGTGCATGTCACCTTCAAATGAGACTGACGATGGGTCGGTGAGGGAACCAGTGCGTGTCCACACTCGGCCAGCCAAACACCAGCGTGTCACAGAAATCATGGCAGTTAAATGTGGAATCTTAGTGACTCGTGGAGATGTTTAACTCCCCCAATACCTAACATCATTTGATATACGTTGGGTGTATCCCAATGTAGCTTCTATTCAGTGACATGACCATATTAAAACATTGTGTTGTAAATAATCTCAAGTATATGTAGTTATTAGTTGTATTAAGAAACGAACACAATATCTCAATGAAAGCTGGATGTGTTGGTGATAATTGTGGCTGCCTGGAGATTCAATCCCCTCCCAGTTAAGGATGTGTCTTGGCAGCATGAGTCACTATAGGTGGGTCACATGGCGGATCATCTGGATTAATTTGGGAGTAGTTTGTGTCAAAGTTCAAACGTGAAAGTCTACGTCACTTCAATAAAGAGACGCTAGAGTCGGGACTCGGAATACGAAAATGTGGGTTTGCTCACGATTACTGAATGTGGAATCTGCAGTCGTTGTTGCTGTATTACAGTGGCGGCTGCTTTCTTGGGTCTTCGGAGTTGTCTTGTGGTGTCTGAGAGTGACCTCCCTGCAAGACAATAGCCCGGATATTCCTAATATGGCGGCCTGCACAGGGAAGCTGTTTCACGTGACCTACAGGTCACATCCGGTGTATGGGAGACCTGACGTCATTCTTGAGGTAAGTACTTTCATTCAGTGAGTAATCTGTCTACTTCTGTGATCGCCAATCAATACATGGGTGTTTATTTACGAACCGTTATTTAGTCTAGTCAATTTCCCATCATTATCGTGCTCGTGGAGATGGAGTCTGGCCAGGTAGTTGCAGTGTCGCCTGATAACAGAAATTCTCTCCATCACAAGTATTGACCATAAAGTTGTTGCGTCAGTGCAAAATATGGCTGTCTTAACTCTGAAAGGACCGTGTGCTTTTTACCAAAGAAAGAAAATGGCACCTTCCCGGACAATGTAAGGTAGTGAGGGTGTTTGAGCACTTTTCGGATGTCTAGCTAGAAACTAAATGGTTTTGGGGTGAGGAGAATGCGCCTCACGCCTGAAGTATCACGGTCCCCGCTGTGATGAATGAAGCCTGCCTGGGACTACATACTAGATACTGAATGTGAGTCACAGCAAAACCTGTGACGATGGTAGATTGTCAGCACCCACGCCTTACATCCAGGCTTGGAGGCCTCACGTGCATCATACTCATACTTCCTGGCTACTAGGATGAAAACAGTACTTGCCAGGTTGTTGATGCCATGTCAGAGTGCACAACCTCACGACAGAGTTACTACAACAACAGAAACAACACAACATGATCTTGCATGCTTGTGGAGTGTCCGTATTTTGTCTTCCAGTCTTTTCTAGAGATTGCTGACTCAGACGTCTCAGCTTCCTGTTGTTGCTGGTGTCCGTTCTTGTCAACTGTGTCCTGTGTTAGTAGGACTGTAGCCAACTGTGTCCTGTGTTAGTAGGACTGTAGCCAACTGTGTCCTGTGTTAGTACGACTGTAGCCAACTGTCCTGTGTTGTTATAGATTTCACCAACTGTGTAATTTGTTACTAGGACTTTATCTAAATGTGTCCTCTGTTGCTAGGACTGAAGCCAACTGTGTCCTGTGTTGTTAGGAAGCAAGACGACAGAGACATCAGATGTGAACATGGAGCCAGACGACAGAAACATCAGATGTATACATGGAGCCAGACGACAGAAACATCAGATGTGAACATGGAGCCAGACGACAGAAACATCAGATGTGAACATGGAGCTAGACGACAGAAACATCAGATGTGAACATGGAGCCAGACGACAGAAACATCAGATGTGAACATGGAACCAGACGACAGATACATCAGATGTGAACATGGAGCCAGACGACAGATACATCAGATGTGAACATGGAGCCAGAAGACAGAAACATCAGATGTGAACATGGAGCCAGACGACAGAAACATCAGATGTGAACATGGAGCCAGACGACAGAAACATCAGATGTGAACATGGAGCCAGACGACAGAAACATCAGATGTGAACATGGAGCCAGACGACAGAAACATCAGATGTGAACATGGAGCCAGACGACAGATACATCAGATGTGAACATGGAGCCAGACGACAGAAACATCAGATGTGAACATGGAGCCAGACGACAGAAACATCAGATGTGAACATGGAGCCAGACGACAGATACATCAGATGTGAACATGGAGCCAGACGACAGAAACATCAGATGTGTACATGGAGCCAGAAGACAGATACATCAGATGTGAACATGGAGCCAGAAGACAGAAACATCAGATGTGAACATGGAGCCAGACGACAGAAACATCAGATGTGAACATGGAGCCAGAAGACAGATACATCAGATGTGAACATGGAGCCAGACGACAGAAACATCAGATGTGAACATGGAGCCATAAGACAGATACATCAGATGTGAACATGGAGCCAGACGACAGAAACATCAGATGTGAACATGGAGCCAGAAGACAGATACATCAGATGTGAACATGGAGCCAGACGACAGAAACATCAGATGTGAACATGGAGCCAGACGACAGATACATCAGATGTGAACATGGAGCCAGACGACAGAAACATCAGATGTGAACATGGAGCCAGACGACAGAAACATCAGATGTGAACATGGAGCCAGACGACAGATACATCAGATGTGAACATGGAGCCAGACGACAGATACATCAGATGTGAACATGGAGCCAGAAGACAGAAACATCAGATGTGAACATGGAGCCAGACGACAGAAACATCAGATGTGAACATGGAGCCAGACGACAGATACATCAGATGTGAACATGGAGCCAGAAGACAGAAACATCAGATGTGAACATGGAGCCAGACGACAGATACATCAGATGTGAACATGGAGCCAGACGACAGATACATCAGATGTGAACATGGAGCCAGACGACAGATACATCAGATGTGAACATGGAGCAGAAGACAGATACATCAGATGTGAAACTGAAACACTGTGGCTACATAAAACGTCGCGGTGGCTGGGATAGAACAATAGTGGAGCCACGGTTGCTGATACTTGAGGCTGGGATAGAACAATAGTGGAGCCACGGTTGCTGGTACTTGAGGCTGGGATAGAACAATAGTGGAGCCACGGTTGCTGGTACTTGAGGCTGGGATAGAACAATAGTGGAGTCATGATTGCTGGTATGTGAGGCTTGGATAGAACAAAAATGGAGCCACGGCTCCTGGTCCCTGAGGCTGGGATAGAACAATAGTGGCGCCACAGGTGCTGGTTCATGGGGCTGGGATAGAACAATAGTGTAGCCGCGGGTGCTGGTCCATGAGGCTGGGATAGAACAATAGTGTGAACCACGGATGCTTCTCTATGAGGCTTGGATGGGAGAATAGTGGAGCTACGGTTGCTGATCCATGAGGCTGGGATAGAACAATAGTG
Source organism: Cepaea nemoralis (assembly GCA_014155875.1). Classification (NCBI taxonomy): domain Eukaryota; kingdom Metazoa; phylum Mollusca; class Gastropoda; order Stylommatophora; family Helicidae; genus Cepaea; species Cepaea nemoralis. The sequence continues at coordinate 372,103 of JACEFZ010017917.1, read as the reverse complement.
GAGCAACGTTTGCTGGCCCATGAGGCTAGGATAGAATAATAGTAGAGTCACTTTTTCTGGTCCATGAGGATGGGATAGAACAATAGTCGAGCCATGGTTGCTGGTCCATGAGGCTGGGATAGAACAATAGTGGAGCCACTGTTGCTGATCCATGAGGCTGAGATAGAACAATAGTGGAGCCATGGTTCCCAGTACATGAGGCTGGGGTCGACCCACTCGACGGGGGACACGCAGCTATACAGACACTGCGCATCGAAATATATCAGGCATGGGAGCTGATGAAGGATGGAGAGTCTGTCTGGCAGACTGTGGTGAGAGAACGTTTTACAAAGGCGCTGTTATGTAATGATGACCTCTGACACACACCGAGGCAGTCGTCAAGTGCTACTTTGTCCGGCCTTGCAGCATACATCGAGTGATATCTCCTGCCCGCCCCTACACTTCCTCTCTCACACCAGCAGGCGATGAGGGATGCAGCGCCAGGTTTCACTGTTGAGCGTCTTGACGTCTGCACGAACAAGGCCATAACTGTTCATCATGTGCCCGTTATCTTATTCTCCTGTTCTTTGTCTCTCTCCTTTCATGTTCCAGTCTTCTTCTTGATCATCTTATGTGCCATGCTATTCCATATTTTTTTCTGTATCCTCATCTTTCATATTAATAATATTATTATGTTTACTGCCACTTGATATTTTAACATGTACTTATGAAAACGTGTGCACTGCTTACTTCATCATGTTTGTGTCAATTTTAGGAATTAACTTATTGAATCGCATCACTATTGTTTACTTTACACAATGTATATGTATAATATTTTTTCCATTTGTTTTCCATTTTTCCGAGAATGCTCACGACAATCGTTATTGCACGTGTGTGTAAAGTGTGGGAGTTTGTTCATATTAGTTTCAGTAATTATGTGAAGCAGGTGTATTTGTCTAGATGTTAGGATGTGTGTGTATGGGGATGTGTGTGTGTGGGGGGGGGGGGGGGGGAAGGGGGGCTGTATGTGTGTGTGTGGGGATATTTGCGTGAGGGGGATGTGTGTGTGTGGATGATGTGTGGGCGCGGAATGTGTGAGTGAGTGGGGGATGTGTAGTTGAGTGGGGAGATGTGTGAGAGTAGGGGATGTGTGTTGGTGGGGAATGTGGTCACGGGATGTGTTGGTGGGTGGGGATGTATGTGTTGGTGTGTGGGTGGGGATGTGTGAGTGGGTGGGTGAGTGGTGGATGTATCGGTGGGTGGGTGGGGGATGTATGTGTTGGTGGGTAGGTGTGTGGGTGGGGGATGTGTGAGTGGGTGGGGATGTGTTGGTGAGTGGGGATATGTATGTGGGTGTGGGAGGGGATATTGATCGGTGGGAGGGGAAGTGTGGGTGGGTGGGGGAATGTGTGTGAGGATGGGTGAGTGGGGAATTTGTGGGTGGTTATGTCTCTGTTCTCTTTCATGTCTGTAGTCTTACTCTTTAAGAAAACTCCCGCCATCATTGCTCACTAGAAACATTCCCGTCATACGTTTGTTTACGGGCCCACAAACACAATCGCAACTATTATTATTAAGCGAAACTAAAAATAAGAAATCTGTTTTATATGTAATTCTCTTGAATATTACGTTAACCACTCCCCCCCCCCCCCTACCTTCATTGATTATTACTTTACACCCCCCCCCCCCCCCCCATACGGTGATTGATTATTACTTTTTCCCCTATACGCTGATTGAGTCGCTTTTACGATCCTGTTTGATCGTTCTTGTTATCGTTTTCTGCGATACGGAAGAAAATATATTGCTTTGTTTGGTTGTGATTATGTTATACATTGTTTCGAATAGTGTTATCTTAACAACCCAACTATTTGTCCGTCATTATTTCCCGACCTGCACAATTTTATGCTGATTCTGCTGTTTCCTGTTCCGACAAAGACCTACGCCATTTCCGGGTCAACCAAGTTCATTGCAAGCCTCCATTAAGAAAATAAACCTGACTGGAGCTCGTAAAACATGTCCGCAGCCAGAACACGGCCTGGGAGGTGTGGCGACTGGGTACACTTGTCCCAGGGCTCACCCACATTCCTGTCGTCTTAGAATCTGTTTTCAATCATCACTGAATTACTAGAATCTGGTCTTTATGGTGATTGCAGATATGTCAGTAGTATTATCTTTGGGGAGTCCAAGTGTATGTATGCAGGATGGTTGACAGATGCGGCATTCTGAGGTATGTTAAACACGTCCAGGTAAATCCTGGTCAGGGCGATGTATTGCAGCGGAACTCCGGGTGTTCAATCTGGACCATCAGATGGAGACACAGTAGTAGACGAACCAGCATGTGTCAAGATGGCTGAATTTAGATGCCAGCGTGGTTTTAACAGGGAGGATCGTACGATGAAACGAATCCCACTTGGGTACAACTAATGTGTTTCATAAACAACCAGCATCTGCGCCCTCCGACCTTTACTGCGTGAGACAGATCACCTTTGGGTTTTCACGGAGTGTTATCAAACGACAGTTAGCACCAAGAATTACGTCTGGTTTCTGGCAAGTGAATCGGGCACTTCACCTCGTTGAACGCCGTTCAAAATAATGGAATAACGTGACCAAATTGTGCACGTATAAACACAGTTGCATATCGCAACAAGTAGGCCTTAACCGACAGTGTGTTGGCAGCATTTACATTTATTTAAATAAGAGGACAGCAGTCTGTGTGAGTCGTGTGTCCGAGGAAGGTGGGGCTTCGTCCACAGCAGTCTGTGTGAGTCGTGTGTCCGAGGAAGGCGGGGCTTCGATTGACACGTCACAGGTAGCATCTGTCCAGGGACTACAGTGACCATCTGGGTGGACACGGCTGTCGGTGGTTGCAGCAGAAGTATTATACCTAGCGACATAAGGTGACGAGAGGCAGTTCTTGGGTGGCACCAGACGAAGACACAGTCAGGTGTGCGGGATGTTTCAGACAGTGAGCAGTCCCTGACCGAAGCTGTAGATCATACCTAGCGACATAGGGTGCCGAGAGGCAGTTCTTGGGTGGCACCAGCCGAAGACACAATCAGTCAGTTGTGTGGGATGGGCATGATAGGGTGTAGAGAAGAGTGTGTCATAGTGCTCTCTAACAACGAAGCATTGCATAGAGTGATGGTCACACTGGGCCGAGGGTGGCCAGTATGGGCTGCTGGTTCTATAGAAGTTTCATTGCAACAGTTGGCAGAAGACAACTCACACCCTGGTCATGTCATTATACACACTGACCTCTCTGTGGTCTGAGGCAGAGACTAATCATTATCATCATGTGCCAGCCGGATGTGCGCTTTGAGAAGAATGCTGAGAGTATCAAGGACAGAGAAGAGTTAGTGGCGGCGCCAGTGTTACAAAACAACACGTCTAAACCAAGATTACACGTCTAAACTAAGGGCGTGACCAGTCAATGTTGTGAGAGCACATCAACAGAACAGGTGAGGTAGAGAAATAAGCCGTATGTGGGAGAATACCAGACATGTGAGGGAGAGAAATGAGCTGTATGTGGTAGAATACCAGACAGGTGAGGTAGAGAAATGAGCTGTATGTGGGAGAATGCCAGACAGGTGAGATAGAAAAATGAGCCTTATGTGGGAGAATACCAGACAGGTGAGGTAGAGAAATGAGCTGTATGTGGGAGAATACCAGACAGGTGAGGTAGAGAAATGAGCTGTAAGTGGGAGAATACCAGACAGGTGAGAGAGAGAAATGAGCTGTATGTGGGAGAATACCAGACAGGTGAGGGAGAGAAATGAGCTGTATGTGGGAGAATACTAGACAGGTGAGGGAGAGAAATGAGCTGTATGTGGGAGAATACCAGACAGGTGAGGGAGAGAAATGAGCTGTATGTGGGAGAATACCAGACAGGTGAGGTAGAGAAATGAGCTGTATGTGGGAGAATACCAGACAGGTGAGGTAGAGAAATGAGCTGTATGTGGGAGAATACCAGACAGGTGAGGTAGAGAAATGAGCCTTTTGTGGGAGAATACCTGACATGTGAGGTAGAGAAATGAGCTGTATGTGGGAGAATACCTGACAGGTGAGGTAAAGAAATGAGCTGTATGTGGGAGAATACCAGACAGGTGAGGTAGAGAAATGAGCTGTATGTGGGAGAATACCAGACAGGTGAGGTAGAGAAATGAGCCTTTTGTGGGAGAATACCTGACAGGTGAGGTAGAGAAATGAGCCTTTTGTGGGAGAATACCAGACAGGTGAGATAGAGAAACGAGCTGTATGTGGGAGAATACCAGACAGTTGAGGTAGAGAATGAGCTGTATGTGGAGAATACCAGACAGGTGAGGTAGAGAAATGAGCTGTATGTGGGAGAATACCAGACAGGTGAGGTAGAGAAATGAGCTGTATGTGGTAGAATACCAGACAGGTGAGGTAGAGAAATGAGCCTTTTGTGGGAGAATACTAGACAGGTGAGGGAGAGAAATGAGCTGTATGTGGGAGAATACCAGACAGGTGAGGGAGAGAAATGAGCTGTATGTGGAGAAATACCAGACAGTTGAGGGAGAGAAATGAGCTGTATGTGGGAGAATACCAGACAGGTGAGGTAGAGAAATGAGCTGTATGTGGGAGAATACCAGACAGGTGAGGTAGAGAAATGAGCTGTATGTGGAGAATACCAGACAGGTGAGGTAGAGAAATGAGCCTTTTGTGGGAGAATACCTGACATGTGAGGTAGAGAAATGAGCTGTATGTGGGAGAATACCTGACAGGTGAGGTAAAGAAATGAGCTGTATGTGGGAGAATACCAGACAGGTGAGGTAGAGAAATGAGCTGTATGTGGGAGAATACCAGACAGGTGAGGTAGAGAAATGAGCCTTTTGTGGGAGAATACCTGACAGGTGAGGTAGAGAAATGAGCCTTTTGTGGGAGAATACCAGACAGGTGAGATAGAGAAACGAGCTGTATGTGGGAGAATACCAGACAGTTGAGGTAGAGAAATGAGCTGTATGTGGGAGAATACCAGACAGGTGAGGTAGAGAAATGAGCTGTATGTGGGAGAATACCAGACAGGTGAGGTAGAGAAATGAGCTGTATGTGGTAGAATACCAGACAGGTGAGGTAGAGAAATGAGCCTTTTGTGGGAGAATACCAGACAGGTGAGGAAGAGAAATGAGCCTTTTGTGGGAGAATACCAGACAGGTGAGGTAGAGAAATGAGCCTTTTGTGGGAGAATACCAGACAAGTGAGGAAGAGAAATGAGCTGTATGTGGGAGAATACCAGACAGGTGAGGTAGAGAAATGAGCTGTATGTGGGAGAATACCAGACAGGTGAGGGAGAGAAATGAGCCTTTTGTGGGAGAATACCTGACAGGTGAGGGAGAGAAATGAGCTGTATGTGGGAGAATACCAGACAGGTGAGGTAGAGAAATGAGCTGTATGTGGGAGAATACCAGACAGGTGAGGGAGAGAATACCAGACAGGTGAGGGAGAGAAATGAGCTGTATGTGGGAGAATACCAGACATGTGAGGTAAAGAAATGAGACTTTTGTGGGAGAATACCAGACAGATGAGATAGAGAAACGAGCTGTATGTGGGAGAATACCAGACAGGTGAGGTAGAGAAATGAGCTGTATGTGGGAGAATACCAGACAGGTGAGGTAGAGAAATAAGCTGTATGTGGGAGAATACCAGACAGGTGAGGTAGAGAAATGAGCCTTTTGTGGGAGAATACCTGACAGGTGAGGGAGAGAAATGAGCTGTATGTGGGAGAATACCAGACAGGTGAGGGAGAGAAATGAGCCTTTTGTGGGAGAATACCTGACAGGTGAGGGAGAGAAATGAGCTGTATGTGGGAGAATACCAGAGAGGTGAGGGAGAGAAATGAGCCTTATGTGGGAGAATACCAGACAGGTGAGGGAGAGAAATGAGCTGTATGTGGGAGAATACCAGACAGGTGAGGTAAAGAAATGGGCCTTTTGTGGGAGAATACCTGACAGGTGAGATAGAGAAACGAGCTGTATGTGGGAGAATACCAGACAGGTGAGGTAGAGAAATGAGCTGTATGTGGGAGAATACCAGACAGGTGAGGTAGAGAAATAAGCTGTATGTTGGAGAATACCAGACAGGTGAGGTAGAGAAATGAGCTGTATGTGGGAGAATACCAGACAGGTGAGGTAGAGAAATGAGCTGTATGTGGGAGAATACCAGACAGGTGAGGTAGAGAAATTAGTCTTTTGTGGGAGAATACCAGACAGGTGAGGTAGAGAAATGAGCTGTATGTGGGAGAATACCAGACAGGTGAGGTAGAGAAACGAGCTGTATGTGAGAGAATACCAGACAGGTGGAGGTAGAGAAATGAGCTGTATAGGGGAGAATACCAGACAGGTGAGGTAGAGAAATGAGCCTTTTGTGGGAGAATACCTGACAGGTGAGGTAGAGAAATGAGCCTTTTGTGGGAGAATACCAGACAGGTGAGATAGAGAAACGAGCTGTATGTGGGAGAATACCAGACAGGTGAGGTAGAGAAATGAGCTGTATGTGGGAGAATACCAGACAGGTGAGGTAGAGAAATGAGCTGTATGTGGGAGAATACCAGACAGGTGAGGTAGAGAAATGAGCTGTATGTGGGAGAATACCAGACAGGTGAGGTAGAGAAATGAGCCTTATGTGGGAGAATACCAGACAGGTGAGGGAGAGAAATGAGCCTTTTGTGGGAGAATACCTGACAGGTGAGGGAGAGAAATGAGCTGTATGGGGGAGAATACCAGACAGGTGAGGTAGAGAAATGAGCTGTATGTGGGAGAATACCAGACAGGTGAGGGAGAGAAATGAGCCTTATGTGGGAGAATACCACACAGGTGAGGGAGAGAAATGAGCTGTATGTGGGAGAATACCGGTCAGGTGAGGTAAAGAAATGAGCCTTTTGTGGGAGAATACCAGACAGGTGAGATAGAGAAACGAGCTGTATGTGGGAGAATACCAGACAGGTGAGGTAGAGAAATGAGCTGTATGTGGGAGAATACCAGACAGGTGAGGTAGAGAAATAAGCTGTATGTGGGAGAATACCAGACAGGTGAGGTAGAGAAATGAGCCTTTTGTGGGAGAATACCTGACAGGTGAGGGAGAGAAATGAGCTGTATGTGGGAGAATACCAGACAGGTGAGGGAGAGAAATGAGCCTTTTGTGGGAGAATACCTGACAGGTGAGGGAGAGAAATGAGCTGTATGTGGGAGAATACCAGACAATTGAGGGAGAGAAATGAGCCTTATGTGGGAGAATACCAGACAGGTGAGGTAGAGAAATGAGCTGTATGTGGGAGAATACCAGACAGGTGAGGTAAAGAAATGGGCCTTTTGTGGGAGAATACCAGACAGGTGAGATAGAGAAACGAGCTGTATGTGGGAGAATACCAGACATGTGAGGTAGAGAAATGAGCTGTATGTGGGAGAATACCAGACAGGTGAGGTAGAGAAATAAGCTGTATGTTGGAGAATACCAGACAGGTGAGGTAGAGAAATGAGCTGTATGTGGGAGAATACCAGACAGGTGAGTAGAGAAATGAGCTGTATGTGGGAGAATACCAGACAGGTGAGGTAGAGAAATTAGTCTTTTGTGGGAGAATACCAGACAGCTGAGGTAGAGAAATGAGCCTTTTCTGGGAGAATACCAGACAGGTGAGGTAGAGAAATGAGCCTTATGTGGGAGAATACCAGACAGGTGAGGGTGAGAAATGAGCTGTATGTGGGAGAATACCAGACAGGTGAGGGAGAGAAATGAGCCTTATGTGGGAGAATACCAGACAGGTGAGGGAGAGAAATGAGCTGTATGTGGGAGAATACCAGACAGATGAGGGAGAGAAATGAGCTGTATGTGGGAGAATACCAGACAGGTGAGGTAGAGAAATGAGCTATATTTTGGAGAATACCAGACAGGTGAGGTAGAGAAATGAGCCTTTTGTGGGAGAATACCTGACAGGTGAGGTAGAGAAATGAGCCTTTTGTGGGAGAATACCAGACAGGTGAGGTAGAGAAATGAGCCTTTTGTGGGAGAATACCAGACAGGTGAGATAGAGAAACGAGCTGTATGTGGGAGAATACCAGACAGGTGAGGTAGAGAAATGAGCTGTATGTGGGAGAATACCACACAGGTGAGGTAGAGAAATGAGCTGTATGTGGGAGAATACCAGACAGGTGAGGTAGAGAAATGAGCTGTATGTGGGAGAATACCAGACAGGTGAGGTAGAGAAATGAGCCTTTTGTGGGAGAATACCAGACAGGTGAGGGAGAGAAATGAGCTGTATGTGGGAGAATACCAGACAGGTGAGGTAGAGAAATGAGCCTTATGTGGGAGAATACCAGACAGTTGAGGGAGAGAAATGAGCCTTATGTGGGAGAATACCAGACAGGCGAGGTAGAGAAATGAGCCTTATGTGTGAGAATACCAGACAGGTGAGATAGAGAAATTAGTCTTATATGGGAGAATACCAGACAGGTGAGGTAGAGATATGAGCCTTATGTGGGAGAATACCAGACAGGTGAGGTAGAGATATGAGTCTTATGTGGGATAATACCAGACAGGTGAGGTAGAGAAATGAGCCTTATGTGGGAGAATACCAGACAGTTGAGGGAGAGAAATGAGCCTTATGTGGGAGAATACCAGTCAGGCGAGGTAGAGAAATGAGCCTTATGTGGGAGAATACCAGACAGGTGAGATAGAGAAATTAGTCTTATATGGGAGAATACCAGACAGGTGAGGTAGAGATATGAGCCTTATGTGTGGGAGAATACCAGACAGGTGAGGTAGAGATATGAGTCTTATGTGGGATAATACCAGACAGGTGAGGTAGAGATATGAGTCTTATGTGGGATAATACCAGACAGGTGAGGTAGAGAAATTAGTTTTATGTGGGAGAATACCAGACAGGTGAGGTAGATACCAGCAGCATCCTGTCTTTAATGTCTTTTTCCTCATGTTGTGGAGTCCCTGCCTCGTTCTCTGGGTCTTATAACGTTTGATGGGGGTCTAACTCTGACGCGTGCTGGTCGGGAAAAACTTCTCAGGTATAGCACTTCAAACAACATCCCCCAGAGCTACAACCACAAACCTCCAGCTGTCAGTGTGTGGACCAGGCCTTTCAGTCTGGTCCGATTTTCGTGGCATTATCCAAACAGTTCTGTCACCTGGCTCTTGCAACGGATAAACTGTGAGGAACATCTTCCTTGAATGGTGCAGAGATTGTATGGTGTACCACAGTATCACCTTTCATCTTTTCGTACGCCGGAAAATGACGAGTGTTTACTACTACTACTACTACTACTACTACTACTACTACTACTACTACTACTACTACTACTACTACTACTACTACTACTACTACTGCTGCTGCTGCTGCTGCTACTACTGCTACTGTTACTACTACTACTGCCTCTACTCCTGATAGTAGAAAAATACACACTACTACTACTACTACTACTACTACTACTACTACTACTACTACTACTACTACTACTACTACTACTACTACTACTACTACTAATACTACTACTAAGTAGTATTAGTATTAGTAGTAGTAGTAGTAGTAGTGTGTATTTTTAACGACTGTGCAGTTTTTGAAAATATTGCCATTCCAAGTTTTGTAATCGCCCTCTGTGGAGTTAATGCAAAATAGTAAGTAAATACAAAACTTGGAACGGCAATATTTTCAAAAACTGCACAGTCATTAAAAATACACCCTATAGCATTATGAGGAGTAGCAACAGTTGTAGTAGTACTTCTCTTGCTGCTTCATGTAAGTCCCAGAGACGTGTCCAGACACTTAAACTCTCCACCATGGACTGTGCCCCAAGAATCTAGGTCACAATAAATCCAAGTACAGTGGAACCTCGGGTTACGAACGCCTCAGGTCACGAACAATTCAGGTTACGAACAACAACTTCGAAAATGTTATGTCTCGGGTAACGAACAGTGCCTCGAGTTACGAACGAAGGCGAGCGAGAAAGAGCAAGGTGTAACGTTGGAGACAAACGATCGCGTACAGTACTACAGATGAGTTTGTGGATCTTCAGGACGAACAGCTAAAGACATTAAAGGAGGAGCAGTCTGATGATGATGAGGAGGAGTCAGTGACCGTTTCAACTGTCAGGATTAAAGAAATTTGCAGCAAGTGGGCAGACGTCGAAGACTTCATTGTGAACCATCATCCAAACAAAAGTGTTGCTAACAGGGCAGTAAACCTAATGAATGATAACACGATGGCCCACTTCAGAAAGATTCTCCAGCAAAGGAAGCGACAAGTTTCCCTTGATAGTTTCTTGGTGCAGAAAGATTCCCAGTTGGCTGCCAAGAAACAGCGACAAAATACTCCTAAAACTAATGATTCAGAATAACAAAGAAAGTGACAAATTTCCCATGATCGTTTTCTTGGTAATAAAGATAGAATAAATCTCTTTTTATTTTACATTTAATTTATTTGGTTGTTTTCTTTCTCTTTCTTTAAAACATGAAGTACACGTATTCTTTGCGTTTTGTCAGGTAAACAACCGGATGTTAACAAAAAAAGAACGATTCTTTCATCTTAAAACGGATTGTCTTTATTTCATCGATTTCAATGTTTCGTGTTACAAACGTTTCAGGTTAGGAACCGAGTTCTGGTACGAATTAAGTTCGTAACCGGAGATACTATTGTACTTAATGTTGGAACTGCATATGCAAAAGTCATCAAAATAAGATCATGTATAACAGTAACCAGAACATGTCCAGCAGTAACTAGAACATACCAAACATTATCTAGGACTCGGGGGTATTAGAAGTTGGGAAGACGGACAGTAGCCTGGTGATAGCAGAAAGTAAAGGTCAACCTACTGTCGGCTACAGGCCGCACAGGTGCTACCTGGATAACTGCACAAACCCCTAAAGATAAGACATGAAATACTCGGGGCAGGTGATGTTTGTGGACAGCAGCAAGAGCCTGGCAACATACAATATATAAGCACCACCAACTACATTCGCGCGTCAAATGACAGGGAGATTGGAGGCTCATGCTCCACAATGTCTGCTCAGGACAGGGAGATTGGAGGGTCGTGCTCCACAATGACTGCTCAGGGCCGTACAGCCGAAGGAGAAGAAGGAGGAAGAAAAAGAAAAGAATTAGAAGAACAAGAACAACACGGACAAGAAGAATAAATAGAAAGAACAGACGAAAAAGAAAGAAAACGAGGGAAAGAAAGAGAAGAAGAAGATGAAGAAGAAGAAAGAAGACGAGAAAATAATGCATGGTGAGAGATTAAGGGGGAGAGAGCTACATGCACTTGAGTCACTCGTCTTAACTGATGAAATGACACGGGATGATTTTTCGTCTTTAGCCATTTCCCACGGGCTTATACACAGTAGGTTTTCCTTATAGAACACCCATTAATCTCATATATAATACAAGATATCTGCTACCATATTAATAACATCTTGTAAGTCATAACTGTGACACATTCCTACTTCCCATTTTCCGCCACCCTGTTTTGTTTTTGTCCAAACCTACTGTTTGTTTCCACATCTACTTTTTGTTTTGTCCAAACCTACTGTTTGTTTCCACATCTACTGTTTGTTTGGTTCAAGCCTGTTTGTGTGGCACTGAATCTGTTACAACAGCTCCCAGATGGTGGGACAGACCGGACAACATGTGACTTACACACATCATCATCATCCGGCGACGGTTTTATGTGTTTGGTCTGAGAGTTCAGTGAAAGAGTATCACGTGACTTCCCCTGTACTTGTCTCAGATCGCACCTGTGGAGTGATCTCCCACCAGGTGTATCCTCTTTGATATCTCACAAGTCTTGCCCGGTTCTTACAGCTGGCTACACCTGTCCCACACTTCGGCAATAATCTTAGTGCTCAGTCCTCCTCGGGTGCAGGAGACATACTTGTCATGTTTATAACTACTCCTGCACGGGCCTGCAGGTTTCCCTTTTTCTGCTTCACATGGATGGTTGGTGTATTCGTGCGCTTGTGTGTCTGTGTGTATTTCTTTGTCTTTGTGTGTGCGTGTGTGTGTTTCTGTATTTGTGTGTGTGTGTCTTTGTGTGTGTATGGCGTTCTGTCTGTATGTATGTGTGTGTGTCTATCGGTATGTCCTTATGTGTGTTTGTCTGTCTATGTGTATATCTTTCTGTTTGTCTGTGCGTATCTGTCTTTCTGTGTGTGTGTGTGTGTGTGTGTGTGTGTGTGCCTGCGCGTGTATCTGTCTTTATGTCTGTGTGTGTGCGTGTGTTTGTCTTTCTGTTTGTGTGTCTGTCTGTGTGTGTCTGTCTGTCTTTCTGTCTGTGTGTGTGTATGTCTGTCTGTGTGCGTCTGTATTTCTGTGTGTGTGTTTGTGTGTGTGTTACTGTCCTGAGCGTGCCTGCGTTTGTACACTGTATGACTACCACAGAATGTCAGACATAGAGTGCTGACATGTTATATAGAACCTGTTATTTTGTATGGCAGCGAATCATGGAAGGGACTGAACAAATTAGGAGGACTTAGAAGCAATCATGTTTGCTGAGACGAATGTTGCCAGAGTAACAAACACCGACTGCATGGAAGAGGCTACAGAAACTACAACATTATATACAACAATGAGAAAGAGAACATGTTGGTCTGTTCTGAATGTCCGTCTCATTGTCTTCACGGTAGAGCACTCAGCTGTTGACTTGAAGGCCTGGAGTTCGGTCCCTCGATGAGACATACGTGTGTTTGTGCCCTATGATATGTCACTCACGTGCTGCATGTATCACATAAGTTGACTGACTGACTGCTGTATGTATCACATGAGTTGACTGACTGACTGCTGTAAGTATCACATAAGATGACTGACTGCGGTATGTATCACATATGTTGACTGGCTGCTGTATGTATCACATATGTTGACTGGCTGCTGTATGTATCACATAAGTTGACTGACTGACTGCTGTATGTATCACATAAGGTGACTGACTGACTACTGTATGTATCACATAAGTTGACTGACTGACTACTGTATGTATCACATAGGTTGACTAACTTACTGCTGTATTTATCACATAAGTTGGCTGACTACTGTATGTATCACATAAGTTGACGGACTGACTGCTGTATATATCACATAAGTTACTTACGTGTTCACCTGCACTCAAGTGTTCACCAGTACTCAAGTGCTCACCAGTACTCAAGTGTTTACCAGTACTCAAGTGTTCACCAGTACTTAAGTGTTCACCAGTACTCAAGTGTTTACTAGTACTCAAGTCGAGCGGGTCGACTTCCGTGCACTCAGTTTTATCCCATCAGACTCAGCCTATCTCAGCGGGACGGCAAGTCTGTGGCCGAGAGCATCGCACAAAGCACAAATTCCGTAGCTCCAGAGATCACCTCCAGGGGTCTGCTGAAACATTGCTCTCGTGGTCTGAACCGGGGAGTGAACCCACTACCTTAACAACTGGAGGCAGCCGACATCTCCACGCTGTTGTAGTACAAGACCATCACGTTTGTGAGAGAGAAACATGGAGAGAAAGTCTACCACAGAGAAAGTCTACCACAGAGAAAGTCTACCACAGAGAAAGTCTACCACAGAGAAAGTCTTACCACAGAGAAAGTCTACCACAGAGAAAGACTACCAGAGAGAAAGTCTCCCAGAGGGAAAGTCTCCCACAGAGAAAGTCTCCCAGAGAGAAAGTCTACCAGAGAGAAAGTCTCCCACAGAGAAAGTCTACCAGAGAAAAAGTCTACCAGAGAGAAAGTCTACCACAGAGAAAGACTACCAGAGAGAAAGTCTACCAGAGAGAAAGACTACCAGAGAGAAAGTCTACCACAGAGAAAGTCTACCACAGAGAAAGTCTACCACAGAGAAAGTCTACAAGAGAGAAAGACAGGAGAACAAACAAACAAACAAACAAATGAAGAAAGAAAGAAAGAAAGAAAGAAAGAAAGAAAGAAAGAAGACTGTATGTGTAAACTCATGGAGTTATATTTCTGTATGTAACACTGTGTTCCTGTTACGTCAATGAACAAATCTGAACATGGTGTCGTCATCACGCCATTCGAACACATATTTACAACATCAATATCTCTGCCCGCTGATATTTTTACACCTACGTTGTAATAGCCATGTCGCTACCTGCCAGCTTGCACTTAACGCTAAATGTTCACAGCCAAAAACAGCCAAACACACTCCAGGCGTCGCGGAAAAATTTTTAAGCATTGCCGATCTCCAGACAATCGATGGACAGATCTTTCTGAATGTTGATGCCATTTTCAGCAGATTTACGCGATATTTATCTGGCGGGAACATCTCGAGAACCACTTAATCAATTACAAAAACCTGGCTGCTGGTTACAGGGCATGCCATCATCATCATCTAGTGCAGTGATTCTCAACCTTTTTTGGCCCATGCCCCCCCCCCCTTTTTTTTCACCATATATTGAGAATGTCATTCCTCCCCTTTCGTATTTCCTCCCTATAAATCCCCCCTCCCCCACCCTGACCCTACATAGTATTCGTAATAATGGAAGCTAACTTTAATAACATATACTAGAATAAGTTTAGACGTCTACATAAAACGTGATTTGTGGGTCTACTTACGTTATAAGACGAATATCAGATGGACGAGGAGTACAGAACCGTAAAGTACGGAGGGAAAAACAATATCAAGTAATCGGTTCTTGTATTAGCGCGGTTTTGAAATAATCTTCATTCCCCATCTGGAAGCCCTAAAATCCCCAACTTAAGTCAACTTATGTGATACATACAGCAGTCAGTCAACTTATGTGATACATACAGCAGTCAGTCAACCAATGTGATACATACAGCAGTCAGTCAACTTATGTGATACATACAGCAGTCAGCTAACTAACTAATAACTAACTAACTAACTAACTAACCAACTAACTAACTAACAAAATAACTAACTAACAAACTAACTAAACTAACTACCTAACTAAATAACTAACTAACCAACCAACCAACCAACTAACTAACTAACTAACTTTCCAACTAACCAACTAACTAACTAACACTGAAGTGTTGAATAGAATATGATCTTCTTACAATAACACTATACGCTGGCTGACCTGATTATGTATTTTGCTTTCAGTTATCAACGATGACGGAATCAGCAGACGAGCAGATTCCCCACTGGCTGAGTTTCAACCGCACCAGCAGATCTCTAAGTGGCGTACCCTTGTCAGGCGATGAGAGCACCACGCGCCTGGCCATCACAGCCAAATGTCACGACATATTTGCTCACACTGCCGGATGTTCCGGCCACTCCAAGCAGGTGTTCCAGTTGACTGTGTCCAGGTGTTCTTGGCCAGACAACCAGGTATCTTGGCTCTCTGTAGCCAGCGGTGGAGTGCAGGTAGCGACAGATGTGCCATCACCTGAATATGGAAGCAGTCACGTGATGTTTGTGGATGCTGGTTGTGAAGTAGATCGGGTAGTGGCTAGCTTAGTTTTGTGCTCAACCTCGGAACAGTTGACATCTAGAGACAGGTTGAACTTAATGTTACACCTATCCGACTTCTTGGCCATACCTGTCGGCTCTATCAGCCTGGAGCCTTCGTCAACTCGCCTGCTTGCAGCGGTCAACAAGGGATTTCACGTGGTCTCTGCAGGACCTGGTTCGGACGATTGTAATCTGAACCAGAATGTTGAAATTCTGTGGTGGTTGCCATGTTCCACGGTCAAGCATCTCCACGACTTCATCCGGGTGCTACAGCACAACGTCGACGGGGGCAGGATGCAGCAGGAGATTGGCCGGGCCATAGTGGGCTGGTATGTGGCCTCTTCCAGTCCGCTTATATCCAGGCCAAGTCGCAGACGTCGAGCGACCGGATATAGAACTGCTGCGCCGACACCCGTGCTGAGCCCGCTCAAACCGACATCTCTTGTCGGGTCAGCTCAAGTAGAGTCTACTGCCACTTCTTCAACAGATCTGTCCCGTCCAACTGTACCGTTTACTGCAACTTATAAAATAGTTTTTCCTGAATCATCGAGTCAAATACAAACAGACGCATCGCCTCCAGCTCTGGTGTCATCATTTGTGGATTTATTCCCTGGCTATCCTGCAGAAACAACTCATCTTCCATCTTTATCAGCACCATTGTCTTCATTACATGTTACATCAACTTTTTCATTAACATCAACACCAATTATAACTTCACAACAACTTACTCAGCCGTCATGGAAGGCGCGGTTGTGGGATGCACATGACACATCTAGACCACAGTTTACAACCGATTCAACATTCTCATATTTAAGTGCTCAACAACTATCAGACAGACATTTAATGTCTTCTCGACCAACTGCAGACCTACCAGATAGTTTTGTCCGAGTACCATCCGACCTCACACCAACTGCAGACCTACCAGCTAGTTTTGTCCGAGTACCATCTGACCTATTATCAACTCCAGACCTAGTAACTAGTTTTATCCGCGCACCACCGGAACTGACGTACACACCATCCCTACCAACTAGTCACATACCATCGGACCCCTCATCAACTTCACACCTACCAACTAGTTTTATCCTCGTACCATCTGATCTGCCGGCCACCTCACACCTAGCAACTCGTTTTGCCCGCGTACCATCCTATCTCACATCAATTTCAGACCTGCCCGATAGTTTTGCTCGCATACCATCCGACCTCTCATTAACTTCAGACCTACCAGCCAGTTTTGCCCGCGTACCATCCGACCTCTCATCAACACAGACAGCCCAGTACAGCTGGGCAGGTGTTGCCACGACCACATCCGGGCGCCCAGTCAGGCAGTCGCCAACAGACACAGTCACCTCATCCATGATGCCGGACATACCACAAGCCACCCTCAGGCCAGATATCTCGTCATTGTCGCGGGCATCATCTGGGACACTTCCATTGTCGCTGGCATCATCTGGGACACTTCCATTGTCGCTGGTATCATCTGCTGCACTCGAGCATTTCACTTCAGGATTATTTCCAGCCGACAATGCTACAGCATCCTCATCACTGTTGTATCTAAGCTCGGCCTCCACTGATTGGCTTCGGGAGTATGTAACCGAATCACCAACATCATTTATACAAGATACGTTTTCATTTGATTATATTCAGACTGCACGTCCACCACCACACATGTCATTTCCAGAAGCAACCCCGATAGAGGACGTGTGGTTTCGGCCATCACAAATGTCAGACTCCTTCGCTTTATTGGCATCTGTTGTAACATTACACCTGACCTCAGCATATTTGGTGATCTCGCGAGATGTGGAAGTGGTGCCGCCACTCTTCACATCAAGTGAGTCAATACTGGCAGTAGACTCCTCGACTGATATGTTTCCTTCAGCTCCTGACGCAACTTCAGTAACTCCTGACGCAGATTTGCGCGATAAATATCATTCTTCAGTCTATATTAAGTATATTGAACCTGTCTGGAGCACGGATATTCACGAGTATTCAAATGTTCACACGCTTCCGACAAAACTTTGTTCTGATGAACAATCACAAGAACTGGATCATGGTCTCCCGTCGAGATCGTCCCCTGTTGCTGAACTACCAACACTTCTCTATTCATCTCTCACCCAAACATCCTCCCAGCCCGGCAGCATCTTGCCTCTACATCCACTGTATACCTCACACAGAATTGCTTCAACCTCGGAAATTGTAGCAGACTGGGAATTGGAGGGAAAGTCCCGTGAAATTACGACGAGTTCAATGATGGCAGAATGGGATCTTGCACATTTAGGTGTTCTTGCTTCCATACATTCACAAGTTGGTGATTCCAGCAAAACGATTTCTACACCGTCGGTTTCTGCGTCAGACACGACGCCTTCCGTTTACCCGGCAGTTGATGATGACACAGTGGAACAATCAACTGTTGGCGCAGAAGCTATCGAGGACAGTACCGCACGTCCATGGCCGGGTACAGCAGGAGCAGCAGCAAACACAACAACTGTTACCACACCTGTGTCATCTGCTCTCCTCTTGACTTCAGCCGCAACAAAACGACCTCGTACCCGTACCACGACTCCAGTAGTGACAAGAGCAAGAACAACCACCGCCACCACAACTACAACAACAAAAGCAATAACAACAAAACTAAGACCATCAACGACAAAACGTCCCACTGTGCGGAAACCCAGCACCCACAAAGTACGTCCCACCACACATAGGCCCACACACAGGCCCACACAGATGACCACAGAGAGGACCACGATCGAATGGTCTGACGAGGACGAACTTTACCCAGGTATGTATCCTTTGATCAGGTGAGATTTGAGATAGTTCATCTTTATTCAAACGTGCACGTCATCTTACAACAGTTCATCTGTATTCAAACGTGCACGTCATCTTACAACAGTTCATCTGTATTCAAACGTGCACGTCATCTTACAACAGTTCATCTGTATTCAAACGTGCACGTCATCTTACAACAGTTCATCTGTATTCAAACGTGCACGTCATCTTACAACAGTTCATCTGTATTCAAACGTGCACGTCATCTTACAACAGTTCATCTGTATTCAAACGTGCACGTCATCTTACAACAGTTCATCTGTATTCAAACGTGCACGTCATCTTACAACAGTCATCTGTATTCAAACGTACACGTCATCTTACAACAGTTAGTTCATATGTATTCAAACGTACACGTCATCTTACAACAGTTCATCTGTATTCAAACGTGCACGTCATCTTACAACAGTTAGTTCATCTGTATTCATACGTGCACGTCATCTTACAACAGTTAGTTCATCTGTATTCAAACGTGCACGTCATCTTACAACAGTTAGTTCATCTGTATTCAAACGTGCACGTCATCTTACAACAGTTAGTTCATCTGTATTCAAACGTGCACGTCATCTTACAACAGTTAAGAACTCAGTCTGCAACCATCATCTCCTGGTACGTTGTTGCCTCTGTTGTATACACTGTATGTGTGATATGTTGCATACATTGTATGTGTGATATGTTGTATACATTGTATGTGTAATATGTTGTATACACTGTATGTGTGATATGCTGTATACATTGTATGTGTGATATGTTGTACACACTGTATGTGTGATATGTTGTACACACTGTATGTGTGAGTTGTTGTACACACTGTATGTTTGATATGTTGTATACACTGTATGTGTGATATGTTGTATACACTGTATGTGTGATATGTTGTATGCACTGTATGTGTGATATGTTGTACACACTGTATGTGTGATATGTTGTATACACTGCATGTGTGATATGTTGTATACACTGTATGTGTGATATGTTGTACACACTGTATGTGTGATATGTTGTATACACTGTATGTGTGATATGTTGTATACACTGCATGTGTGATATGTTGTATACACTGTATGTGTGATATGTTGTATACACTGTATGTGTGATATGTTGTACACACTGTATGTGTGAGTTGTTGTATACACTGTATGTGTGATATGTTGTATACATTGCATGTGGGATATGTTGTATACACTGTATCTGTGAGTTGTTGTATAGACTGTATGTGTGATATGTTGTATACATTGCATGTGGGATATGTTGTATACACTGTATGTGTGATATGATGTATACACTGTATGTGTGATATGTTGTATACACTGCATGTGTGATCTGTTATACCCTGATCTCTTTTACACACTCTGTGTGTGATCTGTTGTACCTTGATCTCTGATATAGTGAGTTCTAACGCTGTCTTACGGTTGTGCAGTGCTTGCTCGTGTCTGTCCACAGATCACTTCAACAACAGACCGTACGTGCAGCGTCCCATCAAAGTGATCCGAGCGGACCAGGGCAAGCTGCTAGAGTTCAGTGTGCCCCACGATGTCTTCTACGACATTGAAGACGGAGACACCCGACACCTGTCTCTGTCTTTAGAGCTGCCTTCCAACCAAGTCCTGCCCGACAACTTCTGGTTGTTCATCGAGCCAACACCACAGGTGGGTTATCTGTAGTCTCTGCCTTCCCACACACGTATCTGTCTGCATTCCAACCAGGTTCTGACACCACAGGTGGGTTATCTATAGTCTCTGCCTTCCCACACACGTATCTGTCTGTCTTTAGAGCTGCCTTCCAACCAGGTCCTGCCAACACCACAGGTGGGTTATCTGTAGTCTCTGCCTTCCCACACACGTATCTGTCTGCCTTCCAACCAGGTTCTGACACCACAGGTGGGTTATCTGTAGTCTCTGCCTTCCCACACACGTATCTGTCTGTCTTTAGAGCTGCCTTCCAACCAGGTCCTGCCAACACCACAGGTGGGTTATCTGTAGTCTCTTCCTACCCACACGCGTATCTGTCTGCCTTCCAACCAGGTTCTGACACCACAGGTGGGTTATCTGTAGTCTATGTCTTCCCACACACGTATCTGTCTGCCTTCCAACCATGTTCTGACACCACAGGTGGGTTATCTGTACTCTCTGCCTTCCCACACACGTATCTGTCTGCCTTCCAACCAGGTTATGACACCACAGGTGGGTTATCTGTAGTCTCTGCCTTCCCACACACGTATCTGTCTGCATTCCAACCAGGTTCTGACACCACAGGTGGGTTATCTATAGTCTCTGCCTTCCCACACACGTATCTGTCTGTCTTTAGAGCTGCCTTCCAACCAGGTCCTGCCAACACCACAGGTGGGTTATCTGTAGTCTCTGCCTTCCCACACACGTATCTGTCTGTCTGTCCGTCCGTCCGTCCATTCGTCTGTCAGTCTACTACATGTATACAATAGATTTGAGATATAACAGAGCTTCAGATTCGGCCATGTCCACTGACATCCATCCATGTTAAGCCAAATCCACCCCCATTCAGCCATGTTCACCCTCATTAACCCACGTTCATCCACATCTACCCATCTTTACCCACGCTCAATGACATTCAGCCACGTTCACCCACATTCAACCACATCCACCCATGTTTACTCACATTCAACCACATCCACCCACGTTCATCCACATCCACTCACATTCATCCACACACGTTCATCCACATCCACCCGCATCCAGCCACCTTCACCCAAGTTCACTGACATCCCCCCACCTTCACCCATCTGTACCCACGTTCACCCACATCCACACATCTCCACCCACGTTCACTGACATCCCCCCCCCCCCCCACGTCCACCCATGTTACAGGTGATCAAAGCCCTGGCGCTGCATGAGGACATGGACGTCAAGAACATGACGGTGGCCCTGGTGGCACGTGACAAGCAAGGCCTGGCCGCCGCCGATTACATCACTCTACAGATCAACGACACACCTCGCACATCTTTCACCCACGTGTAAGTGCCATAGCCATTCATATCATAATCTATGTAATTCTACAGGTAAATCATATTTGAATACTGAAGACACAAACAGTAAATTGCAAACTTTTTCGTAACTTTTCTTTCTTGTGCAAACTGCAAAAATCACACAACATAAACTAAAATATTGAGATGAATCCTTTGAGCTGAAATATATAACACATGTATTCCTACAGCAATTTAAATTGTTTACAACAGTAATTTTAAACTATCATGTCTTTTTGCTTGCACAAAGTTGGCTGTTATTTATCAATAGTTACCACCTTTATCATTCGTCTATCTGGTGTATTGAACAGCACACAAAACACATGGTCTTTATCAATCACATGACCGGTTTTCAAAATTTGGCGCACCTTCGATGACGAGGGCAATTTGTGGTCTGTAGGTTTTACTAGGTTGCCAGATACTTCTGTGTTTATTATTCTGTCAGTCCAACTGGGCATGTGTTCTACTACCATAGATAAATAAACCAACAGGGCACTTTCATCAAGTGTAATAAGTGCACTGGTCTATCATGTCATTAGAGTATCCCAGGCTGTAAAATACACGTACACCTATGTTATTCTATCGTTTTATAATGCGCAGCCATGAGATAACGACATCCCATTTATATCAATGTTATTCTATCGTTTTATAATGCGCAGCCATGAGATAACGACATCCCATTTATATCAATGTTATTCTATTGTTTTATAACGTGGAGCCATGGAATAATGATCTTCCAAATATACTTATGTTATTCTGTCCATTTGTTCAACAATATCATCTCTCATTTACACTTCTTCTCTTATAAGTGACAATCATGATCTATTTATTTATATAATTATCTTCTAGTGTATGTGATACGAAAGCAAGAGTACGCTTGAGAAGAAAATGAATTGACGACATCAAAAACTTTGTACAACCACACACAGAATGACACGGTCCAGTGCCACCCATCGGGCACTGGAGCATCAACTGTACCTCCCCACTACGCTTGATGTAGAAGTAGACGATGATGACCTGTTAGTGTGTGTTGAAGAATGTGTCCGTGTCCAGTTTCAGAATGTGTCCGTGTCCGGTTTCAGAATGTGTCCGTGTCCGGTTTCAGAATGTTTCCGTGTCCAGTTTCAGAATGTTTCCGTGTACCGTTTCAGAATGTTTCCGTGTCCAGTTTCAGAATGTTTCCGTGTACAGTTTCAGAATGTTTCTGTGTACAGTTTCAGAATCTTTCCATCTCCAGTTTCAGAATGAAGTTCGCCGTCGCCTTCCTGCAGTTCATGCACAGTCGAAGAAACATCACCGAGCTCCTGGAGAAGATCGGCAGCTTCTTCGGTGACCACGGGGCCCGGCTGATGACCGTGCTGGAAGTTCGACCGGGATCCTTCATGATGTCCTGGACCAACAACTCCCTGACAGGAGCAACATGTCAGTCGGATGTGAGGACCTCAAGACAATCTTTTTTAGTTTCTTTCGTTCGCTTGAAATTTTTCTATAACTGCAATGTTGTCTCTTGAGTGTGATACGTCTAAATCTTCAATGTTGTCTCTTGTATGAAATGTGTCTATAACTGCAATGTTGTCTTTTGTATGAAATGTGTCTATATCTGCAATATTGTCTCTTGTATGAAATGTGTCTATATACGCAATATTGTCTCCTGTGTGAAATTAGTCTATATATGCAATTGTGTCTCTTGTATGAATGTATCTGTCTTTGTTAGTTCGCTCAGTGGATCATACATTTTATCTTCCACTGTTGTTTCGCTAGACCAGGGGTCACCAAACTTTTTTCACGGCGGGCCGGATAACTGACAAAATGACGAGCGCGGGCCGGATACTCATTCTGTACAATATTTGCGCCGTCTCCGTGGCGAAGGTCTTACAGACGCGGTTCGTAAACCCGTATACCTGCGCTCGAAACACAGCTGCGCGCGATTTGGTAACAGACAACGTTGCGCAAGTTTTTTACGCTATGGTATGGGTGCTGGTCGTTCAGATAGCAATGGTAAACTACTGAAAGTAAACTTTCTAAGACATCAACAAAGCAAATAATATTGGTGTTGACTGCAAACGTCCTGTAAAGGATATGCAATTAACTTCAACAATACAGTGGTACCTCTGGTTACGAACTTAATTCGTTCCAGAACACGGTTCGTAACCCGAAACGTTCGTATCACGAAACATTGAAATCAATTAAATAAAGACAACCCGTTTCAAGATGAAAGAATCGTTCTTTTTTTCTTTATTAACATCCGGTCGTTTACCTGACAAAACTCAGAGAATACGTGTACTTCACGTATTAAATAAAGAGAAAGAAAACAACAAAATGATTTAAATGTAAAATAAAAAGAGATTTAGTCTATCTTTATTACCAAGAATAGGATCATGGGAAATTTGTCACTTTCTTTGTTATTCTGAATCGCTAGTTTCAGGAGTATCTTGTTGCTGTTTCTTGGCAGCCGAATGGGAATCTCTCTGCACCAAGAAACTATCAAGGGAAATTTGTCTCTTCCTTTGCTGGAGAATCTTTCTGAAGTGGGCCATCGTGTTATCATTCATCATGTTTATTGCCCTGTTAGCAACAAGTTTGATTTGATGATGGTTCACAATGAAGTCTTCGACGTCTGCCCACTTGCTGCAAATTTCTTTAATCCTGGCAGTTGAAACGGTCACTGACTCCTCCTCATCATCGGACGGCTGCTCCTCCTTTAATGTCTTTAGCTGTTCTTCTGAAGATCCACACACTCATCTGTAGTACTGTTTGTACTGTACGCGATCAATTGTCTCCAACGTTACATCTAGCCCTCTCTCTCTCTCTCTCTCTCTCTCTCTCTCTCTCTCTCTCTCTCTCTCTCTCTCTCTCTCTCTCTCTCTCTCTCTCTCTCTCTCTCTCTCTCGCCTTCGTTCGTAACCCGAAGCACTGTTCGTTATCCAAGACATAAAAGTTTCGAAGTTGTTGTTCGTAACCTGAATTGTTCGTGACCTGAGGCGTTCGTAACTCGAGGTACCACTGTACTTGCAAGCCAGAACAAAGGCTCTAGGAAAAAAGACGAAAAACTAAGTTTTAATCATGGGTAAGTGGTGTGCAATGCGCGCGCGCACACACACACACACACACACACACACACACACACACACACACACACACACACACACACACACACACACACACACACACACACACACACACACACACACACACACACAAAAAAATAAAGACAACCAACATATTTATTTACTAAACAAAGTTATCAAAGAAGGCGAAGTTAGCTAAAGGATAATTACATCAGACCTAGTGTGCACATATTCCTATCTCACAAACTAAGCAGGAAAAACAGTTTTGTGAGATTTGTGAAACTGATATTTGGCTTTCAAGATATCATCAATGTTTGGTTTGGAATTGCTGCATCCAATCAAGAGAATTTCTTTCAAATGTTCTTCAGTCAATCTCGTTCCATGTGTTGACTTCACATACTTCATTTTTGAAAATGTTTGCTCACAGACATATGTTGTTCCAAACATTGATGCCATACTAGCGGCAAACTTCTTCAGTTACGGAAACTCAACATCAGGTAAGCAGAGGAAAAATTCAACAAGTTTTCCATCTCTGTTTTTTAATCGGCTCCAGGCGAACACAGCAGGCCATTATTTACTACATTACACAATAATTACCTTCTAATATCTAAATGCTGTTAGAACCATGAGATATCGATTTCCAGACACTTTCTACATAGCTCTTACTGACACCCCGGCCTCGTCTTGCTTCGTCTGAGTATGGGCTTAAATAAACAGCCTAGAGCAGCCAGGAGGTCTTCGCACGTGCGAAGTACTCCTATTATTCTAAACATAATATTTACATTTAAATTGTATCACCGTGTTCCATACGTTATATCAAGCAAGTTCGAATACCGTCGGCGGGCCGGATGAAATGACGTCGCGTGTCGGATCCGGCCCGCGGGCCGTAGTTTGGTGACCCCTGCTCTAGACCGGATGGTTTGTCGCGATATTTCGTATTTTGGGCAGTCTCGGAGTATGTGATTTATTTTCTGCGGCGCCAATCCACATGTGCATATGAATGGTTCGCCAGTCTTGAATTTTGTAAAGACAATGTTGGGATTAGAGGAAATGCTTACACGCAGAGTTGTACATGGATTGTTTACACAAAGTTACATTGATCTTCTTTCGTCCTTCATCCGCCTACATCTCTATCTCTTCCCCATGTTCCTCTGTATATGAAAAACAAAAACAAAAAACATCTTCATCGCCAGCCGACAAGGCAATGGATGATGATGTATAGCATATTTTTATATTTATGTGTGGATGCTCATAACAGTTATAAGTGTATGTGTGTGTTTATGAAAGTGTGGGAGTTTGTGTATATTAGTCTGAATGATTGTGTGAATCATCATCATCAAGTGCCCTGCCGGCTGGCGTAGGCGTTCATGGCTCTCCACAGATCTCGGTCTTTGGTGTTCTGGATCAACTCTGCTGATGATATTCCTTCATGCCACCGTCTCAATCCATCCAGCACCATTTCTTTTGGTCTCCCTTTGCCTCTCTTCCCCTCGATCTTTCCAGTTGTCACGATGTTCTCCAATGCCTCTCTTCTCATCACATGACCAAAGAAAGCTGTTTGTCTCTTTCTTATTGTTGTATATAGTGTTCTAGTTTCATTAGCCTCTTTCAGGCAGTCGTTAGTTACTCTGGCAGTCCAAGGAATTTGCAACTTTCGTCTCAAAAACCATATTTCTCTTGTTTCTAAGTTCTTCCTAATTTGTTCATTTACATTCCAAGATTCGCAAAACTGGTTCTACATAGCATTTTAGCACTCTCTTTCTTACATTTATTGATAGTGAGTTATTGCATAAGACATTCTTCATTTTCTTAAATGCAACTTTCACTTGCCCTATTCTGCTCTTAATCTCTGTTGTACATCTTCCATCTGATGTTATAAGTGCCCCTAGGTATCTAAAATTATCCTCTTGGATAAGAATTTTCCCTTCTATTTCTATGTCACATTTTGTGGTCACCATTTTCTTTGATATCACAATTGTTACTGTTTTCTTGATATTCAAGGAGAACTTTGATTGTGTGAAGGGGTTTTGTGTATGATTGAACATATATGGGCATGAGAGAGGGAGAGAGAGAATATGAATGTGTGAATGATTTAGTGTGTTTGTGACTGTGTGTGGGTCGATGTATGTGTGTAAGGAACTGTGTGTGTGATTCTGTGGATGTACGACTGTGTGAGAATTTGTGTATGTGCGTGTGTGAAAGTGTGTATGTGTTTATTATGTGTGTGTGGGAATGAGTGTATATGTATACTTTGCTGTATGTATGAATAAGGAAATATGAGCGTGAGATTATATATATATATATATATATATATATATATATATATATATATATATATATATATATATATATATATATATGTGTGTGTGTGTGTGTGTGTGTGTGTGTGTGTGTGTGTGTGTGTGCGTGCGTGTGTGTGTGTACACACAAACTCTCAAAGTTATGCACCCACTCAATACCACACAAAAACACATTCCCTCGCATACACATATACTCACTCACAATCACAAAGACACTAACAAACATGTACTCGTACTTACATACTCTCTCTCTCTCTCTCTCTCTCTCTCTCTCTCTCTCTCTCTCTCTCCCTATATATATATATATAGGGAGAGAGAGAGAGAGTATGTAAGTACGAGTACATGTTTGTTAGTGTCTTTGTGATTGTGAGTGAGTATATGTGTATGCGAGGGAATGTGTTTTGTGTGGTATTGAGTGGGTGCATAACTTTGAGAGTTTGTGTGTACACACGCACGCACGCACACACACACACACTTTTGTGTGTGTGTGTGTGTGTGTGTGTGCGTGCGTGCATGCGTGCCTGCCTGCCTGCACGCTTGCCTGCCTGCCTGCCCGTGTGTCT
Organism: Cepaea nemoralis; assembly: GCA_014155875.1. Lineage (NCBI taxonomy): Eukaryota > Metazoa > Mollusca > Gastropoda > Stylommatophora > Helicidae > Cepaea > Cepaea nemoralis. The sequence continues at coordinate 344,945 of JACEFZ010017917.1, read as the reverse complement.
ATCTGTTTCTCTCATAACATAGTTTCACAACAATCATTTGACAAGGTGTTTTTTCCTATGTGAGTATGCAAAATAGATAATTCATGTACGAAAGATAAATGGTTGGAAGGGTCGAATGTAAGACGGGCCTGCATGGTCAACTTGTGACCCTTTGAAAATAAAGTTCATCTGTTCTGCTTCTACTTTTCTACTTCTCACTTTTTCCTCATTCTCCCCCTCTTCTTTCCTCTTCTTATGCTAAAGTTGTTAGTTCTTCTACTGAGTTGTAAAGAGCTTTATTAAGACATTTCTCATGTATAGAAGCGTATCATGGATAATTAACATACTAGTTGGGAATTATTTGACAGCCACAGCGATTTGATTTTACAGAAGAATGATGATAACTCTATAGACAGTTGTCATATATTTTTGAAGGGAGTGGGAGATCACTGTAGTGCATGCCCCATCTCTAACAAAAGAAGTAGAGCCCCATCCTCTTCTATCTTCAATAACCCCAGAATATGAACCTTGAGTTATCTGCAGGCCTCGTTCTATTAAGTATGTCTAGGAGATATAGATTATGGCCCTGGTGAGAATGGTAATTACTAACTGGGAATCTGCCCCTTCTCCAATGATTCTGATAGCTCTGGAGCCCCCTTATTTTTTTTTCAAATCTGAGGAAAGTCTGGAGAATTTTCTCAGCCTGATTTAGATGAAGAAAACATGGATATTGAGCAGTTGATAGATCTAGAGTCTTCTCTCCCCCATTTTAGTAAGTCATTATGAGTGGATTTATTTTAAACAATCAAACACATAATCAATCACATTAGATTCTGACAACATGATGTACAAAGAAGTTGTTGACTCACAGATAGGCTTGAACTGATAAATTAACAGAAGGTCAATTCATGTTAATCATTTATTGACTGGGCCTGAGCCTTCTGGTCAGTACATACATCTCTATTGTGCTTTACACAAAATATTAGAAAAGTTGCATATTGGACCAGTCACACAGACCATCAATAAACAAGCATCAATACATGAGATGTCAACAAGTGTGAAACATAGTAAACATTTTGATGTTGTACATATTAAGTGTGAAAATGATTCAACAATTAAATATCAGTTCCCTGAAATTGGGTGTGGTGTGTACCAAGGAAAAATGTAACCTGGTGACTGGAAGATTAGGTAAGCCAGGGTCCATTGACTGATGGATCCACTTCAGGTCTGCCCGTATAGCTCCACTGAAGGCCTCCCCATACTTTGCTCATGGCCAAGTCATCTTCCATCTCACTTGTGGTTCATCTCCTTCTCTCGGCCTCACTCTTTCCGGTCTGATTTAGGTGGTTAGTTTGCTGATGTGTTGGGTGGTTGTTGGTATGTAGCCACCAAGATCACTGATGAATATTCACATAAATATATACATTCCTACCAATACAATATTCTAGAAGTAGGTCGGAAGAAATCTAAATTCCTGAAGTAGGAACTAGTTCCCCTCCCCTCCTTTTTTCTCTAATCTAGTGTTGGGTTAATTTGGGGTGGTCAGAGTTTATCACACTGTGTACGCCTTGTATCAACTGGTTCCTGCTGTATGTAAGTTCTCATTTGACCTGGGGTCAGTGAACGTGTACAGTAAGACAGTGACAAGAGTGAGAATATGTCAAGATGCAGGTAAATAAATGACATACATTTATAACATTTCTTCCACTCAGTGGTGTTTATCGCGTGTATAAATAATTCTCTGTGTTTTCCCAATTAACTTCTTCTTCTTGTGTCTAATAACTCTCTCCCATTATCTGTTGTTGTTGTGATGTTGAGTGTTGGGTTGTGTGGTGATGAGTGGTGTTGTGTTTTAAGTTATGTTGAGTAATGAGTTAAGTTCACTTCGTGTGATGGAGTTCCACGAAGCTCAACTCTTCTGATGTAATGCAGTTCATAAGTGCTCTTATCTAATTAAAATTTGACATAAATATAAATATTTATCCTTCAAGCCCTATCCATTCAATAGATGAAGCAGAAAGGAAAGATTGATTTCTCTTTCAGCTTTCTAGATGGTAAATAGGCATAGATAAGTCTGTTTTAGAACAAAGCACTTATTCTAGTACACGAACTGTCATTTCAGCTGTAGATAGTGATAGCATCTTTAACAATGTTTCTGACAAAATGCACAAGATTGCTTTCGAATCATCACTTCTCACAGTTGTTTAGAATAGAATGTAGTAGTATAATGCACTTCTTAAAGTTAATAATTATCTCTAAAAATATCAGAGATTGCAGTTTCATCGAAGCGAATATTAGAGTCAGTTTGCCCGGGAACGGCTCTGCGTCGTTAGAATCTACAGTCGAGCATTTTTTTACATTTCAGAGGTTTTAATTAATAATAATACATTTCAATTGACATTACAAACACGGGTTACCATTACTTGATACTTGATACATCGGGTTCTTAGTCTAATCTCGGGAATCACAAGCTTACCTCAGATCTAGACACCCCGCAATTCCATGTTTGAAAATTTGGTCACACCAGCTTCTCACATCTGTTCATCAGAATGGTTGCAGAAAAAGTGCGCTAATTATCATATGCTAAATATGCGTTGGCGCGAAAGCGGGTCACATGTCTCCTTCGTCCAATGGTCTTCCGAGCTTTGTCTGATGAAATCTTTCTAAGAATCCACGTCATCTGTCACTTTTGCAGTTCCAGTTTCGATGTTAAGTTTTAAGTCCTAGTCTCCGTTTGCGGTTGTGAAGTCAATTTCTTTTAATGTTGTTTCCTCTTCTTGCGGCATGTTTTGGTAAATGAATAATGGTGGTTAGCAATTATGCTACAACAGTTACGAAGTGTAATCAAAGTATTTTGAAAGAAGTTAACTCCACACACACAACATTTGTTACTCTCATCACAAGGCCCGCATTTCTTTGGACACAGAGTGAGAAGAGAAGGGCTGAAGTTTATCGTGACAATAAGAAAGTTGCATGGGAAGAGAGGCTGGGGGGATATAGAGAGAAAATGCTGAACAATCTGGCATCATGGCGTGGAGGAACGTCGGTATCAAACATGACTGGCACCATTTGAGACAGAAAACTGTGGACAGACATGATCACCAACGCCACACGGCAAGGTCTATAAGAAGATTGGCAATACACGAGACAGAAGGCTGTGGACAGACATGATCACCAACGCCACACGACATGGACTATAAGAAGATTGGCAGTACACGAGACAGAAGGCTGTGGACAGACATGATCACCAACGCCACACGGCATGGACTATAAGAAGATTGGCAGTACACGAGACAGAAGGCTGTGGACAGACATGATCACCAACGCCACACGGCATGGACTATAAGAAGATTGGCAGTACACGAGACAGAAGGCTGTGGACAGACATGATCACCAACGCCACACGGCATGGACTATAAGAAGATTGGCAATACACGAGACAGAAGGCTGTGGACAGACATGATCACCAACGCCACACGGCATGGACTATAAGAAGATTGGCAGTACACGAGACAGAAGGCTGTGGACAGACATGATCACCAACGCCACACGGCATGGACTATAAGAAGATTGGCAGTACACGAGACAGAAGGCTGTGGACAGACATGATCACCAACGCCACACGGCATGGACTATAAGAAGATTGGCAATACACGAGACAGAAGGCTGTGGACAGACATGATCACCAACGCCACACGGCATGGACTATAAGAAGATTGGCAATACACGAGACAGAAGGCTGTGGACAGACATGATCACCAACGCCACACGGCATGGACTATAAGAAGATTGGCAATACACGAGACAGAAGGCTGTGGACAGACATGATCACCAACGCCACACGGCATGGACTATAAGAAGATTGGCAATACACGAGACAGAAGGCTGTGGACAGACATGATCACCAACGCCACACGGCATGGACTATAAGAAAATGTTGTTGATATAATTATTTATTGATATTATTATTTATACATATGTACCATACACTTCTGTTGTCTTTTGATTATGTTTATGATGAATGATCTTGTGATGCTGCAGATATACTTATGTGACAACTAAACGAAATACCATTTTGTTCTCACAGGTGATCAGACATTTGTACACTCAGATGGTACGCAGAGACGGCACAGTTAGGCAGACTTTCAGCCGCCATATTGGACGCCATCTCCATCTGAAGGAGGTCCAGCTACAACCGTGGGGGTCTTGTCTGCCAGCGCCGGCCACCACCACCACCACCACCACCACCCCCAGCACCAGCACGAAGTCTACCACCACACTCCTGGTGTCGGAGGTCAAAGGTTGGTCTGAGTCTGATGTAGTGGGTGCAATGTCGGAGGTCAAAGGTTGGTCTGAGTCTGATGTAGTGGGTGCAATGTCGGAGGTCAAAGGTTGGTCTGAGTCTGATGTAGTGGGTGCAATGTCGGAGGTCAAAGGTTGGTCTGAGTCTGATATAGCGAATAATAGTGCACGCTGCATACGCTACGCCCCCCGCGGCAGGTGGAAATAGAATAGTCATCATAGATTGGAATAGTCTTTGTAGAATGGAATAGTCTTTATAGAATAGAGTAGTCTTCGTAGGCCGGTTTCCCTGGCCTAGGGTTTGGCGACTTTCTCCGTAATCCCGTATACTCTCGCGAGTAACGTGACGATGGCGAGAATCGGTAGCGGTTCTAGCCGCGTCGGTAACTTACGGGGTATGTGAGCCGGTCGCTCAGAAAGCAATGGCAAACTACTGAGCGTAATATTGCCAAGAAATCAACAATGAGCTGAAAGATGCTGATGTTGACAGTGATGTCCTGTAAAGGATATGCAAACATTAAAGAAATAGAATAGTATTAATGGAATAGAATAGTCTTAATGGAATAAAATAGTCTTCATAGAATAGAATAGTCTTCATATAATAGAATAGTCTTAAATGGAATAGAATAGTCTTAATAGAATAGAATAGTCTCCATAGGCTGCTGCCTTGGGTACATTTCCAATGAGAAAACCTACCCACACATGAACATTTACAGCTGGTGTGATTATAGTACAGAACATGTGGATCCTCACCGTAAGTGGAGTTGATGCACTGTGCTGAGAGACTCCTTGTCTGATAAGTGACAGGAGACTGAGACTTATGAAGATATCTGTGGGCAATGAATATTATTTAAATATTGAGCACAACCCACTACTGGCAACGCTGATCGCATTCTGGTATGAACCTAAGGCCTATCCACGTCAATATGAAAGCACTAGACTCGAGTTTCGCTCTCGTTTGAGATCATCAGTAGTGCATATCCTTGACCGGATCCGGAAACAAGCCCCGGATCACTTACGTGTGAAGCGGGTGTGTAACCATTAGACCACGCGGCACACGCTGGACACGGTCAAATTATCACAACAGAATACTACAACGTCACGTATCGTAGGCTGTAGCTCAAGATTTGCCCGATCGCCGCGACTGACGTGAGTCAATCGATGTGGACCCGAGGTTCATACCAGAATACGATCAGCGTTGCCAGTAGTGGGTTGTGCTCAATATTTAAATTTCACATCCCGAAACAACCAAATAATCAATTAATATGATTGTTGACAAAAATCAGAAGAAAACTCAACTGACCTTACATACAAACACAGGATCTCTCTCTCTTTTTTTCCTCTCTCTCTCTCTCTCTCTCTCTCTCTCTCTCTCTCTCTCTCTCTCTCTCTCTCTCTCTCTCTCTCTCTCCCTGGGTGGGGATGTGTGTATAGGTGGGGGATGTTTAGTTGAGAAGTGGCGGATATTGGGTGGGTGAGTGGGTGTAGGTTGGCTGATGTGTGTGTGGGTGGGTGGGGAAAATTGTGAGGGTGCGGGATGTATGTGTGGATAGGTGCGGGATGTGTGGGTTGACGGGGGTATGTGTGTGTGGTTTTGTGATGAATGTTTTGCTGGGTGGTTGCGGGTGTGTGGGTGGGTGGTGGAGAATATGCGGGAGGGTGTGTGCGTGTCGGTTATGGGATGGGTGGGGGATGTATGTGTGGGTGGGGAAATGTGTGTGGGTGGGGGATCAGTGGGTGGGTGGCGGCATGCATGTTTGCCTGAGTCTGTGTGAGTGAGTGGAGGTATGTGTGGGTGGGTGGGGTGTGGGGGATGTGTGGGTGGCTGAGGGATGTGTAGGTGGCGGCGGGGTGTGAGGGTGGATGGGGGATGTGTCTCACAACATTTCAATATGCACTGTTTATGTTCACAACTTTCATTTGACAATGTTTTTCCCCCATGTGAATATACCATGCGTAATATGCATTGTTTATGCTTACAAAATCCATTTGACAATGTTTTTTTTCCCCTATGTAAATGTAACATGCACATTTGATGAATGAAAGATGAGTGATCGAAAGGGCCGAATGTAAGACAGGCCTGAGTGCCCAATTTGTTACCCTTTTAAAATAAAGTTTGTTCGTTCGTTCATTCTCCCTCCCTATATACCTAACCTTACGGTGCATACATAAAGGGCACGCACGCACGCACGCGCGCGCGCGCGCGCACACACACACACGTATATAAATACACATACAAACACATACACCCAACCACACACACACTCTTGTTTGTTCCACAGTCCGATTAGTTTGATTTAAATGTTGACTCTTTGTTCAGAAAACAATGGCAAACTACTGAATATAAACTTAGCCTAGTAATTCATAAACAGCCAGTACGGGGCTGGGGCTGATTGCAACCTCCTGCAAGGGACACGCAGCCAGATACATTAAAATATACGCAAGCTACACACACATTTCAAAATAATACATCCGACCAGAAATGTGTGGGGGATTTGAGTGTAGTCTTGTATCTGCCATAACCCGAGCAATAAGATGGGAGGTGGGCGTGTTTCCTCAAGGGATGCAACTCTGGACTCAGCCTGAGACGTGGAGTTCCAGACTTTGCCCTTTTACGGAAGAAAAGAACGAACGAAAGAACAAACTTTTATTTTAAAAGGTTCATATCTTCAGCCCGTCACACATTCGACCCTTCCAACCACTCATCTTTTAGCAATCAAAGACAACAAGATAGATAGTTGGTTGCAAAAGCTCAAACAGACATAGTGAAGTTCCACAATAATATCTGTATGTTAATGTTTACATATGGGAAGTATTATGACTCTGTATTCTGTTATTTTCCTCATCAGGTCATGGATTCAGTGTCTGGGCCCACGTGATCTTGCCAGTCTTGATAGCAGTCCTCGTGTTCATTCTCATCATTCTGATCATAATTTTCTGGAACCGTAGACGCAGACAGCGGCAGACAACCCTCAACGCCGAGAAAGAAGCAATCTCCATTGACGGTAATCCAGTTATCTTCCCCAATGGATGTGAACCTGAGGATCTTTCATCTAAGACAGTGGCTCCACTTGTTTCACCTGCTGCTGATCTGCCACCCAATCAGAATGCGTCAGCCGGATCTTCCCAGGTCAAAAATAATCTTAATCGTGACCAGGAACGAGCCAGAAAGAGTCGAGATAATCGAGAGCAAGAGTGGTTGAATAAAGATACTCAAATACACGAGCAGGAGAGCGACAGGGACTGGAGCAGAAACTTCCATCGCAAGCACACCAAGGACAGTAGTTCCGGGCGGAGACACAGAGATCCTGACAGAACAAGTAGAGTTAGTGCTTCTTCGACCTTGTCCTGGGATCGTCCCAACAATCATTATCTGGAGGAGGAGGCCGGCTCCAGAAGCAGCACGCTCAAGTCCACAAAGTCAGTGAGTTCTGACAAGAGACATCGCAAAAGTCCACCTCCATACTGGCATTACCAGACAGACCCACCTCCCTACAGAATGCCACCGCCGTACTTGAGTAACAACACCACACAAATGTAAACTATGGTTGTTTAGTGGCCGAGTCATGTGATCCACGGTGTGCTGGGCGAACTACAGAGGTCAGTCAATAAATATCATAGAGCAAAATGACCAAAGTCAGGAACAACAAAAACATCGGTAGGCCTTAGGGATATCTGATCTGGTTGGCTGACCTGGAGCTGACAGCCCTTAACACATGCTTCTACCCTGATCTAACAAACATGACCATAGGGTGAAGTGTTGAGGCAGAGGCTGTTGGGTTGAGGCAGAGGCCATAGTGTTGAGGCTGTAGGGTTGAGGTAGGAGTTGTATGGTTGAGGCAGAAGTTGTAGGGTTGAGGTAAAGGTTGTAGGATTAAGTTACAGGCACATTCTACCTGTAACAAATAAATACGCTGTCAGATGTCTAAAGTATGCATTGACTAAACTAGGAAGGACAATCAGACATATCACACTAGTGCACATATAGAATTACCAGTCACACATGAAATGGTATGTCATCACAAGCCAGGTCTGTCATACACCTGAACCAACAATTATGTCATCACTAGCCAGGTCTATCATACACCTGAACCAACAACTATGTCATCACTAGCCAGGTCTATCATACACATGAACCAACAACTATGTCATCACTAGCCAGGTCTATCATACACCTGAACCAACAATTATGTCATCACTAGCCAGGTCTATCATACACCTGAACCAACAACTATGTTATCACTAGCCAGGTCTCTCATACACCTGAACCAACAGCTATGTTATCACTAGCCAGGTCTATCAAACAACTGAACCCACAACTATATCATCACTAGCCAGGTCTATCATACACCTGAGCCCACAACTATATCATCACTAGCCAGGTCTATCATACACCTGAACCAACAACTATACCTTCACTAACCAAGTCAATCATACACCTGAACCCACAACAATGGAACTGGAGAGAGTTCATCTTCAACCATTCTTACAGATCCACACATCTTCAACCATCCGTACAGATCCACACACCGTCAACCATTCTTACAGATCCACAAATCTTCAATCATTCTTACAGATCCACCCATTTTCAGTTTTCTGTTAATCAATCCGTCAAATAAAAGTCATTCATACACATACTCTCTCGTGTAAATTGTAAACATATAAATGAGTGATATGATTGGCCTATTCCAATCTGTTGCTATAATGGGTGGAACAGAGAGTATTATGGAGTACTAAAGGTGATAATGATCGATTTAAATACTGGATGGATTTATTTGTTTTGTGTGTTGTCCATCAATTTTGAATAAAACCAAGAACAAGTATTATAATTTATGTTCATACAGAAGAGAGTATCATTAGGACAATTATGTGAATAAACAAAAAAAAAAGCAATTAATTATGAACTGTAGAAATAAACAAAAGGACATATTGGATGTGAACTTTAGAATTGGTTAAAACAAAACGACAATCTGCTTGATGGAAAATGACACTAGAAAGAAACAGCAGAAAATAAACTTGAGCCTCAGCTTCTTGTCTTGGATGCCTTGTCTGACTCTGAGGACATCATGTCTGACTCTGAGGACATCATGCTGCCTATTTCTGTGGAGAACGAGTGGGCAGTAGAGCGTGTGTAAGAGTGAGGGCAAGTGAGTGTCAGCATGTATAAGTATAAGAGAGAAATGTGCGAGTATTTGAAAGAAAATAATGACTGAGGAGGATTGTCTAAGTAAAATAACTTATTATTATTGTTAATCGTGTTAAATATGTCTCCTATTGTACATAAAAGGGACGGTCAATAAGTAATGCATTCTATTTTTTTTAAAAATCTATGTAAATACTTTATCGGTGTGCAATTTTTAAAATTTAGTGGGTTTCCGCATCCACTCTTCTGCACTGTGTATCACTATCAACCTGTTTCACTCACAGGTTGCGTTGCGTAACAGTAACGGTTTAAATATAGCCACCAAAGAAGTTCAGTTAATGCCACGTAATGTCACAGAATTCCTCAATGCTTAAGGCGGACCCAGGGCCAGTCCGCTTTGCGTCAGTCAGTGATGAGGGTTGATCCTACATGAGCTTCCTCGCAACGACGTACCCAACATCGGACGGTGCTAACATCTACTGTTGCATCTCCATAAATAATACTCAAACGTTCGCGGATGCGAATCTAGGTCACGCCTTCAGCATTGAAGAATTGTATGACAATATACGTGGCTTTAACCGAACTTCTTTGGTGGCCATATTTAAACCGTTACTGTTGCGCAACTTGTGACAGAAACAGGTTGGTAGTGATACACAGTGCAGAATAGTGGATGAGGAATGCCGCTAAATTAATAAATTGCACACCGATAAAATAATTACATAGATAAAAAATAGGAGGATTACTTATTGACCGACCCTCATACAATCAAATAACTTGGCTAACATTATTCTGTCTTATTCTATATACGTAGATGTTTTTTTCCCCCTTGTTTTCTTACTTTTTCTTTTGTTTATCCGTAGTCTCTCCTTTCTCCCTCTATCATATTTGTACATCTACAATCTCTCCTTTCTCCCTCCGTCATTTTTGTATTCTTCTTTTCAATCATCATCATCAAGTGACATATACACTTTCATGTTCAGCTGTACACTCCCACACTTGCTTTCATGGTCTTGGTGGTACATTCTTGCAGACATCGTCCCAGTTCATCTCTTGAATGTTGTCCTGATCTTGATGATGCATTCGTGCAGACATCGTCCCGGTTCATCTCTTGAATGTTGTCCTGATCTTGATGATGCATTCGTACAGACATCGTCCCAGTTCATCTCTTGATGTTGCCCACCCACATGTACCTTGTACGCACCCCTTCCAATCTTTCGTCTAATACACCCTATAACATCTACTATAGTTTTCAGACAGTCATATTCTTTTGATTTGTCAGTTCAACCTTGTGAGCAACTCCATGACAGCGTGGCAGCACACCCAGCTTCTACTATGGAAGCCACGGGTTCGATCCCTTGTGAGATGTCATCACCAAGCTGGTCTGGGTTTGACAAAACGGGCAAAGTGTTTGTGAGAGAGAGAGAGAGAGAGAGAGAGAGAGAGAGAGAGAGAGAGAGGAGAGGGTGAGAGGGAGAGCGAGAGGGAGGGAGAGGGTGAGAGAGAGAGAGAGAGAGAGAGGGGGAGGAGAGCGAGAGGGAGGGAGAGAGAGAGAGAGAGAGAGAGAGAGAGAGAGAGAGAGAGAGAGAGACTATGCCAAAATAGAAATCAGACTAAGGTATCATTAAAGATTTTGAATGAACAGCTGACTGCGTGTAAGAATGTTTACTTAATTAATCCATTCAAGTATTGTTTTGAACTTTGATGCGATGTGTGTATTTTTTTAATTTTTTTTTTTGAGTGTGTAAATTCTGCATTGAATCTTCACCATGATTATATATGACTTTAAAGAACAGTATTATAATAAATGTGTCTTACATATATTGTACACTACAATTTAATACTATTTATCTTGATGCTTGACCTTTTTATTTGTTTTGTATGTTTTGCACAGCGTTTGTTCTGTCCTTTGTTTCTATTTCCAATGTGGTATCAGATCAGTTGCCATCTCTTCAATGAGGGTCGGCTGCAATGGCGTCTATATTATATACTTCTGTGAAGAAAGGATCAGACTGAACTCAGCTTGTCACAAAACTGCAAACCACCCTAGCCTAACATAAGTGGAAAATGTCGCTTGACAGCATCCAGGCAGGGTCTATTGTGGAAGAGTCCTTGCCCTTGCAAATACCCCTGCGAGTGACCTTGCCCTGTGCTAGTGACCTTGCCCTGTGCCATGCCCTTGCCCTGTGTCAGTGTCCTTGCGAGTGTCCTTGCCCTGTGTCAGTGTCCTTGCCCTGTGTCAGTGCTCTTGCCCTGTGTCAGTGTCCTTGCCCTGTGTCAGTGCTCTTGCCCTGTGTCAGTGACCTTGCCCTGTGCCAGTGTCCTTGCCCTGTGCCAGTGTCCTTGCGAGTGTCATTGCCCTGTGTCAGTGCTCTTGCCCTGTGTCAGTGTCCTTGCCCTGTGTCAGTGCTCTTGCCCTGTGTCAGTGACCTTGCCCTGTGTCAGTGTCCTTGCCCTGTGTCAGTGCTCTTGCCCTGTGTCAGTGTCCTTGCCCTGTGTCAGTGTTCATCAAACCACGAAATATATGCCACGCACAGTGAGTCGGTCAGTAAAGGGCCTTTTCCCATATCTTGAGGCTTATTGGGTACACGGTGCTAGCCCATAGTTGATAAGTCAATCAGCACTCGACGGGTCATGTGAACAACATCAAACCGGCTGCCTTTACTTCCCATAACATATCCCGGTACCCAGCTGAGACTGGTTCCACCTTAGGGCCCAGGTCAATTACAGAAGTACCCGCCTCGAGGTGGACTTGAATACACAGCCTCCGGGGAGGCAGGCGGGCAGGCAGACAGATATGCTAGCCACTGTTCTACCGTGGATCCATGCAGTGCCTACACTGGGATGTCTATGTACACAAGTTTACAGGCGTCCTCATCAAGCATGGCAGTAGGTAAGAGAATCCGTACACTCAACACATTGGCTTTATGGATATACAAGCCAGAAACTGAGGTCGCAGACAGAAAATAGGGGAGAAAGAGAATCTAAGAGGAGAATACTGTACTGTTTCTCACTTCCAGAACAGAGACCTTTGACAGAAAGGAGAGGTAAGAAACCTGAAGCTCAGAGTAAAGGACAGCAAACGACTGCAAAATCGTATAGAACTGAGAACAGCAACTCTTGTACTGCTATTGCTCCACAATCTCGGATTGATTTTCCAATTCAACCACAAAGAACCTTTACTCACTCCAGAAAAGGGCTGTTGGTTTAATTAATGGTAAAAAGCTTACCGACAATTCTAACCTACACAAACTTCTTCAGTTACTGCCACTCCACAAACGCTTACTTTATAATAAAGTCAAACTATAAGATAATTCATAAAATCCTAGCAAGGACTTATATTTACGGGCAGCAACTGTGGTATTACAAGCATTTACATGAAGACAGGTGACTATGGATACAATTAAACTCTTGTAACACGAGATGAAGCCCCAACCTTGAAACGTTACATATCCAAACGTTTAGATGTATATTTGTATAGACCATTCGACACTCGAACCCTCACCTCGAAATGACGACAGTGCCTGGCTGTAGGAACAGATGTACTTCGAAACATAACCTATTAGACACCCCTAAATGGGTGTCTTCATTAGCCAGCCAGGCATATCATTCATATAAACTTACAAATACAGAATAAGGACCGAATTCTTATCTAACCATTTAAATAGTACCATAGGTCTCAGAATGTTATGTTAAACCATCTTATAAGGAAGGCCAAAGAGAAGATGGGTGCAGGATGTGGCGGATGATCTCCAGATGGGTGTATCAGACGCGGGACATCTTGCTTATGATCGACGGGTTTTTCCGGAAGGTTGTTATGGCAGCGAGGTTCTGCAAAGGACATGCTACTGAATGAATGGATGAATATCAAATAACAAACACAGCAGACGTTATGCTGTATCCAGTATATTCACGAACATTTAAATAAGAGAAATGATTAGTTAGTTAGTTAGTCGACAGATCATCCTCATTGCACATCGAACCATTCAGTCCATAAGTGCTCGGATCCCCTCCTCAGCAAATCCCGCAGCGTGTAGCGGCTAACGACGCCAGTTCTGTGTTGGTTTATCAATCTTCTTTGGCTTCCTGCGTAGTGTTCTTGTTTGGCCACCCCTCTTTTAATTTGCTGCTCTCGCAGTGTGAATCTACAACAAGAGAAATGATTGGTCGGTTCTAATGTTGTACACGTATTACACAGACACATCAATTGGGAAACCCTTTGAGGCCACTAAGACTAAGACAGACAGTTAATACATATACATGATTGTATTATTTGGCGCTCAGAGATGTAGAAGAAAGATTATTTCTTGTTTTTAAAATAGTTTATTTAAAAAATAATGGTCAAATAATATCTTACATGATTTAATATTATCAGAAACATTACTAATTTTATAAACAGTTGCATGTCCTTTACACGACCTTGCAATCTACCCCATCATTTATTGGCTGGATGTAATTTACTGCCTGCTCCGTGTCGAAGCAGTTACGGAGGCAGTTCGTAATCTCGCATACCACGTTCGAAACTCGGATCCTTGGCATCAGACCGCCTTGCGTTGTGTTTTTTTTTAAACAGAAATTGTATAGGTGCCGGTCGTTCAGAAAGCAATGGCAAACTAATTAATGTAAACTTGCCAAGAGATCACAAACATCAAAAGTAATATTGGAGTTGACTGCGACGTCCCGTAAAAGGATATGCAACTAACTGTTTTGTTGTAATTTACTAGGTACTTTTACATTCAGTAGTTTGCCACACAAAGGCTTTCGATAAAGTGAGACATGTCAACATGATAAGGATGCTTGAAGATCTACAAATTGATGGAAAAGACCTTAGACTTGTAAAAAACATATATTGGAAACAACAAGCTGCCATAAGAGTTGATAATGAATATTAATATCAGCCTATTAAGAGAGATGTGAGACAGGGATGTGTAATGTCTCCAGATCTGTTTTCCCTGTACAGTGAAAGTATTTTCAGAAATAATGAAGATATGGAAGGAATCAACATTGGGGGACGATGCATCAATAACATTAGATATGCAAATGATACAGTCTTGATTGCAGACAATGAAAAGGACCTGCAAAATTTAGTAGATGCGGTTGTTACACACTGTGAACAACTAGGGTTAGAATTAAATTGTAAAAAGACACAGATTATGGTCGTCACTAGAAAGAACGAAATACCACAATGTAATATACAAGTAAATGGGAATATTCTTCAACAAGTGAATAGGTACAATTATCTCGGAACAGTAATAACATCTGATGGGAGATGCCTTGAAGAGATTAGATCAAGAATTGCCATGGCAAAAGTAGCCTTTAGCAAGATGAAAAACATACTGACCAATAAAAAGATGTCAACTGAAACGAGAAAAAAGAGTGTTGAGATGCTACAAAGAACCTGTACTCTTATATGGATGTGAAGCTTGGACAATGAGCAGTCAGGCTGAAAAACATCTGATGGCTGTAGAAATATGGTTTCTGAGGAAAATGCAAAGAATACCATGGACAGCCAGAAAGACCAATGAACAAGTTCTTCAAGAAACAAATGAAGATTGTAAACTGATCAGAGACATTAGACGTAGACAGTCACAATTTTTTGGGCATGTTATGGGAAGAAATGATCCGGAGAACTTGGTGACAACTGGTAAGATCGAGGGGAACAGACCAAGGGGAAGACCGAGAGGAAAATACCTGGATGGCTTGGTCTTGTGGCATGGTCGAGACAGAAACACGGAGCTGATCCACGACTCTGGTGATCGAGTGAGATGGCAGAACATGACCGCCCACGCTTACCGGCATGGCACATGATGGATGGAGTTTGCCATTGATTTCTGAACGGCCGACGCCCATACCATCCAGATTAACAGAAAGCGATCTGATTCCAAACCCCCTGATTTCGAACCCTCAGCCAGGTGATAAACGAGGTGTGTAACCAGGTAATAAACGAGGTGTGTCTAACCAGGTGATAAATGAGGTGTGTCTAACCAGGTAATAAACGAGGTCTAACAAGTATTTTTTATAAATCTAAACTGCGTCAAAGACTAAAATAACTGAATAAATTATGGAGTGGGACAGACAGAACTACAAAAATTAGATTTTTAAGAGCATCCATCTTTCCCATCGCAACATACGCCTGTGAGACCTGGACACAAACTAAACAAGCTGAACAGCGCATAAACGCCTTTGTATACAAATGTTATAGACGAGTTCTAAGAATATCTTGGGTAAAGAAAAGAACAAATGCATCCATACTTCAAGAGCTGAATATTGAAGAGGGTTGGCTATTAAAGACGATAAAACAAAGAATATTGAAATATTTTGTTCACTTGAAACGTCACGAAAGTTTGGAGAGAACAATAATGGAGGGGCCTTTGCCTGCGAAGAGAGGAAGAGGAAGGCCAAAGAGAAGATGGGTGCAGGATGTGGCGGATGATCACCAGATGGGTGTATCGGACGTGGGACATCTTGCTTATGATCGAGAAGTTTTCCGGAAGGTTGTTATGGGAGCGAGGTTCTTCAAAGGACATGCTACTGAATGAATGAAACTGCGTGGAAATGAAACCAGACCAGGACGCGATAAAGAAGCAACGATATCAGCTTGCCAAGGGTGATATTTTCAACACTAAAAAAGAGGTTTACACTGTCAATCAAGAGCGCAAGGAGGACCAGGCTGTAGCTGATCGCCAGATTCTGGATGTTATTCCTAAGAATCCCGAGTAGAAACTGCTCTTTGGTTACCCAGGAGCTTGTTCTCTCTCTCCAACCACCAGTTCCCCCCAAAAATGGTGTTCTGAAGTTACTGATTTCCAATAAAAGATTGTGAAGTAAAGAAACCACACAGACACACACACACACACACACACACACACACACACACACACACACACACACACACACACACACACACACACACACACACACAATCACACTCGCACGCACACAGTGACACACACACACACACACACACACAGAAAGATGACATCAAGAGATGGAGAAACAGCAGCCTCTCAGAGTTTAAAACCAGGATGAGAGACAGATTGATTGATTGATTTAGGAACCGACATCACAGCATTCGGGACATTCCCATAAGCGCTCCGCCCCCATCCTCAGCAACCAGCGAAGAGTTCCAACACTAATAGTTCCAGTAGCAATCTGATTATATGTCCGTCTCGCCTTTCCTCTGAGCGTCGAGCGTCGGCCAGATCCCCTCGTCACACCTGGCTGTCTCATTCTTACCAGACTTTGGTGATCCATTTGATCCTCCGAGGTGTACACGTGCTCCCACAAGGCTGAGAGACAGAAAGTTTTGTAAATCCATTGCGGTCGATGATTTGTGTGAAAACCGTAAACGACGGTAAACGACACTTAAATTATTGTTTGCACAATCATTATATGAAAGAAATTGCAACAGGGAGGCTAAAATATAAAGGGGGCGGGGAGTGAGAGAATCAAGGGAGGTGACTCTAGAAGTGGAGAGACACCGGATGACGTCCCCTGGTCGTCTGCCAGCAGCCAGGCTCGGGGCGCCCGGAGAGAGACGACAAGATGCCACACTGACTGTCCGTCCTCTCCGTTTGTTTACTGAGTTCACACGCAGTTATGCTCGACCTGTCAGCGTAAGTACCAGATCTTATTGTATAGCCCACGTCTGCCATTCATTTTATGCGTGGATTTAATAGGTTTTTACCAGCAGTCGACTTCACTTCACCGTTCAACAGTCGTTGAATTCCCGGTCACGTCAGCTGTTGTTGACTAAAGTAAAGTACTGTGTAGTGAGTGCTAGCTCAAGTCAACTACTAACTTAAAGTAACTACCACAGCAATCATGTGATGGCAATAAACTTGGCAGTTCCCTGGTCTGTATGAGTGCTTTGGTTATTTCACTTCTCTGTTTTACTATCTGAATTTGATTGTCTAATCTAATTAACTCTTTCGGTGCCAAACAATTTAATTTGGGCCCTGACCAAACAGAAATAGAAATTCATGGCAGAAAATTGGAAGTAGAGTAGGGATAATGCTTTTATTTTTTTTAAATGGTTCAAATGGTAGCAGATGATTAGATATATTGTATTATATATCAGATTAAAGAGGATTGCACAAAGAATATGACAGTGTTAATAATTAATTGATAGGTTAGAAATATTACAACAATAATGCGAGGTTTAATAATAACAATTGAAATTAAAGAGGTAAAGATTATTAAAAAATGTCACCTACCAAGGCTGTATTGTATTTATAATCCACTGCAGCTAATCCAGTTAAATTTGCTGAATACTGTTACAAACACCACTTTTGTTCAATAATATCACAAGAACTGCACCACAACACCATTAAAACATAACTAAAATATAATAGTTTGAAGCACATAATTTTCACACAAAATGGAAAATGTCAGTAACACACCACTCAGATTGTACTCAGAAGAAGAATATAAACATTATTTTCTATTTAGTTATAATTATTATTCTTTTAAATTTAATTATTTAAATACTCCTTAAATACTTTGTGATAGGCAAAACAAATTTAGGGGCACAAATGTGGACCATTAGCGCATTCATAATTCAATATGTGCCATCATATTATGACATATTATGACGAACTTTCACTTTCAGTGTCGTTTTCCATTATTACGAAATAATCTAACTAACTGAGTACTGCACGTGGTCAAAGTTTTAGAATCTTTCACAAAGTCCTTGAAATCACTACAACTATAATATAAAATTGTTTAAAACAGTAATTTTATTAAAATATATGAGGTCCAAAACCAGAAAGTGTTGTCATTTCGAAGTTCAAATCAAAACAATCTTTTCGAATCAAGAATCAAATACTTTCTAAGGACAAATATGGTTGTCAGCGGCCTGTTTCAAACTGCAAAATATTTCTGTCTCAATTTTAAGTTACCGAAGTTAACTAAAAATTGCGGAAACATAAGAAAAGGGACAAATAAACCACTGTTTAAACTGTGACGATTAAAGGGCCCACGGGCGTCACTGTCGGTCAATTGTGGTGATGTATGGGCGTATGGCAGAGAAAGAGTTAAGAAACTGGCCAACAGTTGAACAGTGAACATGTAAAACCTATTATTATTATAAATATTAAAATAATTAATGCTATTTTAAAAACTCATTCAGTCACTGTCCCAAAAGTTAGGTTGATTTATTCTGTAACTATATCTTATAATATATTTGCCCCTACCTGCCAGTGTGAAAGTAACAGCCATAAGCACTTCAGTTTTCATATTATCCAGTCTGATGTTAAGCCTATATATATATATTAAACAAGTGAATCCATACAATTATCTCAGAACAGTCATAACATCTGATGGGAGATGCCTTGAAAAGATTAGAATAAGAATTACCATGGCGAAGGTAGCCTTTTGCAAGATGAAAAAATACTGACCGATAAAATTATATCAATTGAAATGGGGAAAAGAGTATTGAGGTGCTACATAGAAGTACGGAAGTGAAGCTTGCACAATGAGCAGTCAAGCTGAAAAACATCTGATGGCTGTGGAAATGTGGTTTCTGAGGAGAATACAAAGAATACCATGGACAGATGGAAAAACCAATGAGCAAGTCCTACAAGAAACAAATGAAAATCGTAAACTGATTAGAGAAATTAGATGTAGACGGTCAAAATTTTTTGGATGTGTTATAAAAAGTAATAAATTAGAGAACTTGGTGGCAACTGGCAAGATCAAGGGGAAGAGAACAAGGGAAAGAGAGAGAAGTAAATACCTGGATGGCTTGACGATGTGGTATGGTCGAGACAAGAACACTGAGCTGACCCATGACTCTGGTGATCGAGTGAAATGGCGAAACATGACCGCCCACACTTACTGGCAAAGCACATGATGGAGTATGATGTTAGGCTCCCATCCAGTCTTATCATATTCTCATATTATCCAATCAGATGTTACACTCTTATTATTCTGTCATTTGTTTTAATTACAATTTATAACAGTTTTTATTCTGAATAAATGCTGTGCATTTTCTCAGTAAAGATTGACTACAGCTTATTGTCATAGCTTGTGGTTCTAAGTGTTTAAGAAGGTGATCGTGTGGTCATGTGCTGTGTGGATTTTCAGCAGGATTGTCACAAATATGTGTATGTTGTTTCCCACAGAGTGGCCGACTGATGACAATGATCTGTTAGAACATTTTGTGATTGATCACACTGAGGGATGAATAACCGCGACCTGGACTCTATGGACCGGCCTCTCTTTGGTGGTGCACCCACATCAACTGTAAGATTTTGGTTTCTCTTTTGTCTGTAGTTTAGACAATTTATAACATCCGAGTCTCAGATATAGTGCAGAGTGCTGGAATATCATGTTGACAACAATCTAACACAAAATGAAATGTTTGCTGACTGAACAGATTTACCAGTAAGTAAAGTTAGACATTAAATTAACTCACCATCATCATCCTCAACATGCTAGTTAGTTAGTTAGTTAGTCAGTCAGTCAGTCAGTCAGTCAGTCAGTCAGTCTGTCTGTCTGTCTGTCTGTCCGTCCGTCCGTCAGTCCGTTCATCCGTCAGTCAGTTAGTTAGTTAGTTAGTTGTTTAGTTAGTTTAGTTAGTCGAGGTTCCAACTTCATGGCAACGGGTTGTCCCCATTATGCTCCATTCCTGTGCCAGTGAATATCACACAAAATGCTCCCGACTGTCCCATGTGAAAAGTGGAACAGACAGGAGTCTCAGCAATCCAACAGCCAGCACAGGTACACTGTGCATAATGCCACCGCCAGAATGCCAATACAAAAATCATCCACGAAAACCACAGTTCATCGTCGATGGTATCGACAGTCACCAGAAATACCTCATTGACCCGAGTTTTCTCACATGGCTCTGTCTCTATCCGCAGGGCGACCCGCCGAAAGTGTCGCACAAAGCACGAACTCCGCAGCTTCAGCGCCGACTCCCAGGAGTCTCCTGAAAAAAATGCACTCGTGAACCGAAAAGGCAAATCACTCAATTCAGCAACAGCTGGTAGCCATTGTTCCGAACATGCAGATCACTGTACAAACAAAAGCGGACATGTAAAAGCATTCCACGTGAATATCACAGTTCACAGAGTCGCGCCACGCACTCACTCAGTAGCAGGGCGACGGAACCATATACTACCAGTCCAACATAAGGAAAATGTGAACTGCAAACCGCAGCCACAAAGATAAATACTCCAGAGGCAGTAGCAGTTCAATGCTGGGGACTGGAACTCGTCATCCTCTACATGCTTTGCCTTCTAGCACTATCACCACAGTCTCAGATCAGTGTTTTTTCCACGAACATTAACCTGGGTCCACGGAGAACCGTTGTTGGCCAAACGAACCGGGAGGGAGAGCAAGGAGGACTTATCATTTGGTGAGCGATATGTGGACAGAACGGACCTTGACTACAGCTTGGTCTATGATGTAAAGCCTTGATGCTCTGTGCCTGAACTTTATCAGTGTTGTGTCTGTTTAGAACTATCTGTGTTAACTGCCTTGATGTTTTCCTGTGCTGTCCTTTATTGATTTAATAAATCAAGTTTTAGTTTATTCCAACGATCACTGTGTTATATATATGGATCAGCCAGAAGAACATTGCCGGAAATAGGTCCTTAGGTCGAAAGAAAGAGTGACAGTGAGTCCGGGGAAAACGGAGGAGGGTTGGCAGGTAAAGACCTATCCCAGCCAGGGCTATATAGAAGATTATTGAAATATTGTGATAGGGCTATTTGGGACCCTCCACGTAGCATGTTACAGTGGGAAACAAACATGAGGAAGGCAGAGAGACATATACCTGGTTGTCTTGGTCAAATGGCACAGTAGAGACATGAATACATCAGTGTTGTATTCATGTCTCTACTGTGCCATTTGACCAAGACAACCAGGTATATGTCTCTCTGCCTTCCTCATGTTTGTTTCCCACTGTAACATGCTACGTGGAGGGTCCCAAATAGCCCTATCACAATATTTCAATAATCTTCTATATAGCCCTGGCTAGGATAGGTCTTTACCTGCCAACCCTCCTCCGTTTTCCCCGGACTCACTGTCACTCTTTCTTTCGACCTAAGGACCTATTTCCGGCAATGTTCTTCTGGCTGATCCATATATATAACACAGTGATCGTTGGAATAAACTAAAACTTGATTTATTAAATCAATAAAGGACAGCACAGGAAAACATCAAGGCAGTTAACACAGATAGTTCTAAACAGACACAACACTGATAAAGTTCAGGCACAGAGCATCAAGGCTTTACATCATAGACCAAGCTGTAGTCAAGGTCCGTTCTGTCCACATATCGCTCACCAAATGATAAGTCCTCCTTGCTCTCCCTCCCGGTTCGTTTGGCCAACAACGGTTCTCCGTGGACCCAGGTTAATGTTCGTGGAAAAAATGTCCTGTGATCCCTGGTCACAATGCTAAGGGAAAGTTCTTACAAAAAGGAAATAGTTCATGAGCGGAAATGGAGTAGGTATCCTTCACTGTCTCATACAAGGATGGATGGGTCTGATATTTAGGTGGGTTCAGTCCCGAATACAAACTGACTCGATCTTAGCTTATCGAGATGACTGGCGAGGTGTTAGACAGATTGATGGTCATTCTTTCGGGCTAGCTGTGGCACTATCGGGTATAAATCACCACCGTAGACCAGGCATGGCCTAAAACTTGACATGGCCTCATCTTCAACATAATTTCATCGTATAGCCCTGTTGAGACCTTCAGCTCTGTTCCTACCTTCAAAAAGGAATGACCCTGTAAAGAATAAACAGCAGTGAGAGTCTCCAGCCTAAACTTCTGGTACAGCCGACATGGAGACTCCTTATGGTCTCAGCACATCAGCTGCTATCAACAAAATATATAATATTCCGAGATATATATTTATTCACCATACCTGCGTGAATTCGCCTGACCTGACAAGAGGTCCTGGATTGGCGGCGTCTTTTCTAGACTAGGCCTTTAGCTTGACGGAGTCCTGTCGTTTGACCCTAGGTACTTTGTGCCTACACGACTCACACTCCACACTCATACCAAGCCTTTATTATTATTGGGCCCACTCATTTCCATGCTTTCCTCTCACTTGCAAACCATGCCTTTCTCTCAACCAAGATCTTGTGGTGTGGTGCGCCCAGTAATCTGTGTGTTTCTCCCCCTTAACTAAATATAGTGTAGTAGTGGGGTTATATGGCACACCGTGTATTTCCCCCTTCCCAGCAATAATATGAAAGAAGATACTACCCCTTCCTGCCGCTGCTCTTGTCTGAGCTGTCGCCGCAATGTGCCTCACAGAACACATAGATTTAGAGGAATGCAGGTTCTCTCAATGAGATAAAGAAGTTTATTTATAATCCCCACATCATCCTATCGACTACAAGACGAAAGAGATACTACTAAGTAACGGTAAGCCGTAGGAAGAAAGATATCACTCGTCTATCAGCTGCCAAGAACAAGCGATATCATTTGGTAACTACTTATTCTTCAGATGTGTTTCCTTTGCCATGCCAAGAACAAGACGCGTAGCCAGATCGGCTAACGGTCACCCCCTCCCAACATGGCAAGACTGCGGTTTCGCCATATCCTTTCAGTCGTTAAGACAATAGATATTTATAGGCCAAGTTTTGCCTGGACCAAAGAAAACCCAAGTTTACCTTTTTATTCCACCAGTAGTAGACCTTTTTAAAAATGTCTCAATCTTTAACTTGAACTCTTGACATTCGGCCGTGGATGGCCATCAGTAGAAACGGACATGAATCCTCCAGAAGCCGCACCAGTGCGCATTTGGCGCAGGGCGCTCCATCGGGACTACCCGAAAGGAAAGACAAATATATACTCGCTCCATGCAAAGATTGTGGTATGAAGATAACCCAAAGAACCATCTTTCATGGAGATTTGAGCAAACAAGAGAACTGAGAGTTTCCGAAAGCCGTTTCCCCCTGTTTACCAAAACTAAAAGAATGTATAAGGACATGGACCACTGGCGTTTCGCTACATAGGCCCCCTCTTAAGAAAGTCGAACCCTACGAACTTTCTACTGTCAGTGGTTCTGTTCGAATGACCCCACCCTCACATTCAACCATAGGATGCCGTGATAGGAAATCTGCTCCCACATTCTCCCTTCCGGGGATGTATTCGACCGTGAACTGATACGGTTGTAGGAGCAATGACCATCTCATTAACCTCGCGTTCAGTTTCTTAGAAGTTGCCAAGAACGTCTGAGGTTGATGGTCAGATTGCACTTTGAACGGTACTCCATACAGATAAGGTTGAAATTTCTGTACCGCCCACACTAGAGCTAGACATTCCCGTTCAACGGTGGAGTAATTCCGTTCGGCGGGTAACAGTTTTCGACTGGCATATGCCACCGGACACAGCACCGAAGGATTATCTCGCCCTTCCTGCAACAGAGTTGCCCCAATCCCTATGTTACTCGCGTCGGTTCTCAGAACAAACTTTTTCTCCAAATCTGGGAGTTGCAGGACTGGCCTATCCACCAATGCCTGTTTCAGCTTCCCATAAGCCTCTTCACAGCTCGGGGTCCAGATTATAAGATCTGGCGATCCTTTCTTCAGAGTCTCGGTTAACGGCGCCGCAATTTCGTTGAACTTTGGAATAAATTTCTGGTAAAACCCACACAGAGACAAGAAAGACCTAACATCTTTTTTGGATCTAGGACGGGGTGCGAGACGGACCTTTTCAATATTCTTTTCTTCCGGTACCAGTCCCCCTGGGGTAATAGTATGTCCCAGAAATTCCAAGGATTGATAGCCAATCATGCATTTGGCTGGACGGGCGGTTAACCCTTCCTCTTTTAACCTTTTGAAGATCTGTCCCAAGGACCTCAGGTGATCTCTCAGATTGTCAGACGCGATGAGAATATCATCCATAAACGAGACCACAGAGGGATCCTTTAAAGGGTCTAATAACATTCTCATCATGCGAGTGAACACACTGGGCGCATTGCTCAGCCCAAAAGGCATCACCTTAAATTCGTAATGGCCGCTCGGAGTACTGAAAGCGAGCATGGGCCGAACCTCAGGCTTCACAGGGATCTGATAATATCCCCGACTTAAATCGATTTTTGAGAAGTACTTTGCCCTATTTAATCTGGCAAATAGTTGATTTGTGTTTGGTAACGGCTCAACTTGGAATGTCGTACAACTGTTTAAATGCCTGTAATCAATACATAAGCGGTGCTCCCCGCTTGGCTTCCTCAACAAGACAACCCCGGCATTATAAGGAGAAGTCGAAGGAGTTATGATGTCATCATCCAGAAGCTTCTGGATTTCTGCTTCCAGGGCCTTCTCTTTCGAAAAGGGCACTGGATATATTTTTTGGCGAATGGGGTCTTGGGTAGTCAGAGTCATATCAAACTCGACCAACCCTGTCCGCCCTGGACGATCGGTAAGAATCTGTTGATGGGACTCCAACAAACGGATGACCAGTTCTGTTTCTTCAGTCGACAGATCAGGATTTATATGTACATCCTTATAGGTTTCCCCAGGTTGTAAAGGATACTCCCTATCCGCGTCTTCGCCCGATTCAGTTTCCATCGCGACCGCCATAGTCATGAGTGGGAGAGAAGTACCATCGGATCGTTCCTCATATTTTTTTAAGAGGTTAATGTGAAAGATTTTAGATTTTCCCCTGATCCGGATAGCATAATTGGTACGGGACACAACCCTTTCCACCGGGAAAGGCCCCTGCCAACCAATTTCGAGTTTATTGGAACCTACTGGAAGTAACAACAGAACCCGATCCCCCACTTTAAGACTCCTATCTTTCGTCCTTCTATTGTAGTAGGCCGCGTGTCTCTTCCTGGCCGCTCTCAGATTCTGAGCTGCCAAAGCCCAACCCGTCTGGAGTTTCTTCTTTAACTCTTCGACGTATTTATATGAGGATACAACTTCTTCGGAAGTTTCTTCCTCTGTCCAACATCTCAATAAGGCTTCTAAGGGACCCTTGATTGGCCTCCCGAATAGTAGAGTGGCTGGTGGCAACCCGGTCGACCCATGGGGAACCTCCCGATAGGCGAACAAGGCGGCTGAGATATACTCATCCCATCTGTCTGGTTTCTCTTGAGCCAGCTTCCGAAGCATGGTCATCAAGGTACCATTAAACCTCTCTACTTGCCCATTAGACTGAGGGTGATACGGGCTTGTGTGAATGTGGTTAGTCTGGAAGATACGAAAGACTTCTTCCATCAGCTTACCACAGAACTGAGACCCATTGTCCGTTAGGATCTGGTTGGGAAATCCCAACCTAGTAAAGGTCTCCATCAGTGCATCAGCCACTCGCTTAGAGTCGATTGTGGCCAACGGTATCGCCTCGCCCCACATGGAACAGCAATCCACCATCGTGAGAATGTACTTATTCCTCTTCCTAGTCCGAGGAAGAGGACCAACAAGATCGATGGCAACTCTCTCGAAAGGAGAGTTCATAATGGGCATGTCTCCCAGGACTACCGGAGCTGTCCAGTGTTTTGGTGCCACACGCTGGCACTCTGGGCACGACTTGACGTACCTACGCACGTCTCCAGTCATCCCTGGCCAGTAGTAATGGCAGGAAATGCGCTGGAGAGTTGCCCCGACACCCATATGTCCACTGAAAGAAATGGTGTGTCCCATATGAAGAAGCTGTTCCCGATAAGCCTTAGGAACTACCAGCTGTCCATGCTGGCGATCCTCCACTCCGGCTCTCCGGTACAGTAACCGATTCTTCATATAATACTGACCACGTCTTGGTGGGTCAGACTTTTTTGGCAACTGGTTGAAGCAAGGTTGCAACGTAGCATCCTGGCTTTGAGCAGCTCGTAACTCCCCAGGCAAGGGATTCACGATCAAGGCCGGCGTCTGCTCATCCTCCGATTGAGATCTGGTTTGCATCGCCCCTACGTACATGGGTTCGGTTGGAATCCCTAGAAAGACGTAGCGACAACCCAAGATCATTGGGAAGATAGGATCTAGCAGAACGGCTGCCTGTATAGTGCCGGTAACATATTTAGATTTGATGTCTACCTTCGCAATTGGAAGAGACATCGCTACCGCACTCTTTGTCGCCGTTTGAATCTCAATAGATTCCCCGGTTAGCTGCTCCGGGCTCACTAAGTGTGATGAAATTACAGCCTCAAACTGCAGACCGGTGTCATAGAGACACTCAACTGGTTGTCCGTTCACAAGTACCGTTTCTACTACTGGTGGTTTTTCTGAATCATTGTTCCCAAGATCCCTCCCTTCTACTTCCTTGTGAGACCCTTCCCCGGTTTCTACAAGACAAGCAGCATAGTGAGAGTCTTTCTGTTTACGCCGGCAATCAACCGTATTGTGTGTGGGGGATTTGCAATAGGCGCACCACTTTTCACTCCACTTTCTTTTAGGAGATCCAGGTGGACTCTTACCAGAGGGTTTCTTAATAGGAACTTTCTCGAAAGGATCCTCCTTCTTGGTGTGAGCTGTTTTAGGGTTCTTCTTCTTTCCAGACCAGGTGATTGGGTTGTGACAATTCCCCATTATCCCCATGAGCTAGCACATACCTTTCCGCTAATGTGTTGACTATGTCTAACCTTTCTGCCCCATTTTCAAGCAAGAAGGTTTGCAATGGCCTAGGCATCATCCTCTTCATTTGGTCCACGACCACTAATTCTTCCAAACTTTCATAGTCGTTAGCAAATCCAGCTAATGACATCCACTTCAAAAGGTAAGACTTCAGTCGAACACTGTAAGCTGCGAACATCTCTCCTGGCTCTCTCTTGGACTTTCTGAACTGCTGACGGTATGTATGGGCTGTCATCTGGAACCTTTTCAATAATGCTTTTTCCAGAGCCTCATAGTCATTCTCCATACCAGGTGGCAACCTTGAGTAGACCTCGTACGTGGTCCCCCTCAGGCCCTGCGAGATTTTCAAGTTCCATTTCCCACGTTCCAGCCCCATAGCCAAAGCCATCGACTGGAATTTTTGAAGATACTGGTCGATCTTCTCTTTGTGTTCATCGAACGGGAGTAATGGGAACTTCATTGCTTGGTATGTACCGCCACTAGAAGTTGTTGAGTCAGGGAGAACTGCGCCTCCAATTGCACCCTCGCTTTCCTTGGCCGTTTTAGCTTTCAGCTCCAACTCCCTCATACGAAACTCATGGTCTCTGACTGCCTGCTCGGCCTCCATCTTCCTAGCCTCCGCCTCAATTTTCTTGGCTTCGCGCACAGCCTGTCTGAAGTCTCTTTCCACTTCCTGCACATATTTCTGTAACTCCGCTCCATCATAGCCCATCTCACGCCCTGTAGCCTGTACGTCAGCGACATTAAACCCAGTTGCTGCCATCTTAAACCCCGAGGGAAAGTGCCCAAGAAATTGTATAGAAAATGATTATCTCACATAACCAAAATATATATATTACACGACCACAACACGTCGTATGTCGGTCAGTCTGTGTCAGGAAGAGTACAGACAATAGCCAGGCACGGTAGGCAGAACCTATTGATAGTAGACAAGGATATCTGTCCCCTATCACTAAATCAGCCAGAACTCCACCAGGATTTCAAATATCCCGGACGGGCCCCCAGAAATTGTAACATGCTACGTGGAGGGTCCCAAATAGCCCTATCACAATATTTCAATAATCTTCTATATAGCCCTGGCTGGGATAGGTCTTTACCTGCCAACCCTCCTCCGTTTTCCCCGGACTCACTGTCACTCTTTCTTTCGACCTAAGGACCTATTTCCGGCAATGTTC
Organism: Cepaea nemoralis; assembly: GCA_014155875.1. Classification (NCBI taxonomy): domain Eukaryota; kingdom Metazoa; phylum Mollusca; class Gastropoda; order Stylommatophora; family Helicidae; genus Cepaea; species Cepaea nemoralis. The sequence continues at coordinate 316,813 of JACEFZ010017917.1, read as the reverse complement.
TTCTGGCTGATCCATATATATAACACAGTGATCGTTGGAATAAACTAAAACTTGATTTATTAAATCAATAAAGGACAGCACAGGAAAACATCAAGGCAGTTAACACAGATAGTTCTAAACAGACACAACACTGATAAAGTTCAGGCACAGAGCATCAAGGCTTTACATCATAGACCAAGCTGTAGTCAAGGTCCGTTCTGTCCACATATCGCTCACCAAATGATAAGTCCTCCTTGCTCTCCCTCCCGGTTCGTTTGGCCAACAACGGTTCTCCGTGGACCCAGGTTAATGTTCGTGGAAAAAATGTCCTGTGATCCCTGGTCACAATGCTAAGGGAAAGTTCTTACAAAAAGGAAATAGTTCATGAGCGGAAATGGAGTAGGTATCCTTCACTGTCTCATACAAGGATGGATGGGTCTGATATTTAGGTGGGTTCAGTCCCGAATACAAACTGACTCGATCTTAGCTTATCGAGATGACTGGCGAGGTGTTAGACAGATTGATGGTCATTCTTTCGGGCTAGCTGTGGCACTATCGGGTATAAATCACCACCGTAGACCAGGCATGGCCTAAAACTTGACATGGCCTCATCTTCAACATAATTTCATCGTATAGCCCTGTTGAGACCTTCAGCTCTGTTCCTACCTTCAAAAAGGAATGACCCTGTAAAGAATAAACAGCAGTGAGAGTCTCCAGCCTAAACTTCTGGTACAGCCGACATGGAGACTCCTTATGGTCTCAGCACATCAGCTGCTATCAACAAAATATATAATATTCCGAGATATATATTTATTCACCATACCTGCGTGAATTCGCCTGACCTGACAAGAGGTCCTGGATTGGCGGCGTCTTTTCTAGACTAGGCCTTTAGCTTGACGGAGTCCTGTCGTTTGACCCTAGGTACTTTGTGCCTACACGACTCACACTCCACACTCATACCAAGCCTTTATTATTATTGGGCCCATTCATTTCCATGCTTTCCTCTCACTTGCAAACCATGCCTTTCTCTCAACCAAGATCTTGTGGTGTGGTGCGCCCAGTAATCTGTGTGTTTCTCCCCCTTAACTAAATATAGTGTAGTAGTGGGGTTATATGGCACACCGTGTATTTCCCCCTTCCCAGCAATAATATGAAAGAAGATACTACCCCTTCCTGCCGCTGCTCTTGTCTGAGCTGTCGCCGCAATGTGCCTCACAGAACACATAGATTTAGAGGAATGCAGGTTCTCTCAATGAGATAAAGAAGTTTATTTATAATCCCCACATCATCCTATCGACTACAAGACGAAAGAGATACTACTAAGTAACGGTAAGCCGTAGGAAGAAAGATATCACTCGTCTATCAGCTGCCAAGAACAAGCGATATCATTTGGTAACTACTTATTCTTCAGATGTGTTTCCTTTGCCATGCCAAGAACAAGACGCGTAGCCAGATCGGCTAACGGTCACCCCCTCCCAACATGGCAAGACTGCGGTTTCGCCATATCCTTTCAGTCGTTAAGACAATAGATATTTATAGGCCAAGTTTTGCCTGGACCAAAGAAAACCCAAGTTTACCTTTTTATTCCACCAGTAGTAGACCTTTTTAAAAATGTCTCAATCTTTAACTTGAACTCTTGACATTCGGCCGTGGATGGCCATCAGTAGAAACGGACATGAATCCTCCAGAAGCCGCACCAGTGCGCATTTGGCGCAGGGCGCTCCATCGGGACTACCCGAAAGGAAAGACAAATATATACTCGCTCCATGCAAAGATTGTGGTATGAAGATAACCCAAAGAACCATCTTTCATGGAGATTTGAGCAAACAAGAGAACTGAGAGTTTCCGAAAGCCGTTTCCCCCTGTTTACCAAAACTAAAAGAATGTATAAGGACATGGACCACTGGCGTTTCGCTACACCCACCTAGACTGCCAGTTGTCACTCAGTTTTCAAGTTTGTTCTCCCCATAACTTGCTCACCAAATGTTGACTGTTTACGTCTAATTTTTCTAGTCTTACTGCACAAGGCTACATGTGCCATGGCAGTTCTTGTTCTAATCTCTTCAAGTCACCTCCAGTCAGATGTTATGACTGCCCCAAGATAGTTGTACAGATTCACTTGTTTCAGAATTTCCCTATTTACTTGGATACACTGTGGTAATTCTTCTTTTTGGAGATGACTATAATCTCTGTTTTCTTAAAAATTATTTCTAGCTCTAGTTGTTAACTATGTGTAGTAACTACATCCATAAAATACTGCAGATCCAAAAGTGATTCCTCTTCTAAATTTCTATTTATATATATATATATTTACTATATAAGGAAAACAACGATGTGGAGACATCACACATCCCTTCTACACATGTCTCTTGTTTGGCTGGTATTGACCTACTTTATCAATTTTTATGACATCTTGTTTGCAATATATGTTCTTTACAAGTCTAACTTTAATAAATAGATCTGCAAGCATTTGTAACGTGTTGAATTGTCTTACTGTATCAAAAGCCTTTTTTTTAGAACAGTGTGGTTTGTGGCTGTAGGTGATCAGTTTCTCTGTTTAGAACAGTGTGGTTTGTGGCTGTAGGTGATTAGTTTCTCTGTTTAGAACAGTGTGGTTTGTGGCTGTAGGTGATCAGTTTCTCTGTTTCGGCTGGGTCTGCATCCCTGGGTGGGGTCTGTTGCATGATAAGGCAGATGTGGTCGGGGAACTTTGGGATCATGTGTATGGCACAGAAGAGTGGGTAGATCATCACGGCTTGGAGAGAATGGTGCTGCAGGGAGTGGTCAGAAGATATCGCTGACATTTAACACTCAGAGAATGGTGCTGCACGGAGTGGTCAGAAGATATCGCTGACATTTAACACTCAGAGAATGGTGCTGCACGGAGTGGTCAGAAGATATCGCTGACATTTAACACTCAGAGAATGGTGCTGCACGGAGTGGTCAGAAGATATCGCTGACATTTAACACTCAGAGAATGGTGCTGCACGGAGTGGTCAGAAGATATCGCTGACATTTAACACTCAGAGAATGGTGCTGCACGGAGTGGTCAGAAGATATCGCTGACATTTAACACTCAGAGAAAGGTCAGACGGACCCATAATCAGACTTCTACAGGCACCATTAGTATTGGGACTTTTCACTGGCTGGTGCAGATGAGGACGAAGCACACATGGAAATGTCCTGAGTGCTGTGATGTGGGTTCTTGACTCAACTCTCACCTGTATTGCATACATGATCTTTGAATGCCATTACCCTTACTCTTGTTCTTATAAACAAGGCAGGAAGATATTTGAATAGTATTCTTCTTCACATTCAGAAGTCAATATGAATCAATGCAAATAATGTTACCGTTACTCTTTCTCTCGTAAACAGGACCGGGTCATCAACTTGGTGGTGGGGACTCTGACCACTGTCATGGTCGTGGTAAGTGCCCTGAGTTAGCGGCTGTTTAGTTTGAATTGTTTGTGCAACAATTGTCCACTACAAACTGACATGCCAACCTCTAAAATGCCATCATGGTCTCATAGCTTGAGAAAGGAGACAATTCCAACAACACTCCCATATGATAGAGTGTGGCAAATGCCGAGCAAACTTTCTGCAGAAGCCATAATGATTAATCAACATAGGCCAGTTTTGTGCAAACAGAAAGACATGTTAGTCAGTTTAAAATTACAGTGGTAGACAATCGACATTACTGTGCGAACACGTGTATATTTCAGCTTGAAGGGTTTATCTAGTTATTTCACTTTATGTTGTGTGAATTCTGCAGTATGTACCTGACGAGATGCAGCAAAATATACCAGGCAGTAAATTGTGCAATCTATTGTTTGTCTTCGTTAAACATATTGTTCCAACTGTGAAATATTGAAAGTAATATACTCATGGCTGTTTGCTTGTGTGAGTGAAAGTGTTAAATATATTGTTTCTACTGTGAAATATTGATGGAATATAGTCATGGCTGGTAACTTGTGTGAGTGAAAGTGTTAAATATATTGTTTCTACTGTGAAATATTGATGGTAATATAGTCATGGCTGGTAACTTGTGTGAGTGAAAGTGTTAAATATATTGTTTCTACTGTGAAATATTGATGGTAATATAGTCATGGCTGGTAACTTGTGTGAGTGAAAGTGTTAAATATATTGTTTCTACTGTGAAATATTGATGATAATATAGTCATGGCTGGTTACTTATGTGAGTGAAAGTGTTAAATATATTGTTTCTACTGTGAAATATTGATGGTAATATAGTTATGGCTGGTTACTTATGTGAGTGAAAGTGTTAAATATATTGTTTCTACTGTGAAATATTGATGGTAATATAGTCATGGCTGGTTACTTATGTGAGTGAAAGTGTTAAATATATTGTTTCTACTGTGAAATATTGATGGTAATATAGTCATGGCTGGTTACTTATATGAGTGAAAGTGTTAGATATATTGTTTCTACTGTGAAATATTGAAAGTAATATACTCATGCCTGTTGTCTTCTTGTGTGTGTGGAAGAGTTTAACTGATTATTTCTGCTGGCTGTTCAGGTGACTGTCGTCCTGGCCCTTGTATTCTACAACAAGCCTAGAGCCGGGCTCAACATCTTCTTTGCCATTGTCATTCTGTTTATTTGTGGCTCACATGTGGTTCTGGTAAGTTACAATTGTGCTGTGTGAAGTTCAACCTTGTCTATGTGTGACCATGTGGTTCTGGTAAGTTACAGTTGTGCTGTGTGAAGTTCAACCTTGTCTCTGTGTTAAAATGTGAATCTGGTAAGTTACAGTTGTGTTATGTGAAGTTCAGTGTTGTCTTTATGTGACCATGTGGTTGTGGTAAGTTACAGTTGTGTTGTGTGAAGTTCAACCTTGTCTCTGTGTGACCATGTGGTTGTGGTAAGTTATAGTTGTGTTGTGTGAAGTTAAAGTTGTATTGTGTGAAGTTTAACCTTGTCTCTGTGTTATAATGTGGTTCTGGTAAGTTACAGTTGTGTTGTGTGAAGTTCAACCTTGTCTCTGTGTGACCATGTGGTTGTGGTAAGTTACAGTTGTGTTGTGTGAAGTTACAGTTGTGTTGTGTGAAGTTCAACCTTGTCTCTGTGTTATAATGTGATTCTAGTAAGTTACAGTTGTGTTGTGTGTGAAGTTCAACATTGTCTCTCTGTGACCATGTGGTTGTTGTAAGTTACAGTTGTGCTGTGTGAAGTTCAACCTTGTCTCTGTGTGACCATGTGGTTGTGGTAAGTTATAGTTGTGTTGTGTGAAGTTCAACCTTGTCTCTGTGTTATAATGTGATTCTGGTAAGTTACAGTTGTGTTGTGTGAAGTTCAACATTGTCTCTGTGTGACCATGTGGTTGTGGTAAGTTATAGTTGTGTTGTGTGAAGTTAAAGTTGTATTGTGTGAAGTTCAACCTTGTTTCTGTGTTATAATGTGACTCTGGTAAGTTACAGTTGTGTTATGTGAAGTTCAGTGTTGTCTCTGTGTGACCATGTGGTTGTGGTAAGTTACAGTTGTGTTGTGTGAAGTTCAACCTTGTCTCTGTGTGACCATGTGGTTGTGGTAAGTTATAGTTGTGTTGTGTGAAGTTAAAGTTGTATTGTGTGAAGTTTAACCTTGTCACTGTGTTATAATGTGGTTCTGGTAAGTTACAGTTGTGTTGTGTGAAGTTCAACCTTGTCTCTGTGTGACCATGTGGTTGTGGTAAGTTACAGTTGTGTTGTGTGAAGTTACAGTTGTGTTGTGTGAAGTTCAACCTTGTCTCTGTGTTATAATGTGATTCTAGTAAGTTACAGTTGTGTTGTGTGTGAAGTTCAACATTGTCTCTCTGTGACCATGTGGTTGTTGTAAGTTACAGTTGTGCTGTGTGAAGTTCAACCTTGTCTCTGTGTGACCATGTGGTTGTGGTAAGTTATAGTTGTGTTGTGTGAAGTTCAACCTTGTCTCTGTGTTATAATGTGATTCTGGTTAGTTACAGTTGTGTTGTGTGAAGTTCAACATTGTCTCTGTGTGACCATGTGGTTGTGGTAAGTTATAGTTGTGTTGTGTGAAGTTAAAGTTGTATTGTGTGAAGTTCAACCTTGTTTCTGTGTTATAATGTGACTCTGGTAAGTTACAGTTGTGTTATGTGAAGTTCAGTGTTGTCTCTGTGTGACCATGTGGTTGTGGTAAGTTACAGTTGTGTTATGTGAAGTTCAGTGTTGTCTCTGTGTGACCATGTGGTTGTGGTAAGTTATAGTTGTGTTGTGTGAAGTTCAACCTTGTCTCTGTGTTATAATGTGATTCTGGTAAGTTACAGTTGTGTTGTGTGAAGTTCAACATTGTCTCTGTGTGACCATGTGGTTGTGGTAAGTTATAGTTGTGTTGTGTGAAGTTAAAGTTGTATTGTGTGAAGTTCAACCTTGTCTCTGTGTTATAATGTGATTCTGGTAAGTTACAGTTGTGTTGTGTGAAGTTCATCATTGTCTCTGTGTTATAATGTGATTCTGGTAAGTTACAGTTGTGCTGTGTGAAGTTAAGTGTTGTCTCTGTGTGACCATGTGGTTGTGGTAAGTTACAGTTGTATTGTGTGAAGTTCAACCTTGTCTCTGTGTTATAATGTGATTCTGGTAAGTTACAGTTGTGTTGTGTGAAGGTAAGCGTTGTCTCTGTGTGACCATGTGGTTGTGGTAAGTTACAGTTGCGCTGTGTGAAGTTCAACATTGTCTCTGTGTGACCATGTGGTTGTGGTAAGTTACAGTTATGTTGTGTGAAGTTCAACATTGTCTCTGTGTGACCATGTGGTTGTGGTAAGTTACAGTTGCGCTGTGTGAAGTTCAACATTGTCTCTGTGTGACCATGTGGTTGTGGTAAGTTACAGTTATGCTGTGTGAAGTTCAACATTGTCTCTGTGTGACCATGTGGTTGTGGTAAGTTACAGTTGCGCTGTGTGAAGTTCAACATTGTCTCTGTGTGACCATGTGGTTGTGGTAAGTTACAGTTGTGTTGTGTGAAGTTAAGTGTTGTCTCTGTGTGACCATGTGGTTGTGGTAAGTGACAGTTGTGCTGTGTGAAGTTCAATGTTGTCTCTATGTGTGACCATGGCCCTAGAGGGGAGGCAAAGAGAGGAATATTGGAGATCTGTGTAACCATGGCCCTACAGGGGAGGCAAAGAATGGGAATACTGGAGACCTGTGTAACCATGGTAACAGCTGACTAGAGGGTGGTCTGAGAGTGGCTACCTGACACCGTAGACAGACATCAGCCAAGGATCCACCAATCCTGACTGGCCTACACAGGGTCTGAGAGTGGCTACCTGACACCGTAGACAGACATCAGCCAAGGATCCACCAATCCTGACTGGCCTACACAGGGTCTGAGAGTGGCTAACTGACACCGTAGACAGACATCAGCCAAGGATCCACCAATCCTGACTGGCCTACACAGGGTCTGAGAGTGGCTACCTGACACCGTAGACAGACATCAGCCAAGGATCCACCAATCCTGACTGGCCTACACAGGGTTTGGCTCGCATGGTTGTGTCTAGGCCTTTACTTGTCTTAAAGGCAAAAGACAAGAAGTTGTGAGTGCCTACTCTAGATAGTAGCCTATATTTATATCAGTAATGTGCAGCTGTAGGTGTATCTATGGTAGAGTATTAGCATGTGTCTCTTGCTCAGATCTCAGGTCTGACTCCCTGGGAAGTGAGGGACTAGGCTTGCTTCAGCATTTCTAGACCACATGTGTGCAATGGTGCTACAAGTGCAGCATAATGCAGTTTCATAAGACACCACAGCATCTTAGGGTAGAAGAGGAAAGATAATGAAAGGATGTAAAGTGCATTGGGAAGTTGTTCCATGGCAACTTTTGATGTATAGAATGGAACTGTTGAAAGGGGGGTGGGGGGCTAACTAGCTCACCAGTCAGCATCCACACATTTCAAGCTCTCCTGGGCAAGACTCAGATCTTATAGGCTTGTCTGAAGTGCAGTCATGTTGAATTTTTAATCATTATCAACAATTATAAATCATAATTGAAATTGTAAATCCTGCACACAGCCTGTGGCTGGTATAGAGAGGTGATGAAGTTGACACTGTGGTTGTGTTCTCTTCCTGGCCAGATATACTGGTACAGACAAGGTGATCTGGACCCCAAGTTCAGGCGCATGATCTTCTACAATGCCTTCACATTAGTCCTGTTGTGTATAGCCGGTAACCTGTACATCAATGGTGTTAGTACCAACTGCTCATCGTAATATCACACAGTGGTGTTTGTTTATAATAGCTGTGAGTGGAGGTTTGCTGTTGTTATGTGTGTAACAGCTGTGGGTGCAGGTTTACTATTGTAGTGTGTGTAACAGCTGTGGGTGCAGGTTTGCTGTTGTAGTGTGTGTAACACCTGTGAGTGGAGGTTTGCTGTTGTTATGTGTATAACAGCTGTGGGTGCAGGTTTACTATTGTAGTGTGTGTAACAGCTGTGAGTGGAGGTTTGCTGTTGTTATGTGTATAACAGCTGTGGGTGCAGGTTTACTATTGTAGTGTGTGTAACAGCTGTGAGTGCAGGTTTGCTGTTGTTACATGTGTAACAGCTGTAGGTGCAGGTTTACTATTGTAGTGTGTGTAACAGCTGTGGGTGGAGTTTTATTGATGTATTGTATGCAACAGCTGTGACTTGAAGTTTATTGATGTATTGTATGCAACAGCTGTGAGTTGAAGTTTATTGATGTATTGTATGCAACAGCTGTGAGTTGAGGTTTATTGATGTATTGTATGCAACAGCTGTGAGTTGAGGTTTATTGATGTATGCAACAGCTGTGAGTTGAGGTTTATTGATGTATTGTATGCAACAGCTGTGAGTTGTTTATTGATGTAATGTGTGAAACAGCTGTGAGTTGAAGTTTATTGATGTATTGTATGCAACAGCTGTGAGTTGAGGTTTATTGATGTATTGTATGCAACAGCTGTGAGTTGAGGTTTATTGATGTATTGTATGCAACAGCTGTGATGCAGGTCCGCATTTCCGAATGGGTAAGAACACGTGTTCTTAAACATCAGTTGTGCTGATACAGAGGCAAGTGGTTCAGCCCTTACACTGGACAGTTGAACTAAAATGTTGACTTGTCATCCTTGACTTGGGGATGTAAATTACAAGTACCTCTGAATCGGAGTGGGTTCACCTGATGGCAAGGGACACTGTTAATAGGGAAAGCTAATCCACACACAACATTCAGTCCAGCACCACTGGAAGTAGTGTATGGACTACGCTTGAGTTCAAAGCCAGCAAGCGCCAAAAAAACAAAAACAGCTGTGACTTGACGTTTACTGTTGTATTGTGTGAAAAAGCTGTGAATTAATGTTTACTATTGTAATGTGTGCAGTAGCTGTGAATTGAGGTTTAGTATTATAATGTGTGCAACAGCTTTTACTGAGGTGTATAGTTGTAATGTATGCAACAGCTGTGAGTTCAGGTTTACTATTGTAATGTGTGCAGCAGCTGTGAGTTGATGTTTAGTATTGTACTTTGTACAACAGTGTGTAACAGCTGTGGGTACAGATGTACTATTGTAGTGTGTGTAACAGCTGTGGGTACAGATGTACTAATGTAGTGTGTGTAACAGCTGTGGGTACAGATGTACTATTGTAGTGTGTGTAACAGCTGTGGGTACAGATGTACTAATGTAGTGTGTGTAACAGCTGTGGGTACAGATGTACTATTGTAGTGTGTGTAACAGCTGTGGGTACAGATGTACTATTGTAGTGTGTGTAACAGCTGTGGGTACAGATGTACTATTGTAGTGTGTGTAACAGCTGTGGGTACAGATGTACTATTGTAGTGTATGTAACAGCTGTGGGTACAGATGTACTATTGTAGTGTGTGTAACAGCTGTGGGTACAGATGTACTATTGTAGTGTGTGTAACAGCTGTGGGTACAGATGTACTATTGTAGTGTGTGTAACAGCTGTGGGTACAGATGTACTATTGTAGTGTGTGTAACAGCTGTGGGTACAGATGTACTATTGTAGTGTGTGTAACAGCTGTGGGTACAGATGTACTATTGTAGTGTGTGTAACAGCTGTGGGTACAGATGTACTATTGTAGTGTGTGTAACAGCTGTGGGTACAGATGTACTATTGTAGTGTGTGTAACAGCTGTGGGTACAGATGTACTATTGTAGTGTGTGTAACAGCTGTGGGTACAGATGTACTATTGTAGTGTGTGTAACAGCTGTGGGTACAGATGTACTATTGTAGTGTGTGTAACAGCTGTGGGTACAGATGTACTATTGTAGTGTGTGTAACAGCTGTGGGTACAGATGTACTAGTACAGTGTGGTGAGTAGGGTTGACTGTAATTGTGTCGGGAGTAAACTGCGGTAGAGCCCTCAGAATACATTGAGTAAATCACCACAGGTGGACAGATATTAATAGCAGATTAGAGTGTTCAGTGTGTTATTAATATATTAGATTGTTCAATATGTTATTAACAGCAGATAAAATTGTTCAGTGTGTTATTAATATATTAGATTGTTCAATATGTTATTAACATATTAAATTGTTCAGTATGTTTTTAATTGCAGATACAATTGTTCAATGTGTTGTTAATAGCAGATTTGATTGTGTAAAGTGAGTTGATTGTTTTATATATTTATTAATAGATTAGATTGTTCAATATGTTATTAATAGATTAGATTGTTCAATATGTTATTAATAGATTAGATTGTTCAATATGTTATTAATAGATTAGATTGTTCAATATGCTATTAATAGATTAGATTGTTTGATATGTTATGAATAGATTAGATTGTTCAGTATATTATTAATAGCTTAGATTCTTCAATATGTTATTAAGATTAGATTCTTCAATATGTTATTAATAGATTAGATTCTTCAATATGTTATTAATACATTAGATTCTTCAATATGTTATTAATAGATTAGATTCTTCAATATGTTATTAATACATTAGATTCTTCAATATGTTATTAATAGATTAGATTCTTTAATATAGTATTAGTAGCTTAGAGCTTGACAGTAGACAAGGTTACTGTGGATGTGTTTGACAGTAGACAAGGTTACTGTGGATGTGTTTGACAGTAGACAAGGTTTTATATGGATGTGTTTGACAGTAGACCAGGTTACTGTGGATTGTTTGACAGTAGACAAGGTTACTATGGATGCGTTTAACAGTAGACCAGGTTACACAATAGAAGATTATTAGTTATAAAAGTATCGATAGAAGTTTCATGGAAGGACATGTCTCAGTAGAAAATTGCCATGACAGCAGGCTGACCCCCCCATATCTGCATGTGTGGACATGTTCGTCTGTAATGTGATCATTACATGTGTAGAACCACAAATATGAATCACGTCTCTGAAACAGATCAGTTGGCCAATGTAAAAGTGACAGGGTTTGGAGAGAACAGTGATTGGTCCCTGGAAGATGAAGCTGGGTTATAACAGCATGGAGCGGGACCCAGGACAGTGAGGACCCAGGACAGTGAGGAAACCTGGACAGTGAGGACACCAGGACAGTGAGGACACCTGGACAGTGAGGAAACATGGACAGTGAGGACCCAGGACAGTGAGGAAACATGAACAGTGAGGACCCAGGACAGTGAGGACACCTGGACAGTGAGGACCCAGGACAGTGAGGACCCAGGACGGTGAGGACACCTGGGGCATGAACATGCACGGTGAGACACACTGGCACAGGCCTGCCCATCTGTTCCGTGGGCTGTGGTGAGGGTGGCCTTCTGCAGAGGCCCTTTGATGATGATGAATAATGGTTTTGGTCTGGATTCAAACCCCAGTGACAAACATCAACAGTCTGGACTTGTCAGGTCATAACACAGTGGCTGTATCACATCTTGTACATGAGAGACACCCACTTGTGACCCAGTGATTACGTGATATCTTGTACATGAGAGACACCCACTTGTGACCCAGTGATTATGTGATATCTTGTACATGAGAGACACCCACTTGTGACCCAGTGATTATGTGATTTCTTGTACATGAGAGACACCCACTTGTGACCCAGTGATTATGTGATATCTTGTACATGAGAGACACCCACTTGTGACCCAGTGATTACTTGTACATGAGAGACACCCACTTGTGACCCAGTGATTATGTGATATCTTGTACATGAGAGACACCCCTTATGACCCATTGATTATATATCTTGTACATGAGAGAAACCCACTTTGGTTTTTCATTGAACAAAACAATAAACAAAATGTCTTTCTTCATGCCCTGTGTATTCCATGCCCTGTGTGTTCCATGCCCTGTGTGTTCCATGCCCTGTGTATTCCGTGCCCTGTGTATTCCATGCCCTGTGTGTTCCATGCTCTGTGTGTTCCATGCCCTGTGTGTTCCATGCTCTGTGTGTTCCGTGCCCTGTGTGTTCCGTGCCCTGTGTATTCCATGCCCTGTGTATTCCGTGCCCTGTGTGTTCTGTGCCCTGTGTATTCTGTGCCCTGTGTTCCGTGCCCTGTGTGTTCCATGCCCTGTGTGTTCTGTGCCCTGTGTATTCCGTGCCCTGTGTATTCTGTGCCCTGTATATTTCATGCATTGGGTATTTCATGAGTAACTATTACATGATTTACATTGATGTGCACACACACACATGTGACCAGTTTCATGTAAAATATGTGTTTCTTTGTTTCCTTCGCAAATCTTATTTGTGGTAGACAGTTGATTGTGAATATACTAGTTGGTCAAATCTTATTTGTGGTAGACAGTTGATTGTGAATATACTAGTTGGTCAAATCTTATTTGTGGTAGACAGTTGATTGTGAATATACTAGTTGGCCAAATCTTATTTGTGGTAGACAGTTTATTGTGAATATACTAGTTGGTCAAAGAGGGGAAATACTCAACGTTTGTGACAACTAGTCTCAGTTTGTTCCTGGCTTGACGCTGGTCCTCCACCACACAAATGCTGGTTGATGTTCACAGCGATCGTCTTTCTCTCGTTTATGCATGTGGTTTGGACCATCATGATATTCATTTCGAGCTCTTCACCTTCTTTCTTCAGGATGTCTTGTATTATACATTTGGTGTTTCATATAGTGCTGGTTAGATGTTCTTACCATGTCTGCTGTCATATAGTGCAGGTTAGATGTTCTCGCTGGGCTTCCCCCTCTTTGACCAATTTTATTCCACATAGTGATAAATGCAAGTGTTGTGTTGTGTTCTGTGTAGCGATACATGCAAGTGTTGTGTTGTGTGTTCTGTGAAGTGATATATGCAAGTGTTGTGTTGTTCTATGTAGTGATACATGCAAGTGTTATGTTGTTCTATATAGTGATACATGAAAGTGTTGTGTTGTTCTATGTAGTTGCCATGAGATGGATACAAACGACCTAGTATATGTGTCAAACTAAGTACCGCTAATACAACCGCTCAGGAAAAACAAGAAAATACAGGCGACACAGTACCCAGGCAGTGGGCGGAGCTAGCGTGGTCACATGACTGAAAGATGGCTGATATGTTTTATTCATTCTAGGCGAGACGTGGGCAGAGAAAGATTGAATTAGCAAAGCTTAGAAAGGAAAATCGAGCAGATCAGTGCTTTGTTGAAGATAAAGAATATTCCTGCTATGGAATCGATCTGGGATGAAGACTAATGCCGAAGCTGATGTTTATTTATGAGAATGCCGACTAACAGCGGATCGTCATTCAAGGTTTGTTGACAATAAAGATGGCCAGAATGCCGGCCCAACTCATCCCTAGACAGCAAGAAGTAGGTTGCAGACCACGTCGTTCGTTCGAAGAGGACTATATAAGATATAGTATAGGATTTAGCATACACAACTCATATCCTTTAAACGGTTAGATTTACAATGAATAAGATCATTTATGAATAGTGCGTGTGCTGGTCATGTGTGGAACGCGAGAACGGCGAACAGCCGGTGGCGCATGGAAGTCACGCGTGAGAGCTGTGTAACAATAAAATTTTCATGTGGACTAAAGACGATGAAGTGTTCTGTGGTTTGTGGTAGCGAACATCCTGAAATTTTCACGTATTGTACGAGCCTCTGCACCAACGTTCTGCATCAAATCTGTGGCAAAGCTACAGCACGCAAATCGGTGACAAAGTGGGAGATCGTCCTGGATTTGATCCTAGGATCTCTCGCAAAGGCCAATGTTGAATTAACACAAGATAGATCAACACTTCACGGTACTCATCCAAGGAAATAAATTCAAGACATAAGTTTAAATATTTCTATCATCATCATCATCAAAGATTGAACAAACAAACAGAAAAAAAACATTGAAGAAAAAAAAATTGAATTGAAAAAAAAAGCAACCAAAGAAAGCAGAAAATAAAAATTGAATTGAAAATAAAAAACAACAACAAAAGAAAACAGAAGAAAAAAAAACTGAACAAACGAAAACAGAAAAAAATGATGGAAGGGAAGGAATATTTTCACTTATGATATTATTATTATTTCATTCATCATCTTTATAACAATTGATGTATAGTTACATGTTTTTAACATATTTTGAAATTGAATAGTACCACAAAAACTTACTTATGATCTCATGAGAGATCCACTACACAAATTACAAGCGACACCGATGGATCTACAACTGGAATTTGCTACAACAGTATAACTATATATTGGATACAAAACTACCACCAGTCCAACAGTACCACACATGTGGTCAATACTATAGCACTATGTGTGTAAAATAGGCAAGTGGTAAATCAAAGTATGGTCACATTGCAACAGGTCATATAAACGACAGCAGGGAAGAATGGAAGCTTGAGAGAAACAAAACAAGTACAAGACTGGAGAAATATTCTAGACCAGAATACTTCACATGTTACACGAATCAAAATAGTACACGTTATGACTGCGCGCTGGCTGAAAACGACGGCCGACATGTTTTATTCATTCGGAGGTGAGATGTGGGCAGAGAAAGATTGAATTAACAAAGCTTTGAATGGAAAATCAAGCAGTTCAGTGCTTTGTTGAAGATAAAGAATATTCCTGCTATGGAATCGATCTGGAATGAAGACTCATGCTGAAGCTGATGTTTATTTATGAAGTCAAGAACACAGAAAAACAGCGGATCGTCATTCAAGGTTTGTCGACAACAAAGATGGCCAGAATGCCGGCCCAACACATCCCTAGACAGCAAGAAGTAGGTCGCAGACCACGTCGTTCGTAAGTAGAGGACTATATAAGATATAGGATTTAGCATACATAACCCGTATCCTTTAAACTATTAGATTTACAATGAATAAGATTTATGAACAGTGCGTGTGCTGGTCATGTTTGGAACACGAGAACGGCGAACAGCTGGCGGCGCATGGAAGCCACATGTGAGAGCTTTGTAATAATAAAATGTTCATGTGTGGACTAAATATGATGAAGTTGTTCTGTGGTTTGTGGTAGCGAACATCCTGAAATTGTCACGTATTGTATAAGCCTCTGCACCAACGTTCTGTATCAAAGCTACGGCATGCAAATCCGTGGCAGTAGTGATACATGCAAGTGTTGTGTTGTTCTATGTAGTGATCCATGCAAGTGTTGTGTTGTTCTATGTAGTGATACAAGTGTTGTGTTGTTCTATGTAGTGATCCATGCAAGTGTTGTGTTGTTCTATGTAGTGATACAAGTGTTGTGTTGTTCTATGTAGTGATCCATGCAAGTGTTGTGTTGTTCTGTGTAGTGATACATACAAGTGTTGTGTTGTTCTGTGTAGTGATACATACAAGTGTTGTGTTGTTCCATGTAGTGATACATTGTGCTGTTCTGTATAAAGTGCTACTTGTATCTGGCTCAGGTGGAGGTAACAATATCCCCATATCTGTAAGAGGCAGACATGACAAAGATATGTTTGAGTCCTCTAAAGATGTGTACAAAGCATACACTTTGGCATTGAGCTGCGGGTGGCACGTGCTCAGTCCCATCTTCCAATACTCAGGTTTTCCCAGGGAGATCAATGACTGTTGCTGTATATTCACATACCATTTATTGTACCAATACTTTAATTGTGCACGTACAATGTTGTTGAATATAAATGCATGACTTCAAGTTATAAAACATAATGACAGTGTAAATTATTTGTTGGTTATTCTATGCTGGAAAATATAACTCCAGACAGTGGACAAAACAATCTGTATTGTGTTAATTTTGCGCAAGAGTTTTCTGGTTGTGAACGCTAACTAATTAAGTCAGTCTGGGGTTCGCAATTGTAAATTTACCATAACGTCTGTCTTCATGGGGTTGACTTGGCATCCAGGCAGATTCTGTAACAGACCCAGGCCCCCCAGCTCAACCATGCCCACAACTGACGCCAGGACATCTTGGGAAGTGAGGGTGGCAGCATGACACGGACCTCATCAAGCCTGGCAGTGGCAGTTGGTCTACACATGCACGTCTACCACATATGGGTCTGGCAGCTGCATCAGTGCAGTGGCTGGCCGGAAGGGCATGTGTTCAAATCCCTGTGAGGGTGGGGATTTGGTACAAATTGATCTGGTCAAGCCAGCCTTAGAGGAGTGCCAGGAAGTTTCTAGGAAAGAAAGGCAGTCAGTGTTATGTTTCTCAGATCTCCAAGTCAGTGTGATGTTCCTCACATCTCCAAGTCAGTGTGATGTTCCTCACATCTCCAAGTCAGTGTGATGTTCCTCACATCACCAAGTCAGTGTGATGTTCCTCACATCTCCAAGTCAGTGTGATGTTCCTCACATCACCAAGTCAGTGTGATGTTCCTCACATCTCCAAGTCAGTGTGATGTTCCTCACATCTCCAAGTCAGTGTGATGTTCCTCACATCACCAACCCAGTGTGATGTGTCTCAAATCACCATACCAGTGTGATGTGCCTCACATCACTAACCCAGTGTGATGTGTCTCACATCACCAAACCTGTGTGATGTGTCTCACATGTCCAAGTCAGTGTGGTGTGTCTCACATGTCCAAGTCAGTGTGATATATCTCACATCTGCAACTCAGTGTGATGTGTCTCACATCTCTAAGTCAGTGTGATGTTCCTCACATCACCAACCCAGTGTGATGTGTCTCACATCACCAAGTCAGTGTGATGTTCCTCACATCCCCAAGTCAGTGTGATGTGTCTCACATCACCAACCCAGTGTGATGTTCCTCACATCTTCAAGTCAGTGTGATGTGTCTCACATCGGTGTGATTTTCCTCACATCTGCAACTCAGTGTGATGTGTCTCACATCTCTAAGTCAGTGTGATGTTCCTCACATCACCAACCCAGTGTAATGTGTCTCACATCACCAAGTCAGTGTGATGTTCCTCACAACCCCAAGTCAGTGTGATGTGTCTCACATCACCAAACCAATGTGATGTGTCTCACATCTCCAAGTTAGTGTGATGTTCCTCACATGCCCAAATCAGTGTGATGTGTCTCACATCACCAACCCAGTGTGATGTGTCTCACATCTCCACGTCAGTGTGATGTTCCTCACATTACCAACCCAGTGTGATGTATCTCACATCACCAACCCAATGTGATGTTCCTCACATCTCCAAGTCAGTGTAATGTGTTGCACATCACCAACCCAGTGTGATGTGTCTCACATCACCAAGTCAGTGTGATGTTCCTCACATCCTCAAGTCAGTGTGATGTGTCTCATATCGGTGTGATGTTCCTAACATCTCCAAGTCAGTGTGGTGTGTCTCACACCACCAACCCAGTGTGATGTGTCTCACATCTCCGAGTCAGTGTGATGTGTCTCACATCACCAACCCAGTGTAATGTGTCTCGCATCTCCAAGTCAGTGTGATGTTCCTCACATACCCAAATCAGTGTGATGTGTCTCACATCTCCTATTCAGTGTGATGTTCCTCACATTACCAACCCAGTGTGATGTTCCTTACATCTCGAAGTCAGTGTGATGTGTCGCACATCATCAACCCAATGTGATGTGTCTCACATCACCAAGTCAGTGGGATGTTCCTCACATACCCAAGTCAGTGTGATGTGTCTCACATCACCAACCCAGTGTGATGTTTCTCACATCGGTGTGATGTTCCTCACATCTCCAAGTCAGTGTGATGTGTCGCACACCACCAACCCAGTGTAATGTGTCTCACATCACCAAGTCAGTGTGATGTTCCTCACATAACCAACCCAGTGTGATGTGTCTCACATCTCCAAGTCTGTGTGATATTCCTCGCACCACCAACCCAGTGTGATGTGTCTCACATCTCCAAGTCAGTGTGATGTTCCTCACATAACCAACCCAGTGTGATGTGTGTCACATCTCCAAGTCAGTGTGATGTTCCTCACATAACCAACCCAGTGTGATGTGTCTCATATCTCTAAGTCAGTGTGATGTTCCTCACATCACCAACCCAGTGTGATGTGTCTACCATCTCCAAGTCAGTGTGATGTTCCTCACATCCCCAAGTCAGTGTGATGTGTCTCACATCACCAACCCAGTGTGATGTGTCTCACATCTCCAAGTCAGTGTGATGATCCTCACATCCCCAAATCAGTGTGATGTGGCTCACATCACCAACCCAGTGTGATGTGTCTCACATCTCCTAGTCAGTGTGATGTTCCTCACATTACCAACCCAGTGTGATGTTCCTCACATGTCCAAGTCAGTGTGATGTGTTGCACATCACCAACCCAGTGTGATGTATCTCACATCTCGAAGTCAGAGTGATGTGTCTCACATCACCAACCCAGTGTGATGTGTCTCACATCTCCAAGACAGTGTGATGTTCCTCACATCCCCAAATCAGTGTGATGTGTCTCACATCACCAACCCAGTGTGATGTGACTCACATCTCCTAGTCAGTGTGATGTTCCTCACATTACCAACCCAGTGTGATGTTCCTCACATCTCCAAGTCAGTGTGGTGTGTCTCACATCTCTAAGTCAGTGTGATGTGTCTCAATCACCAACCCAGTGTGATGTGTCTCACATCTCCAAGACAGTGTGATGTTCCTCACATATCCAAATCAGTGTGATGTGTCTCACATAACCAACCCAGTGTGATGTGTCTCACATCTCCTAGTCAGTGTGATGTTCCTCACATAACCAACCCAGTGAGATGTGTCTCACATCTCCAAGTCAGTGTGATGTTCCTCACATAACCAACCCAGTGTGATGTGTCTCACATCTCCAAGTCAGTGTGATGTTCCTCACATAACAAACCCAGTGTGATGTGTCTCACATCTCTAAGTCAGTGTGATGTTCCTCACATCATCAACCCAGTGTGATGTGTCTAACATCTCCAAGTCAGTGTGATGTTCCTCACATCCCCAAGTCAGTGTGATGTGTTGCACACCACCAACCCAGTGTAATGTGTCTCACATCACCAAGTCAGTGTGATGTTCCTCACATCCCCAAGTCAGTGTGATGTGTCTCACATCACCAACCCAGTGTGATGTATTTCACATCACCAAGCCAGTGTGATGTGTCTCACATCTCCATGTCAGTGTGATGTGTCTCACATCACCAACCCAGTGTGATGTGTCTCACATCAACAACCCAATGTGATGTTCCTCACATGTCCAAGTCAGTGTGATGTGTCTCATATCACCAACCCAGTGTGATGTGTCTCACATCACCAACCCTGTGTGATGTTCCGCGCATCTCCAAGTCAGTGTGATGTGTCTCACATCACCAACCCAGTGTGAGGTGTCTCACATCGGTGTGATGTTCCTCACATCTCCAAGTCTGTGTGATGTGTCGCACACCACCAACCCAGTGTAATGTGTCTCACATCACCAAGTCAGTGTGATGTTCCTCACATCCCCAAGTCAGTGTGATGTGTCTCATATCACCAACCCAGTGTGATGTATCTCACATCTCGAAGTCAGAGTGATGTGTCTCACATCTCCAAGTCAGTGTGGTGTGTCTCACATCACCAACCCAGTGTGATGTGTCTCACATCACCAACCCAGTGTGATGTGTCTCACATCTCCAAGACAGTGTGATGTTGCTCACATCCCCAAATCAGTGTGATGTATCCCACATCACCAACCCAGTGTGATGTGTCTCACATCTCCTAGTCAGTATGATGTTCCTCACATTACCAACCCAGTGTGATGTTCCTCACATCTCCAAATCAGTGTGGTGTGTCTCACATCACCAACCCAGTGTGATGTGTCTCACATCTCTAAGTCAGTGTGATGTGTCTCACATCACCACCCCAGTGTGATGTGTCTCACATCTCCAAGACAGTGTGATGTTCCTCACATCCCCAAATCAGTGTGATGTGTCTCACATCACCAACCCAGTGTGATGTCTCACATCTCCTAGTCAGTGTGATGTTCCTCACATTACAAACCCAGTGTGATGTTCCTCACATCTCCAAGTCAGTGTGATGTGTCGCACATCACCAACCCAGTGTCATGTGTCTCCCATCACCAAGTCAGTGTGATGTTCCTCACATCCCCAAGTAAGTGTGATGTGTCTCACATCACCAACCCAGTGTGATGTTCCTCACATCCTCAAGTCAGTGTGATGTGTCTCACATCAGTGTGATTTGCCTCACATCTCCAAGTCAGTGTGATGTGTCGCACACCACCAACCCAGTGTAATGTGTCTCACATCACCAAGTCAGTGTGATGTTCCTCACATCCCCAAGTCAGTGTGATGTGTCTCACATCACCAACCCAGTGTGATGTATTTCACATCTCAAAGTCAGAGTGATGTGTCTCACATCTCCAAGTCAGTGTGGTGTGTCTCACATCACCAACCCAGTGTGATGTGTCTCACATCTCCAAGTCAGTGTGATGTGTCTCACAACACCAACCCAGTGTGATGTGTCTCACATCAACAACCCAGTGTGATGTTCCTCACATCTCCAAGTCAGTGTGGTGTGTCTCACATCTCTAAGTCAGTGTGATGTGTCTCACATCACCAACCCAGTGTGATGTGTCTCACATCTCCAAGACAGTGTGATGTTCCTCACATCTCCAAATCAGTGTGATGTGTGTCACATAACCAAACCAGTGTGATGTGTCTCACATCTCCAAGTCTGCGTGATATTCCTCGCACCACCAACCCAGTGTGATGTGTCTACCATCTCCTAGTCAGTGTGATGTTCCTCACATTACCAACCCAGTTTGATGTTCCTCACATCTCCAAGTCAGTGTGATGTGTCGCACATCACCAACCCAGTGTGATGTTCCTCGCATCTCCAAGTCAGTGTGATATGTCTTACATCTCTAAGTAAGTGAGATGTTCCTCACATCACCAACCCAGTGTGATGTTCCTCACATCACCAACCCAGTGTGATGTGTCTCACATCTCCAAGTCAGTGTGATGTTCCTCACATAACCAACCCAGTGTGATGTGTCTCACATCTCCAAGTCTGCGTGATATTCCTCGCACCACCAACCCAGTGTGATGTGTCTACCATCTCCAAGTCAGTGTGATGTTCCTCACATTCCCAAGTCAGTGTGATGTGTCTCACATCACCAACCCAGTGTGATGTGTCTCACATCTCCAAGTCAGTGTGATGTTCCTCACATCCCCAAATCAGTGTGATGTGGCTCACATCACCAACCCAGTGTGATGTGTCTCACATCTCCTAGTCAGTGTGATGTTCCTCACATTACCAACCCAGTGTGATGTTCCTCACATGTCCAAGTCAGTGTGATGTGTCGCACATCACCAACCCAGTGTGATGTATCTCACATCTCGAAGTCAGAGTGATGTGTCTCACATCTCCAAGTCAGTGTGGTGTGTCTCACATCACCAACCCAGTGTGATGTGTCTCACATCTCCAAGACAGTGTGATGTTCCTCACATCCCCAAATCAGTGTGATGTGTCTCACATTACCAACCCAGTGTGATGTCTCACATCTCCTAGTTAGTGTGATGTTCCTCACATTACAAACCCAGTGTGATGTTCCTCACATCTCCAAGTCAGTGTGATGTGTCGCACATCGCCAACCCAGTGTCATGTGTCTCCCATCACCAAGTCAGTGTGATGTTCCTCACATCCCCAAGTCAGTGTGATGTGTCTCACATCACCAACCCAGTGTGATGTTCCTCACATCCTCAAGTCAGTGTGATGTGTCTCACATCAGTGTGATTTGCCTCACATCTCCAAGTCAGTGTGATGTGTCGCACACCACCAACCCAGTGTAATGTGTCTCACATCACCAAGTCAGTGTGATGTTCCTCACATCCCCAAGTCAGTGTGATGTGTCTCACATCACCAACCCAGTGTGATGTATTTCACATCTCAAAGTCAGAGTGATGTGTCTCACATCTCCAAGTCAGTGTGGTGTGTCTCACATCACCAACCCAGTGTGATGTGTCTCACATTTCCAAGTCAGTGTGATGTGTCTCACAACACCAACCCAGTGTGATGTGTCTCACATCAACAACCCAATGTGATGTTCCTCACATGTCCAAGTCAGTGTGATGTGTCTCATATCACCACCCCAGTGTGATGTGTCTCACATCACCAACCCAGTGTGATGTGTCTCACATCTCCAAGTCAGTGTGATGTTCCTCACATCCCCAAATCAGTGTGATGTGGCTCACATCACCAACCCAGTGTGATGTGTCTCACATCTCCTAGTCAGTGTGATGTTCCTCACATTACCAACCCAGTGTGATGTTCCTCACATGTCCAAGTCAGTGTGATGTGTCGCACATCACCAACCCAGTGTGATGTATCTCACATCTCGAAGTCAGAGTGATGTGTCTCACATCTCCAAGTCAGTGTGGTCTGTCTCACATCACCAACCCAGTGTGATGTGTCTCACATCTCCAAGACAGTGTGATGTTCCTCACATCCCCAAATCAGTGTGATGTGTCTCACATTACCAACCCAGTGTGATGTCTCACATCTCCTAGTTAGTGTGATGTTCCTCACATTACAAGCCCAGTGTGATGTTCCTCACATCTCCAAGTCAGTGTGATGTGTCGCACATCACCAACCCAGTGTCATGTGTCTCCCATCACCAAGTCAGTGTGATGTTCCTCACATCCCCAAGTCAGTGTGATGTGTCTCACATCACCAACCCAGTGTGATGTTCCTCACATCCTCAAGTCAGTGTGATGTGTCTCACATCAGTGTGATTTGCCTCACATCTCCAAGTCAGTGTGATGTGTCGCACACCACCAACCCAGTGTAATGTGTCTCACATCACCAAGTCAGTGTGATGTTCCTCACATCCCCAAGTCAGTGTGATGTGTCTCACATCACCAACCCAGTGTGATGTATTTCACATCTCAAAGTCAGAGTGATGTGTCTCACATCTCCAAGTCAGTGTGGTGTGTCTCACATCACCAACCCAGTGTGATGTGTCTCACATCTCCAAGTCAGTGTGATGTGTCTCACAACACCAACCCAGTGTGATGTGTCTCACATCAACAACCCAATGTGATGTTCCTCACATGTCCAAGTCAGTGTGATGTTTCTCATATCACCACCCCAGTGTGATGTGTCTCACATCACCAACCCAGTGTGATGTGTCTCGCATCTCCAAGTCAGTGTGATGTTCCTCACATCCCCAAATCAGTGTGATGTGGCTCACATCACCAACCCAGTGTGATGTGTCTCACATCTCCTAGTCAGTGTGATGTTCCTCACATTACCAACCCAGTGTGATAATCCTCACATGTCCAAGTCAGTGTGATGTGTCGCACATCACCAACCCAGTGTGATGTATCTCACATCTCGAAGTCAGAGTGATGTGTCTCACATCTCCAAGACAGTGTGATGTTCCTCACATCCCCAAATCAGTGTGATGTGTCTCACATCACCAACCCAGTGTGATGTGACTCACATCTCCTAGTCAGTGTGATGTTCCTCACATTACCAACCCAGTGTGATGTTCCTCACATCTCCAAGTCAGTGTGGTGTGTCTCACATCTCTAAGTCAGTGTGATGTGTCTCACATCACCAACCCAGTGTGATGTGTCTCACATCTCCAAGACAGTGTGATGTTCCTCACATCTCCAAATCAGTGTGATGTGTCTCACATAACCAACCCAGTGTGATGTGTCTCACATCTCCTAGTCAGTGTGATGTTCCTCACATAACCAACCCAGTGAGATGTGTCTCACATCTCCAAGTCAGTGTGATGTTCCTCACATAACCAACCCAGTGTGATGTGTCTCACATCTCCAAGTCAGTGTGATGTTCCTCACATAACAAACCCAGTGTGATGTGTCTCACATCTCTAAGTCAGTGTGATGTTCCTCACATCACCAACCCAGTGTGATGTGTCTAACATCTCCAAGTCAGTGTGATGTTCCTCACATCCCCAAGTCAGTGTGATGTGTTGCACACCACCAACCCAGTGTAATGTGTCTCACATCACCACGTCAGTGTGATGTTCCTCACATCCCCAAGTCAGTGTGATGTGTCTCACATCACCAACCCAGTGTGATGTATTTCACATCACCAACCCAGTGTGATGTGTCTCACATCTCCAAGTCAGTGTGGTGTGTCTCACATCACCAACCCAGTGTGATGTGTCTCACATCTCCATGTCAGTGTGATGTGTCTCACATCACCAACCCAGTGTGATGTGTCTCACATCAACAACCCAATGTGATGTTCCTCACATGTCCAAGTCAGTGTGATGTGTCTCATATCACCAACCCAGTGTGATGTGTCTCACATCACCAACCCTGTGTGATGTTCCGCGCATCTCCAAGTCAGTGTGATGTGTCTCACATCACCAACCCAGTGTGAGGTGTCTCACATCGGTGTGATGTTCCTCACATCTCCAAGTCAGTGTGATGTGTCGCACACCACCAACCCAGTGTAATGTGTCTCACATCACCAAGTCAGTGTGATGTTCCTCACATCCCCAAGTCAGTGTGATGTGTCTCATATCACCAACACAGTGTGATGTATTTCACATCTCGAAGTTAGAGTGATGTGTCTCACATCTCCAAGTCAGTGTGGTGTGTCTCACATCACCAACCCAGTGTGATGTGTCTCACATCTCCAAGTCAGTGTGATGTGTCTCACATCACCAACCCAGTGTGATGTGTCTCACATCACCAACCCAGTGTGATGTGTCTCACATCTCCTAGTCAGTGTGATGTTCCTCACATTACCAACCCAGTGTGATGGTTCCTCACATGTCCAAGTCAGTGTGATGTGTCGCACATCACCAACCCAGTGTGATGTATCTCACATCTCGAAGTCAGAGTGATGTGTCTCACATCTCCAAGTCAGTGTGGTCTGTCTCACATCACCAACCCAGTGTGATGTGTCTCACATCTCCAAGACAGTGTGATGTTCCTCACATCCCCAAATCAGTGTGATGTGTCTCACATCACCAACCCAGTGTGATGTGTCTCACATCTCCTAGTCAGTGTGATGTTCCTCACATTACCAACCCAGTGTGATGTCCTCACATCTCCAAGTCAGTGTGGTGTGTCTCACATCTCTAAGTCAGTGTGATGTGTCTCACATCAACAACCCAATGTGATGTTCCTGACATGTCCAAGTCAGTGTGATGTGTCTCATATCACCAACCCAGTGTGATGTGTCTCACATCACCAACCCAGTGTGATGTTCCTCGCATCTCCAAATCAGTGTGATATGTCTTACATCTCTAAGTCAGTGAGATGTTCCTCACATCACTAACCCAGTGTGATGTTCCTCACATCACCAACCCAGTGTGATGTGTCTCACATCTCCAAGTCAGTGTGATGTTCCTCACATAACCAACCCAGTGTGATGTGTCTCACATCTCCAAGTCTGTGTGATATTCCTCGCACCACCAACCCAGTGTGATGTGTCTCACATCTCCAAGTCAGTGTGATGTTCCTCACATAACCAACCCAGTGTGATGTGTGTCACATCTCCAAGTCAGTGTGATGTTCCTCACATAACCAACCCAGTGTGATGTGTCTCACATCCCCAAGTCAGTGTATGTGTCTCACACCACCAACCCAGTGTGATGTGTCTCACATCTCCAAGTCAGTGTGATGTTCCTCACATCCCCAAATCAGTGTGATGTGTCTCACATCACCAACCCAGTGTGATGTGTCTCACATCTCCTAGTCAGTGTGATGTTCCTCACATTACCAACCCAGTGTGATGTTCCTCACATCTCCAAGTCAGTATGATGTGTCGCACATCACCAACCCAGTGTGATGTATCTCACATCTCGAAGTCAGAGTGATGTGTCTGACATCTCCAAGTCAGTGTGGTGTGTCTCACATCACCAACCCAGTGTGATGTGTCTCACATATCCAAGTCAGTGTGATGTGTCTCACATCACCAACCCAGTTTGATGTGTCTCACATCTCCAAGACAGTGTGATGTTCCTCACATCCCCAAATCAGTGTGATGTGTCTCACATCACCAACCCAGTGTGATGTGTCTCACATCTCCTAGTCAGTGTGATCTTCCTCACATTACCAACCCAGTGTGATGTATCTCACATCTCGAAGTCAGAGTGATGCGTCTCACATCTCCTAGTCAGTGTGATGTTCCTCACATTACCAACCCAGTGTGATGTTCCTCACATCTCCAAGTCACTGTGATGTATGGCACACCACCAACCCAGTGTAATGTGTCTCACATCAACAACCCAATATGATGTTCCTCACATGTCCAAGTCAGTGTGATGTGTCTCATATCACCAACCCAGTGTGATGTGTCTCACATCACCAACCCAGTGTGATGTTCCTTGCATCTCCAAGTCAGTGTGATGTGTCTCACATCACCAACCCAGTGTGATGTGTCTCACATCGGTGTGATGTTCCTCACATCTCCAAGTGAGTGTGATGTGTCGCACACCACCAACCCAGTGTAATGTGTCTCACATCACCAAGTCAGTGTGATGTTCCTCACATCCCCAAGTCAGTGTGATGTGTCTCATATCACCAACCCAGTGTGATGTATCTCACATCTCGAAGTTAGAGTGATGTGTCTCACATCTCCAAGTCAGTGTGGTGTGTCTCACATCACCAACCCAGTGTGATGTGTGTCACATCTCCAAGTCAGTGTGATGTGTCTCACATCACCAACCCAGTGTGATGTGTCTCACATCTCCAAGACAGTGTGATGTGTCTCACATCACCAACCCAGTGTGATGTGTCTCACATCTCCAAGTCAGTGTGATGTTCCTCACATCTCCAAGTCAGTGTGATATTCCTCACATCACCAACCCAGTGTGATGTGTCTAACATCTCCAAGTCAGTGTGATGTTCCTCACATCCCCAAGTCAGTGTGATGTGTCTCACATCACCAACCCAGTGTGATGTGTCTCACATCTCCAAGTCAGTGTGATGTTCCTCACATCCCCAAATCAGTGTGATGTGTCTCACATCACCAACCCAGTGTGATGTGTCTCACATCTCCTAGTCAGTGTGATGTTCCTCACATTACCAACC
Organism: Cepaea nemoralis; assembly: GCA_014155875.1. NCBI lineage: Eukaryota > Metazoa > Mollusca > Gastropoda > Stylommatophora > Helicidae > Cepaea > Cepaea nemoralis. The sequence goes on along the minus strand of JACEFZ010017917.1, from coordinate 289,537 downwards.
CAGTGTGATGTTCCTCACATGTCCAAGTCAGTGTGATGTGTCACACATCACCAACCCAGTGTGATGTATCTCACATCTCGAAGTCAGAGTGATGTGTCTCACATCTCCAAGTCAGTGTGGTCTGTCTTACATCACCAACCCAGTGTGATGTGTCTCACATCTCCAAGACAGTGTGATGTTCCTCACATCCCCAAATCAGTGTGATGTGTCTCACATCACCAACCCAGTGTGATGTGTCTCACATCTCCTAGTCATTGTGATGTTCCTCACATTACCAACCCAGTGTGATGTTCCTCACATCTCCAAGTCAGTGTGGTGTGTCTCACATCTCTAAGTCAGTGTGATGTGTCTCACATCACCAACCCAGTGTGATGTGTCTCACATCTCCAAGACAGTGTGATGTTCCTCACATCTCCAAATCAGTGTGATGTGTCTCACATAACCAACCCAGTGTGATGTATCTCACATCACCAAGTCAGTGTGATGTTCCTCACATCCCCAAGTCAGTGTGATGTGTCTCACATCACCAACCCAGTGTGATGTTCCTCACATCCTCAAGTCAGAGTGATGTGTCTCACATCGGTGTGATTTTCCTCACATCTCCAAGTCAGTGTGATGTGTCGCACACCAACAACCCAGTGTAATGTGTCTCACATCACCAAGTCAGTGTGATGTTCCTCACATCCCCAAGTCTGTGTGATGTGTCTCACATCACCAACCCAGTGTGATGTATTTCACATCTCAAAGTCAGTGTGATGTGTCTCACATCTCCAAGTCAGTGTGGTGTGTCTCATATCACCAACCCAGTGTGATGTGTCTCACATCTCCAAGTCAGTGTGATGTGTCCTCACATCACCAACCCAGTGTGATGTGTCTCACATCAACAACCCCAATGTGATGTTCCTCACATGTCCAAGTCAGTGTGATGTGTCTCATATCACCAACCCAGTGTGATGTGTCTCACATCACCAACCCAGTGTGATGTTCCTCGCATCTCCAAGTCAGTGTGATGTGTCTCACATCTCCAAGTCAGTGTGATGTTCATCACATAACCAACCCAGTGTGATGTGTCTCACATCTCCAAGTCAGTGTGATATTCCTCACATCACTAACCCAGTGTGATGTGTCTCACATCTCCAAGTCAGTGTTATGTTCCTCACATAACCAACCCAGTGTGATGTGTCTCACATCTCCAAGTCAGTGTGATGTTCCTCACATAACCAACCCAGTGTGATGTGTCTCACATCTCTAAGTCAGTGTGATGTTCCTCACATCACCAACCCAGTGTGATGTGTCTAACATCTCCAAGTCAGTGTGATGTTCCTCACATCCCCAAGTCAGTGTGATGTGTCTCACACCACCAACCCAGTGTGATGTGTCTCACATCTCCAAGTCAGTGTGATGTTCCTCACATCCCCAAATCAGTGTGATGTGTCTCACATCACCAACCCAGTGTGATGTGTCTCACATCTCCTAGTCAGTGTGATGTTCCTCACATTACCAATCCAGTGTGATGTTCCTCACATCTCCAAGTCAGTATGATGTGTCGCACATCACCAACCCAGTGTGATGTATCTCACATCTCGAAGTCAGAGTGATGTGTCTGACATCTCCAAGTCAGTGTGGTGTGTCTCACATCACCAACCCAGTGTGATGTGTCTCACATCTCCAAGTCAGTGTGATGTGTCTCACATCACCAACCCAGTGTGATGTGTCTCACATCTCCAAGACAGTGTGATGTTCCTCACATCCCCAAATCAGTGTGATGTGTCTCACATCACCAACCCAGTGTGATGTGTGTCACATCTCCTAGTCAGTGTGATCTTCCTCACATTACCAACCCAGTGTGATGTATCTCACATCTCGAAGTCAGAGTGATGCGTCTCACATCTCCTAGTCAGTGTGATGTTCCTCACATTACCAACCCAGTGTGATGTTCCTCACATCTCCAAGTCACTGTGATGTATGGCACACCACCAACCCAGTGTAATGTGTCTCACATCAACAACCCAATATGATGTTCCTCACATGTCCAAGTCAGTGTGATGTGTCTCATATCACCAACCCAGTGTGATGTGTCCTCACATCACCAACCAGTGTGATGTTCCTTGCATCTCCAAGTCAGTGTGATGTGTCTCACATCACCAACCCAGTGTGATGTGTCTCACATCGGTGTGATGTTCCTCACATCTCCATGTCAGTGTGATGTGTCGCACACCACCAACCCAGTGTAATGTGTCTCACATCACCAAGTCAGTGTGATGTTCCTCACATCCCCAAGTCAGTGTGATGTGTCTCATATCACCAACCCAGTGTGATGTATCTCACATCTCGAAGTTAGAGTGATGTGTCTCACATCTCCAAGTCAGTGTGGTGTGTCTCACATCACCAACCCAGTGTGATGTGTGTCACATCTCCAAGTCAGTGTGATGTGTCTCACATCACCAACCCAGTGTGATGTGTCTCACATCTCCAAGACAGTGTGATGTGTCTCACATCACCAACCCAGTGTGATGTGTCTCACATCTCCAAGTCAGTGTGATGCTCCTCACATCACCAACCCAGTGTGATGTGTCTAACATCTCCAAGTCAGTGTGATGTTCCTCACATCCCCAAGTCAGTGTGATGTGTCTCACATCACCAACCCATTGTGATGTGTCTCACATCTCCAAGTCAGTGTGATGTTCCTCACATCCCCAAATCAGTGTGATGTGTCTCACATCACCAACCCAGTGTGATGTGTCTCACATCTCCTAGTCAGTGTGATGTTCCTCACATTACCAACCCAGTGTGATGTTCCTCACATGTCCAAGTCAGTGTGATGTGTCACACATCACCAACCCAGTGTGATGTATCTCACATCTCGAAGTCAGAGTGATGTGTCTCACATCTCCAAGTCAGTGTGGTCTGTCTCACATCACCAACCCAGTGTGATGTGTCTCACATCTCCAAGACAGTGTGATGTTCCTCACATCCCCAAATCAGTGTGATGTGTCTCACATCACCAACCCAGTGTGATGTGTCTCACATCTCCTAGTCAGTGTGATGTTCCTCACATTACCAAACCAGTGTGATGTTCCTCACATCTCCAAGTCAGTGTGGTGTGTCTCACATCTCTAAGTCAGTGTGATGTGTCTCACATCACCAACCCAGTGTGATGTGTCTCACATCTCCAAGACAGTGTGATGTTCCTCACATCTCCAATCAGTGTGATGTGTCTCACATAACCAACCCAGTGTGATGTGTCTCACATCTCCTAGTCAGTGTGATGTTCCTCACATTACCAACCCAGTTTGATGTTCCTCACATCTCCAAGTCAGTGTGATGTGTCGCACATCACCAACCCAGTGTGATGTATCTCACATCACCAAGTCAGTTGTGATGTTCCTCACATCCCCAAGTCAGTGTGATGTGTCTCACATCACCAACCCAGTGTGATGTTCCTCACATCCTCAAGTCAGAGTGATGTGTCTCACATCGGTGTGATTTTCCTCACATCTCCAAGTCAGTGTGATGTGTCGCACACCAACAACCCAGTGTAATGTGTCTCACATCACCAAGTCAGTGTGATGTTCCTCACATCCCCAAGTCTGTGTGATGTGTCTCACATCACCAACCCAGTGTGATGTATTTCACATCTCAAAGTCAGTGTGATGTGTCTCACATCTCCAAGTCAGTGTGGTGTGTCTCACATCACCAACCCAGTGTGATGTGTCTCACATCAACAACCCAATGTGATGTTCCTCACATGTCCAAGTCAGTGTGATGTGTCTCATATCACCAACCCAGTGTGATTGTCTCACATCACCAACCCAGTGTGATGTTCCTTGCATCTCCAAGTCAGTGTGATGTGTCTCACATCTCCAAGTCAGTGTGATGTTCCTCACATAACCAACCCAGTGTGATGTGTCTCACATCTCCAAGTCAGTGTGATATTCCTCACATCACTAACCCAGTGTGATGTGTCTCACATCTTCCAAGTCAGTGTGATGTTCCTCACATAACCAACCCAGTGTGATGTGTCTCACATCTCCAAGTCAGTGTGATGTTCCTCACATAACCAACCCAGTGTGATGTGTCTCACATCTCTAAGTCAGTGTGATGTTCCTCACATCACCAAGTCAGTGTGATGTGTCTCACATCACCAACCCAGTTGTGTCTCACATCTCCAAGTCAGTGTGATGTTCCTCACATCCCCAAATCATTGTGATGTGTCTCACATCACCAACCCAGTTTGATGTGTCTCACATCTCCTAGTCAGTGTGATGTTCCTCACATTACCAACCCAGTGTGATGTTCCTCACATCTCCAAGTCAGTATGATGTGTCACACATCACCAACCCAGTGTGATGTATCTCACATCTCGAAGTCAGAGTGATGTGTCTGACATCTCCAAGTCAGTGTGGTGTGTCTCACATCACCAACCCAGTGTGATGTGTCTCACATCTCCAAGTCAGTGTGATGTGTCTCACATCACCAACCCAGTGTGATGTGTCTCACATCTCCAAGACAGTGTGATGTTCCTCACATCCCCAAATCAGTGTGATGTGTCTTACATCACCAACCCAGTGTGATGTGTCTCACATCTCCTAGTCAGTGTGATCTTCCTCACATTACCAACCCAGTGTGATGTGTCTAACATCTCCAAGTCAGTGTGATGTTCCTCACATCCCCAAGTCAGTGTGATGTGTTGCACACCACCAACCCAGTGTAATGTGTCTCACATCACCAAGTCAGTGTGATGTTCCTCACATCCCCAAGTCAGTGTGATGTGTCTCACATCACCAACCCAGTGTGATGTATTTCACATCACCAACCCAGTGTGATGTGTCTCACATCTCCAAGTCAGTGTGGTGTGTCTCACATCACCAACCCAGTGTGATGTGTCTCACATCTCCATGTCAGTGTGATGTGTCTCACATCACCAACCCAGTGTGATGTGTCTCACATCAACAACCCAATGTGATGTTCCTCACATGTCCAAGTCAGTGTGATGTGTCTCATATCACCAACCCAGTGTGATGTGTCTCACATCACCAACCCTGTGTGATGTTCCGCGCATCTCCAAGTCAGTGTGATGTGTCTCACATCACCAACCCAGTGTGAGGTGTCTCACATCGGTGTGATGTTCCTCACATCTCCAAGTCTGTGTGATGTGTCGCACATCACCAACCCAGTGTAATGTGTCTCACATCACCAAGTCAGTGTGATGTTCCTCACATCCCCAAGTCAGTGTGATGTGTCTCATATCACCAACCCAGTGTGATGTATCTCACATCTCGAAGTCAGAGTGATGTGTCTCACATCTCCAAGTCAGTGTGGTGTGTCTCACATCTCCAAGACAGTGTGATGTTCCTCACATCCCCAAATCAGTGTGATGTGTCTCACATCACCAACCCAGTGTGATGTCTCACATCTCCTAGTCAGTGTGATGTTCCTCACATTACAAACCCAGTGTGATGTTCCTCACATCTCCAAGTCAGTGTGATGTGTCGCACATCACCAACCCAGTGTCATGTGTCTCCCATCACCAAGTCAGTGTGATGTTCCTCACATCCCCAAATAAGTGTGATGTGTCTCACATCACCAACCCAGTGTGATGTTCCTCACATCCTCAAGTCAGTGTGATGTGTCTCACATCAGTGTGATTTGCCTCACATCTCCAAGTCAGTGTTATGTGTCGCACACCACCAACCCAGTGTAATGTGTCTCACATCACCAAGTCAGTGTGATGTCCTCACATCCCCAAGTCAGTGTGATGTGTCTCACATCACCAACCCAGTGTGGATGTATTTCACATCTCAAAGTCAGAGTGATTGTGTCTCACATCGTCCAAGTCAGTGTGGTGTGTCTCACATCACCAACCCAGTGTGATGTGTCTCACATCTCCAAGTCAGTGTGATGTGTCTCACAACACCAACCCAGTGTGATGTGTCTCACATTAACAACCCAGTGTGATGTTCCTCACATCTCCAAGTCAGTGTGGTGTGTCTCACATCTCTAAGTCAGTGTGATGTGTCTCACATCACCAACCCAGTGTGATGTGTCTCACATCTCCAAGACAGTGTGATGTTCCTCACATCTCCAAATCAGTGTGATGTGTCTCACATAACCAACCCAGTGTCATGTGTCTCACATCTCCTAGTCAGTGTGATGTTCCTCACATTACCAACCCAGTTTGATGTTCCTCACATCTCCAAGTCAGTGTGATGTGTCGCACATCACCAACCCAGTGTGATGTTCCTCGCATCTCCAAGTCAGTGTGATATGTCTTACATCTCTAAGTCAGTGAGATGTTCCTCACATCACCAACCCAGTGTGATGTTCCTCACATCACCAACCCAGTGTGATGTGTGTCACATCTCCAAGTCAGTGTGATGTTTCTCACATAACCAACCCAGTGTGATGTGTCTCATATCTCTAAGTCAGTGTGATGTTCCTCACATCACCAACCCAGTGTGATGTATCTACCATCTCCAAGTCAGTGTGATGTTCCTCACATCCCCAAATCAGTGTGATTGTGTCCTCACATCACCAACCCAGTGTGATGTGTCTCACATCTCCAAGTCAGTGTGATGTTCCTCACATCCCCAAATCAGTGTGATGTGGCTCACATCACCACCCAGTGTGATGTGTCTCACATCTCCTAGTCAGGTGTGATGTTCCTACACATTACCCAACCCAGTGTGATGTTCCTCACATGTCCAAGTCAGTGTGATGTGTCGCACATCACCAACCCAGTGTGATGTATCTCACTCTCGAAGTCAGAGTGATGTGTCTCACATCTCCAAGTCAGTGTGGTCTGTCTCACATCACCAACCCAGTGTGATGTGTCTCACATCTCCAAGACAGTGTGATGTTCCTCACATCCCCAAATCAGTGTGATGTGTCTCACATTACCAACCCAGTGTGATGTCTCACATTTCCTAGTTAGTGTGATGTTCCTCACATTACAAACCCAGTGTGATGTTCCTCACATCTCCAAGTCAGTGTGATGTGTCGCACATCACCAACCCAGTGTCATGTGTCTCCCATCACCAAGTCAGTGTGATGTTCCTCACATCCCCAAGTCAGTGTGGTGTGTCTCACATCACCAACCCAGTGTGATGTTCCTCACATCCTCAAGTCAGTGTGATGTGTCTCACATCAGTGTGATTTGCCTCACATCTCCAAGTCAGTGTGATGTGTCGCACACCACCAACCCAGTGTAATGTGTCTCACATCACCAAGTCAGTGTGATGTTCCTCACATCCCCAAGTCAGTGTGATGTGTCTCACATCACCAACCCAGTGTGATGTATTTCACATCTCAAAGTCAGAGTGATGTGTCTCACATCTCCAAGTCAGTGTGGTGTGTCTCACATCACCAACCCAGTGTGATGTGTCTCACATCTCCAAGTCAGTGTGATGTGTCTCACAACACCAACCCAGTGTGATGTGTCTCACATCAACAACCCAATGTGATGTTCCTCACATGTCCAAGTCCAGTGTGATGTGTCTCATATCACCACCCAGTGTGATGTGTCTCACATCACCAACCCAGTGTGATGTTCCTCGCATCTCCAAGTCAGTGTGATATGTCTTACATCTCTAAAGTCAGTGAGATGTTCCTCACATCACCAACCCAGTGTGATGTTCCTCACATCACCAACCCAGTGTGATGTGTCTCACATCTCCAAGTCAGTGTGATGTTCCTCACATAAACCAACCCAGTGTGATGTGTCTCACATCTCCAAGTCTGTGTGATATTCCTCTCACCACCAACCCAGTGTGATGTGTCTCACATCTCCAAGTCAGTGTGATGTTCCTCACATAACCAACCCTGTGTGATGTGTGTCACATCTCCAAGTCAGTGTGATGTTCCTCACATAACCAACCCCAGTGTGATGTGTCTCATATCTCTAAGTCAGTGTGATGTTCCTCACATCACCAACCCAGTGTGATGTGTCTACATCTCCAAGTCAGTGTGATGTTCCTCACATCCCCAAGTCAGTGTGATGTGTCCTCACATCACCAACCCAGTGTGATGTGTCTCACATCTCCAAGTCAGTGTGATGTTCCTCGACATCCCCAAATCAGTGTGATGTGTCTCACATCACCAACCCAGTGTGATGTGGTCTCACATCTCCTAGTCAGTGTGATGTTCCTCACATTACCAACCAGTGTGATTGTTCCTCACATCGTCCAAGTCAGTATGATGTGTCGCACATCACCAACCCAGTGTGATTGTATCTCACTCTCGAAGTCAGAGTGATGTGTCTGACATCTCCAAGTCAGTGTGGTGTGTCTCACATCACCAACCCAGTGTGATGTGTCTCACATCTCCAAGACAGTGTGATGTTCCTCACATACCCAAAGATCCGTGTGATGTGTCTCACATTACCAACCAGTGTGATGTCTCACATCTCCTAGTTAGTGTGATGTTCCTCACATTTACAAACCCACGTGTGATGTTCCTCACTATCTCCAAGTCAGTGTGATGTGTCGCACATCACCAACCCAGTGTCATGTGGTCCTCCCATCACCAAGTCAGTGTGATGTTCCTCACATCCCCAAGTCAGTGTGGTGTGTCTCACATCACCAACCCAGTGTGATGTTCCTCACATCCTCAGTCAGTGTGATGTGTCTCACATCAGTGTGATTTGCCTCACATCTCCAAGTCAGTGTGATGTGTCGCACACACACCAACCCAGTGGTAAGTGTCTCACATCACCAAGTCAGTGTGATGTTCCTCACATCCCCAAGTCAGTGTGATGTGTCTCACATCACCAACCCAGTGTGATGTATTTTCACATCTCAAAGTCAGAGTGATGTGTCTCACATCTCCAAGTCAGTGTGGTGGTCTCACATCACCAACCCCAGTGTGGATGTGTCTCACATCTTCCTCTAGTCAGTGTGATGGGTCTCACAACACCAACCCAGTGTGATGTGTACTCACATCAAACAACCCCATGTGATGTTCCTCACATGTCCAAAGTCAGTGTGATGTGTCCTCATATCACCAACCCAGTGTGAGGTGGTCTCACATCACCAACCCAGTGTGATGGTCCTCGCATCTCCAAGTCCGTGTGAGATGTCTTACGATCTCTAAGTCAGTGAGATGTTCCTCACATCACCAACACCAGTGTGATGCTTTCCTCACATCACCAAACCCAGTGTGATGTGTCTCACATCTCCAAGGTCAGTGTTGATGTTCCTCACATAACCAACTCCAGTGTGATGTGTCTCACATCTCCAAGTCTGTGTGGATATTCCTCGCACCACCAACCCAGTGTGATGTGTCTCACATCTCCAAGTCAGTGTGATGTTCCTCACATAACCAACCCAGTGTGATGTGTGTCACATCTCCAAGTCAGTGTGATGTTCCTCACATAAACCAACCAGTGTGATGTGTCTCATATCTCTAAGTCAGTGTGATGTTCCTCACATCACCAACCCAGTGTGATGTGTCTACCATCTCCAAGTCAGTGTGATGTTCCTCACATCCCCAAGTCAGTGTGATGTGTCCTCACATCACCAACCCAGTGTGATGTGTCCTCACATCTCCAAGTCAGTGTGGATGTTCCTCACATCCCCAAATCAGTGTGATGTGGCTCACATCACCAACCCAGTGTGATGTGTCTCACATCTCCTAGTCAGTGTGATGTTCCTCACATTACCAACCCAGTGTGATGTTCCTCACATGTCCAAGTCAGTGTGATGTGTCGCACATCACCAACCCAGTGTGATGTATCTCACATCTCGAAGTCAGAGTGATGTGTCTCACATCTCCAAGTCAGTGTGGTCTGTCTCACATCACCAACCCAGTGTGATGTGTGTCATATCTCCAAGACAGTGTGATGTTCCTCACATCCCCAAATCAGTGTGATGTGTCTCACATCACCAACCCAGTGTGATGTGACTCACATCTCCTAGTCAGTGTGATGTTCCTCACATTACCAACCCAGTGTGATGTTCCTCACATCTCCAAGTCAGTGTGGTGTGTCTCACATCTCTAAGTCAGTGTGATGTGTCTCACATCACCAACCCAGTGTGATGTGTCTCACATCTCCAAGACAGTGTGATGTTCCTCACATCTCCAAATCAGTGTGATGTGTCTCACATAACCAACCCAGTGTGATGTGTCTCACATCTCCTAGTCAGTGTGATGTTCCTCACATAACCAACCCAGTGAGATGTGTCTCACATCTCCAAGTCAGTGTGATGTTCCTCACATAACCAACCCAGTGTGATGTGTCTCACATCTCCAAGTCAGTGTGATGTTCCTCACATAACAAACCCAGTGTGATGTGTCTCACATCTCTAAGTCAGTGTGATGTTCCTCACATCACCAACCCAGTATGATGTGTCTAACATCTCCAAGTCAGTGTGATGTTCCTCACATCCCCAAGTCAGTGTGATGTGTTGCACACCACCAACCCAGTGTAATGTGTCTCACATCACCAAGTCAGTGTGATGTTCCTCACATCCCCAAGTCAGTGTGATGTGTCTCACATCACCAACCCAGTGTGATGTATTTCACATCACCAACCCAGTGTGATGTGTCTCACATCTCCAAGTCAGTGTGGTGTGTCTCACATCACCAACCCAGTGTGATGTGTCTCACATCTCCATGTCAGTGTGATGTGTCTCACATCACCAACCCAGTTTGATGTGTCTCACATCAACAAACCAATGTGATGTTCCTCACATGTCCAAGTCAGTGTGATGTGTCTCACATCACCAACCCAGTGTGAGGTGTCTCACATCGGTGTGATGTTCCTCACATCTCCAAGTCTGTGTGATGTGTCGCACACCACCAACCCAGTGTAATGTGTCTCACATCACCAAGTCAGTGTGATGTTCCTCACATCCCCAAGTCAGTGTGATGTGTCTCATATCACCAAGCCAGTGTGATGTATCTCACATCTCAAAGTCAGAGTGATGTGTCTCACATCTCCAAGTCAGTGTGGTGTGTCTCACATCACCAACCCAGTGTGATGTGTCTCACATCACCAACCCAGTGTGATGTGTCTCACATCTCCAAGACAGTGTGATGTTTGCTCACATCCCCAAATCAGTGTGATGTATCCCACATCACCAACCCAGTGTGATGTGTCTCACATCTCCTAGTCAGTATGATGTTCCTCACATTACCAACCCAGTGTGATGTTCCTCACATCTCCAAGTCAGTGTGGTGTGTCTCACATCACCAACCCAGTGTGATGTGTCTCACATCTCTAAGTCAGTGTGATGTGTCTCACATCACCAACCCAGTGTGATGTGTCTCACATCTCCAAGACAGTGTGATGTTCCTCACATCCCCAAATCAGTGTGATGTGTCTCACATCACCAACCCAGTGTGATGTCTCTTATCTCCTAGTCAGTGTGATGTTCCTCACTTTACAAACCCAGTGTGATGTTCCTCACATCTCCAAGTCAGTGTGATGTGTTGCACATCACCAACCCAGTGTCATGTGTCTCCCATCACCAAGTCAGTGTGATGTTCCTCACATCCCCAAGTAAGTGTGATGTGTCTCACATCACCAACCCAGTGTGATGTTCCTCACATCCTCAAGTCAGTGTGATGTGTCTCACATCAGTGTGATTTGCCTCACATCTCCAAGTCAGTGTGATGTGTCACACATCACCAACCCAGTGTCATGTGTCTCCCATCACCAAGTCAGTGTGATGTTCCTCACATCCCCAAGTAAGTGTGATGTGTCTCACATCACCAACCCAGTGTGATGTTCCTCACATCCTCAAGTCAGTGTGATGTGTCTCACATCAGTGTGATTTGCCTCACATCTCCAAGTCAGTGTGATGTGTCGCACACCACCAACCCAGTGTAATGTGTCTCACATCTCCAAGTCAGTGTGGTCTGTCTCACATCACCAACCCAGTGTGATGTGTCTCACATCTCCAAGACAGTGTGATGTTCCTCACATCCCCAAATCAGTGTGATGTGTCTCACATCGGTGTGATTTTCCTCACATCTCCAAGTCAGTGTGATGTGTCGCACACCAACAACCCAGTGTAATGTGTCTCACATCTCCAAGTCAGTGTGGTCTGTCTCACATCACCAACCCAGTGTGATGTGTCTCACATCTCCAAGACAGTGTGATGTTCCTCACATCCCCAAATCAGTGTGATGTGTCTCACATCACCAACCCAGTGTGATGTGTCTCACATCTCCAAGACAGTGTGATGTTCCTCACATCTCCAAATCAGTGTGATGTGTCTCACATAACCAACCCAGTGTGATGTGTCTCACATCTCCTAGTCAGTGTGATGTTCCTCACATTACCAACCCAGTTTGATGTTCCTCACATCTCCAAGTCAGTGTGATGTGTCGCACATCACCAACCCAGTGTGATGTATCTCACATCACCAAGTCAGTGTGATGTTCCTCACATCCCCAAGTCAGTGTGATGTGTCTCACATCACCAACCCAGTGTGATTTTCCTCACATCTCCAAGTCAGTGTGATGTGTCGCACACCAACAACCCAGTGTAATGTGTCTCACATCACCAAGTCAGTGTGATGTTCCTCACATCCCCAAGTCTGTGTGATGTGTCTCACATCACCAACCCAGTGTGATGTATTTCACATCTCAAAGTCAGTGTGATGTGTCTCACATCTCCAAGTTAGTGTGGTGTGTCTCACATCACCAACCCAGTGTGATGTGTCTCACATCTCCAAGTCAGTGTGATGTGTCTCACATCACCAACCCAGTGTGATGTGTCTCACATCAACAACCCAATGTGATGTTCCTCACATGTCCAAGTCAGTGTGATGTGTCTCATATCACCAACCCAGTGTGATGTGTCTCACATCACCAACCCAGTGTGATGTTCCTCGCATCTCCAAGTCAGTGTGATGTGTCTCACATCTCCAAGTCAGTGTGATGTTCCTCACATAACCAACCCAGTGTGATGTGTCTCACATCTCCAAGTCAGTGTGATATTCCTCACATCACCAACCCAGTGTGATGTGTCTCACATCTCCAAGTCAGTGTGATGTTCCTCACATAACCAACCCAGTGTGATGTGTCTCACATCTCAAAGTCAGTGTGATGTTCCTCACATAACCAACCCAGTGTGATGTGTCTCACATCTCTAAGTCAGTGTGATGTTCCTCACATCATCAACCCAGTGTGATGTGTCTAACATCTCCAAGTCAGTGTGATGTTCCTCACATCCCCAAGTCAGTGTGATGTGTCTCACATCACCAACCCAGTTGTGTCTCACATCTCCAAGTCAGTGTGATGTTCCTCACATCCCCAAATCAGTGTGATGTGTCTCACATCACCAACCCAGTTTCATGTGTCTCACATCTCCTAGTCAGTGTGATGTTCCTCACATTACCAACCCAGTGTGATGTTCCTCACATCTCCAAGTCAGTATGATGTGTCGCACATCACCAACCCAGTGTGATGTATCTCACATCTTGAAGTCAGAGTGATGTGTCTGACATCTCCAAGTCAGTGTGGTGTGTCTCACATCACCAACCCAGTGTGATGTGTCTCACATCTCCAAGTCAGTGTGATGTGTCTCACATCACCAACCCAGTGTGATGTGTCTCACATCTCCAAGACAGTGTGATGTTCCTCACATCCCCAAATCAGTGTGATGTGTCTCACATCACCAACCCAGTGTGATGTGTCTCACATCTCCTAGTCAGTGTTATCTTCCTCACATTACCAACCCAGTGTGATGTATCTCACATCTCGAAGTCAGAGTGATGTGTCTCACATCTCCTAGTCAGTGTGATGTTCCTCACATTACCAACCCAGTGTGATGTTCCTCACATCTCCAAGTCACTGTGATGTATGGCACACCACCAACCCAGTGTAATGTGTCTCACATCAACAACCCAATATGATGTTCCTCACATGTCCAAGTCAGTGTGATGTGTCTCATATCACCAACCCAGTGTGATGTGTCTCACATCACCAACCCAGTGTGATGTTCCTCGCATCTCCAAGTCAGTGTGATGTGTCTCACATCACCAACCCAGTGTGATGTGTCTCACATCGGTGTGATGTTCCTCACATCTCCAAGTCAGTGTGATGTGTCGCACACCACCAACCCAGTGTAATGTGTCTCACATCACCAAGTCAGTGTGATGTTCCTCACATCCCAAGTCAGTGTGATTGTGTCTCATATCACCAACCCAGTGTGATGTATCTCACATCTCGAAGTCAGAGTGATGTGTCTTACATCTCCAAGTCAGTGTGGTGTGTCTCACATCACCAACCCAGTGTGATGTGTGTCACATCTCCAAGTCAGTGTGATGTGTCTCACATCACCAACCCAGTGTGATGTGTCTCACATCTCCAAGACAGTGTGATGTTCCTCATATCCCCAAATCAGTGTGATGTGTCCCACATCACCAACCCAGTGTGATGTGTCTCACATATCCTAGTCAGTGTGATGGTCCTCACATTACCAACCCAGTGTGATGTTCCTCACATCTCCAAGTCAGTGTTGTGTGTCTCACATCACCAACCCAGTGTGATGTGTCTCACATCTCTAAGTCAGTGTGATGTGTCTCACATCACCAACCCAGTGTGATGTGTCTCACATCTCCAAGACAGTGTGATGTTCCTCACATCCCCAAATCAGTGTGATGTGTCTCACATCACCAACACAGTGTGATGTCTCACATCTCCTAGTCAGTGTGATGTTCCTCACATTACAAACCCAGTGTAATGTTCCTCACATCTCCAAGTCAGTGTGATGTGTCACACATCACCAACCCAGTGTGATGTGTCTCACATCACCAAGTCAGTGTGATGTTCCTCACATCCCCAAGTCAGTGTGATTTGTCTCACATCACCAACCCAGTGTGATGTTCCTCACATCCTCAAGTCAGTGTGATGTGTCTCACATCAGTGTGATTTGCCTCACATCTCCAAGTCAGTGTGATGTGTCGCACACCACCAACCCAGTGTAATGTGTCTCACATCACCAAGTCAGTGTGATGTTCCTCACATCCCCAAGTCAGTGTGATGTGTCTCACATCACCAACCCAGTGTGATGTATTTCACATCTCAAAGTCAGAGTGATGTGTCTCACATCTCCAAGTCAGTGTGGTGTGTCTCACATCACCAACCCAGTGTGATGTGTCTCACATCTCCAAGTCAGTGTGATGTGTCTCACAACACCAACCCAGTGTGATGTGTCTCACATCAACAACCCATGTGATGTTCCTCACATGTCCAAGTCAGTGTGATGTGTCTCATATCACCAACCCAGTGTGATGTGTCTCACATCACCAACCCAGTGTGATGTTCCTCGCATCTCCAAGTCAGTGTGATATGTCTTACATCTCTAAGTCAGTGAGATGTTCCTCACATCACCAACCCAGTGTGATGTTCCTCACATCACCAACCCAGTGTGATGTGTCTCACATCTCCAAGTCAGTGTGATGTTCCTCACATAACCAACCCAGTGTGATGTGTCTCACATCTCCAAGTCTGTGTGATATTCCTCGCACCACCAACCCAGTGTGATGTGTCTCACATCTCCAAGTCAGTGTGATGTTCCTCACATAACCAACCCAGTGTGATGTGTGTCACATCTCCAAGTCAGTGTGATGTTCCTCACATAACCAACCCAGTGTGATGTGTCTCATATCTCTAAGTCAGTGTGATGTTCCTCACATCACCAACCCAGTGTGATGTGTCTAACATCTCCAAGTCAGTGTGATGTTCCTCACATCCCCAAGTCAGTGTGATGTGTCTCACATCACCAACCCAGTGTGATGTGTCTCACATCTCCAAGTCAGTGTGATGTTCCTCACATCCCCAAATCAGTGTGATGTGTCTCACATCACCAACCCAGTGTGATGTGTCCTCACATCTCCTAGTCAGTGTGATGTTCCTCACATTACCAACCCAGTGTGATGTTCCTCACATCTCCAAGTCAGTATGATGTGTCGCACATCACCAACCCAGTGTGATGTATCTCACATCTCGAAGTCAGAGTGATGTGTCTGACATCTCCAAGTCAGTGTGGTTGTGTCTCACATCACCAACCCAGTGTGATGTGTCTCACATCTCCAAGTCAGTGTGATGTGTCTCACATCACCAACCCAGTGTGATGTGTCTCACATCTCCAAGACAGTGTGATGTTCCTCACATTCCCCAAATCAGTGTGATGTGTCTCACATCACCAACCCAGTGTGATGTGTCTCACATCTCCTAGTCAGTGTGATCTTCCTCACATTACCAACCCAGTGTGATGTATCTCACATCTAGAAGTCAGAGTGATGCGTCTCACATCTCCTAGTCAGTGTGATGTTCCTCACATTACCAACCCAGTGTGATGTTCCTCACATCTCCAAGTCACTGTGATGTATGGCACACACCACCAACCCAGTGTAATGTGTCTCACATCAACAACCCAATATGATGTTCCTCACATGTCCAAGTCAGTGTGATGTGTCTCATATCACCAACCCAGTGTGATGTGTCTCACATCACCAACCCAGTGTGATGTTCCTTGCATCTCCAAGTCAGTGTGATGTGTCTCACATCACCAACCCAGTGTGATGTGTCTCACATCGGTGTGATGTTCCTCACATCTCCAAGTCAGTGTGATGTGTCGCACACCACCAACCCAGTGTAATGTGTCTCACATCACCAAGTCAGTGTGATGTTCCTCACATCCCCAAGTCAGTGTGATGTGTCTCATATCACCAACCCAGTGTGATGTATCTCACATCTCGAAGTTAGAGTGATGTGTCCTCACATCTCCAAGTCAGTGTGGTGTGTCTCACATCACCAACCCAGTGTGATGTGTGTCACATCTCCAAGTCAGTGTGATGTGTCTCACATCACCAACCCAGTGTGATGTGTCTCACATCTCCAAGACAGTGTGATGTGTCTCACATCACCAACCCAGTGTGATGTGTCTCACATCTCCAAGTCAGTGTGATGTTCCTCACATCACCAACCCAGTGTGATGTGTCTAACATCTCCAAGTCAGTGTGATGTTCCTCACATCCCCAAGTCAGTGTGATGTGTCTCACATCACCAACCCAGTGTGATGTGTCTCACATCTCCAAGTCAGTGTGATGTTCCTCACATCCCCAAATCAGTGTGATGTGTCTCACATCACCACCCAGTGTGATGTGTCTCACATCTCCTAGTCAGTGTGATGTTCCTCACATTACCAACCCAGTGTGATGTTCCTCACATGTCTAAGTCAGTGTGATGTGTCGCACATCACCAACCCAGTGTGATGTATCTCACATCTCGAAGTCAGAGTGATGTGTCTCACATCTCCAAGTCAGTGTGGTCTGTCTCACATCACCAACCCAGTGTGATGTGTCTCACATCTCCAAGACAGTGTGATGTTCCTCACATCACCAAATCAGTGTGATGTGTCTCACATCACCAACCCAGTGTGATGTGTCTCACATCTCCTAGTCAGTGTGATGTTCCTCACATTACCAACCCAGTGTGATGTTCCTCACATCTCCAAGTCAGTGTGGTGTGTCTCACATCTCTAAGTCAGTGTGATGTGTCTCACATCAACAACCCAATGTGATGTTCCTCACATGTCCAAGTCAGTGTGATGTGTCTCATATCACCAACCCAGTGTGATGTGTCTCACATCACCAACCCAGTGTGATGTTCCTCGCATCTCCAAGTCAGTGTGATATGTCTTACATCTCTAAGTCAGTGAGATGTTCCTCACATCACCAACCCAGTGTGATGTTCCTCACATCACCAACCCAGTGTGATGTGTCTCACATCTCCAAGTCAGTGTGATGTTCCTCACATAACCAACCCAGTGTGATGTGTCTCACATCTCCAAGTCTGTGTGATATTCCTCGCACCACCAACCCAGTGTGATGTGTCTCACATCTCCAAGTCAGTGTGATGTTCCTCACATAACCAACCCAGTGTGATGTGTGTCACATCTCCAAGTCAGTGTGATGTTCCTCACATAACCAACCCAGTGTGATGTGTCTCATATCTCTAAGTCAGTGTGATGTTCCTCACATCACCAACCCAGTGTGATGTGTCTAACATCTCCAAGTCAGTGTGATGTTCCTCACATCCCCAAGTCAGTGTGATGTGTCTCACATCACCAACCCAGTGTGATGTGTCTCACATCTCCAAGTCAGTGTGATGTTCCTCACATCCCCAAATCAGTGTGATGTGTCTCACATCGGTGTGATTTTCCTCACATCTCCAAGTCAGTGTGATGTGTCGCACACCAACAACCCAGTGTAATGTGTCTCACATCTCCAAGTCAGTGTGGTCTGTCTCACATCACCAACCCAGTGTGATGTGTCTCACATCTCCAAGACAGTGTGATGTTCCTCACATCCCCAAATCAGTGTGATGTGTCTCACATCACCAACCCAGTGTGATGTGTCTCACATCTCCTAGTCAGTGTGATGTTCCTCACATTACCAACCCAGTGTGATGTTCCTCACATCTCCAAGTCAGTGTGGTGTGTCTCACATCTCTAAGTCAGTGTGATGTGTCTCACATCACCAACCCAGTGTGATGTGTCTCACATCTCCAAGACAGTGTGATGTTCCTCACATCTCCAAATCAGTGTGATGTGTCTCACATAACCAACACAGTGTGATGTGTCTCACATCTCCTAGTCAGTGTGATGTTCCTCACATTACCAACCCAGTTTGATGTTCCTCACATCTCCAAGTCAGTGTGATGTGTCGCACATCACCAACCCAGTGTGATGTATCTCACATCACCAAGTCAGTGTGATGTTCCTCACATCCCCAAGTCAGTGTGATGTGTCTCACATCACCAACCCAGTGTGATGTTCCTCACATCCTCAAATCAGAGTGATGTGTCTCACATCGGTGTGATTTTCCTCACATCTCCAAGTCAGTGTGATGTGTCGCACACCAACAACCCAGTGTAATGTGTCTCACATCACCAAGTCAGTGTGATGTTCCTCACATCCCCAAGTCTGTGTGATGTGTCTCACATCACCAACCCAGTGTGATGTATTTCACATCTCAAAGTCAGTGTGATGTGTCTCACATCTCCAAGTCAGTGTGGTGTGTCTCACATCACCAACCCAGTGTGATGTGTCTCACATCTCCAAGTCAGTGTGATGTGTCTCATATCACCAACCCAGTGTGATGTATTTCACATCTCAAAGTCAGTGTGATGTGTCTCACATCTCCAAGTCAGTGTGGTGTGTCTCACATCACCAACCCAGTGTGATGTGTCTCACATCTCCAAGTCAGTGTGATGTGTCTCACATCACCAACCCAGTGTGATGTGTCTCACATCAACAACCCAATGTGATGTTCCTCACATGTCCAAGTCAGTGTGATGTGTCTCATATCACCAACCCAGTGTGATGTGTCTCACATCACCAACCCAGTGTGATGTTCCTCGCATCTCCAAGTCAGTGTGATGTGTTTCACATCTCCAAGTCAGTGTGATGTTCCTCACATAACCAACCCAGTGTGATGTGTCTCACATCTCCAAGTCAGTGTGATATTCCTCACATCACCAACCCAGTGTGATGTGTCTCACATCTCCAAGTCAGTGTGATGTTCCTCACATAACCAACCCAGTGTGATGTGTCTCACATCTCCAAGTCAGTGTGATGTTCCTCACATAACCAACCCAGTGTGATGTGTCTCACATCTCTAAGTCAGTGTGATGTTCCTCACATCACCAACCCAGTGTGATGTGTCTAACATCTCCAAGTCAGTGTGATGTTCCTCACATCCCCAAGTCAGTGTGATGTGTCTCACATCACCAACCCAGTTGTGTCTCACATCTCCAAGTCAGTGTGATGTTCCTCACATCCCCAAATCAGTGTGATGTGTCTCACATCACCAACCCAGTTTGATGTGTCTCACATCTCCTAGTCAGTGTGATGTTCCTCACATTACCAACCCAGTGTGATGTTCCTCACATCTCCAAGTCAGTATGATGTGTCGCACATCACCAACCCAGTGTGATGTATCTCACATCTTGAAGTCAGAGTGATGTGTCTGACATCTCCAAGTCAGTGTGGTGTGTCTCACATCACCAACCCAGTGTGATGTGTCTCACATCTCCAAGTCAGTGTGATGTGTCTCACATCACCAACCCAGTGTGATGTGTCTCACATCTCCAAGACAGTGTGATGTTCCTCACATCCCCAAATCAGTTTGATGTGTCTCACATCACCAACCCAGTGTGATGTGTCTCACATCTCCTAGTCAGTGTGATCTTCCTCACATTACCAACCCAGTGTGATGTATCTCACATCTCGAAGTCAGAGTGATGTGTCTCACATCTCCTAGTCAGTGTGATGTTCCTCACATTACCAACCCAGTGTGATGTTCCTCACATCTCCAAGTCACTGTGATGTATGGCACACCACCAACCCAGTGTAATGTGTCTCACATCAACAACCCAATATGATGTTCCTCACATGTCCAAGTCAGTGTGATGTGTCTCATATCACCAACCCAGTGTGATGTGTCTCACATCACCAACCCAGTGTGATGTTCCTTGCATCTCCAAGTCAGTGTGATGTGTCTCACATCACCAACCCAGTGTGATGTGTCTCACATCGGTGTGATGTTCCTCACATCTCCAAGTCAGTGTGATGTGTCGCACACCACCAACCCAGTGTAATGTGTCTCACATCACCAAGTCAGTGTGATGTTCCTCACATCCCCAAGTCAGTGTGATGTGTCTCATATCACCAACCCAGTGTGATGTATCTCACATCTCGAAGTTAGAGTGATGTGTCTCACATCTCCAAGTCAGTGTGGTGTGTCTCACATCACCAACCCAGTGTGATGTGTGTCACATCTCCAAGTCAGTGTGATGTGTCTCACATCACCAACCCAGTGTGATGTGTCTCACATCTCCAAGACAGTGTGATGTGTCTCACATCACCAACCCAGTGTGATGTGTCTCACATCTCCAAGTCAGTGTGATGTTCCTCACATCACCAACCCAGTGTGATGTGTCTAACATCTCCAAGTCAGTGTGATGTTCCTCACATCCCAAGTCAGTGTGATGTGTCTCACATCACCAACCCAGTGTGATGTGTCTCACATCTCCAAGTCAGTGTGATGTTCCTCACATCCCCAAATCAGTGTGATGTGTCTCACATCACCAACCCAGTGTGATGTGTCTCACATCTCCTAGTCAGTGTGATGTTCCTCACATTACCAACCCAGTGTGATGTTCCTCACATGTCTAAGTCAGTGTGATGTGTCGCACATCACCAACCCAGTGTGATGTATCTCACATCTCGAAGTCAGAGTGATGTGTCTCACATCTCCAAGTCAGTGTGGTCTGTCTCACATCACCAACCCAGTGTGATGTGTCTCACATCTCCAAGACAGTGTGATGTTCCTCACATCCCCAAATCAGTGTGATGTGTCTCACATCACCAACCCAGTGTGATGTGTCTCACATCTCCTAGTCAGTGTGATGTTCCTCACATTACCAACCCAGTGTGATGTTCCTCACATCTCCAAGTCAGTGTGGTGTGTCTCACATCTCTAAGTCAGTGTGATGTGTCTCACATCAACAACCCAATGTGATGTTCCTCACATGTCCAAGTCAGTGTGATGTGTCTCATATCACCAACCCAGTGTGATGTGTCTCACATCACCACCCAGTGTGATGTTCCTCGCATCTCCAAGTCAGTGTGATATGTCTTACATCTCTAAGTCAGTGAGATGTTCCTCACATCACCAACCCAGTGTGATGTTCCTCACATCACCAACCCAGTGTGATGTGTCTCACATCTCCAAGTCAGTGTGATGTTCCTCACATAACCAACCCAGTGTGATGTGTCTCACATCTCCAAGTCTGTGTGATATTCCTCGCACCACCAACCCAGTGTGATGTGTCTCACATCTCCAAGTCAGTGTGATGTTCCTCACATAACCAACCCAGTGTGATGTGTGTCACATCTCCAAGTCAGTGTGATGTTCCTCACATAACCAACCCAGTGTGATGTGTCTCATATCTCTAAGTCAGTGTGATGTTCCTCACATCACCAACCCAGTGTGATGTGTCTAACATCTCCAAGTCAGTGTGATGTTCCTCACATCCCCCAAGTCAGTGTGATGTGTCTCACATCACCAACCCAGTGTGATGTGTCTCACATCTCCAAGTCAGTGTGATGTTCCTCACATCCCAAATCAGTGTGATGTGTCTCACATCGGTGTGATTTTCCTCACATCTCCAAGTCAGTGTGATGTGTCGCACACCAACAACCCAGTGTAATGTGTCTCACATCTCCAAGTCAGTGTGGTCTGTCTCACATCACCAACCCAGTGTGATGTGTCTCACATCTCCAAGACAGTGTGATGTTCCTCACATCCCCAAATCAGTGTGATGTGTCTCACATCACCAACCCAGTGTGATGTGTCTCACATCTCCTAGTCAGTGTGATGTTCCTCACATTACCAACCCAGTGTGATGTTCCTCACATCTCCAAGTCAGTGTGGTGTGTCTCACATCTCTAAGTCAGTGTGATGTGTCTCACATCACCAACCCAGTGTGATGTGTCTCACATCTCCAAGACAGTGTGATGTTCCTCACATCTCCAAATCAGTGTGATGTGTCTCACATAACCAACCCAGTGTGATGTGTCTCACATCTCCTTGTCAGTGTGATGTTCCTCACATTACCAACCCAGTTTGATGTTCCTCACATCTCCAAGTCAGTGTGATGTGTCACACATCACCAACCCAGTGTGATGTATCTCACATCACCAAGTCAGTGTGATGTTCCTCACATCCCCAAGTCAGTGTGATGTGTCTCACATCACCAACCCAGTGTGATGTTCCTCACATCCTCAAGTCAGAGTGATGTGTCTCACATCGGTGTGATTTGCCTCACATCTCCAAGTCAGTGTGATGTGTCGCACACCAACAACCCAGTGTAATGTGTCTCACATCACCAAGTCAGTGTGATGTTCCTCACATCCCCAAGTCCTGTGTGATGTGTCTCACATCACCAACCCAGTGGTGATGTATTTCACATCTCAAAGTCAGTGTGATGTGTCTCACATCTCCAAGTCAGTGTGGTGTGTCCTCACATCACCAACCCAGTGTGATGTGTCTTCACATCTCCAAGTCAGTGTGATGTGTCTCATATCACCAACCCAGTGTGATGTATTTCACTTCTCAAAGTCAGTGTGATGTGTCTCACATCTCCAGTCAGTGTGGTGTGTCCTCACATCACCAACCCAGTGTGATGTGTCTCACATCTCCAAGTCAGTGTGATGTGTCTCACATCACCAACCCAGTGTGATGTGTCTCACATCAACAACCCAATGTGATGTTCCTCACATGTCCAAGTCAGTGTGATGTGTCTCATATCACCAACCCAGTGTGATGTGTCTCACATCACCAACCCAGTGTGATGTTCCTCGCATCTCCAAGTCAGTGTGATGTGTTTCACATCTCCAAGTCAGTGTGATGTTCCTCACATAACCAACCCAGTGTGATGTGTCTCACATCTCCAAGTCAGTGTGATATTCCTCACATCACCAACCAGTGTGATGTGTCTCACATCTCCAAGTCAGTGTGATGTTCCTCACATAACCAACCCAGTGTGATGTGTCTCACATCTCCAAGTCAGTGTGATGTTCCTCACATAACCAACCCAGTGTGATGTGTCTCACATCTCTAAGTCAGTGTGATGTTCCTCACATCACCAACCCAGTGTGATGTGTCTAACATCTCCAAGTCAGTGTGATGTTCCTCACATCCCCAAGTCAGTGTGATGTGTCTCACATCACCAACCCAGTTGTGTCTCACATCTCCAAGTCAGTGTGATGTTCCTCACATCCCCAAATCAGTGTGATGTGTCTCACATCACCAACCCAGTTTGATGTGTCTCACATCTCCTAGTCAGTGTGATGTTCCTCACATTACCAACCCAGTGTGATGTTCCTCACATCTCCAAGTCAGTATGATGTGTCGCACATCACCAACCCAGTGTGATGTATCTCACATCTTGAAGTCAGAGTGATGTGTCTGACATCTCCAAGTCAGTGTGGTGTGTCTCACATCACCAACCCAGTGTGATGTGTCTCACATCTCCAAGTCAGTGTGATGTGTCTCACATCACCAACCCAGTGTGATGTGTCTCACATCTCCAAGACAGTGTGATGTTCCTCACATCCCCAAATCAGTGTGATGTGTCTCACATCACCAACCCAGTGTGATGTGTCTCACATCTCCTAGTCAGTGTGATCTTCCTCACATTACCAACCCAGTGTGATGTATCTCACATCTCGAAGTCAGAGTGATGTGTCTCACATCTCCTAGTCAGTGTGATGTTCCTCACATTACCAACCCAGTGTGATGTTCCTCACATCTCCAAGTCACTGTGATGTATGGCACACCACCAACCCAGTGTAATGTGTCTCACATCAACAACCCAATATGATGTTCCTCACATGTCCAAGTCAGTGTGATGTGTCTCATATCACCAACCCAGTGTGATGTGTCTCACATCACCAACCCAGTGTGATGTTCCTCGCATCTCCAAGTCAGTGTGATGTGTCTCACATCACCAACCCAGTGTGATGTGTCTCACATCGGTGTGATGTTCCTCACATCTCCAAGTCAGTGTGATGTGTCGCACACCACCAACCCAGTGTAATGTGTCTCACATCACCAAGTCAGTGTGATGTTCCTCACATCCCCAAGTCAGTGTGATGTGTCTCATATCACCAACCCAGTGTGATGTATCTCACATCTCGAAGTCAGAGTGATGTGTCTCACATCTCCAAGTCAGTGTGGTGTGTCTCACATCACCAACCCAGTGTGATGTGTGTCACATCTCCAAGTCAGTGTGATGTGTCTCACATCACCAACCCAGTGTGATGTGTCTCACATCTCCAAGACAGTGTGATGTTCCTCATATCCCCAAATCAGTGTGATGTGTCCCACATCACCAACCCAGTGTGATGTGACTCACATCTCCTAGTCAGTGTGATGGTCCTCACATTACCAACCCAGTGTGATGTTCCTCACATCTCCAAGTCAGTGTGGTGTGTCTCACATCACCAACCCAGTGTGATGTGTCTCACATCTCTAAGTCAGTGTGATGTGTCTCACATCACCAACCCAGTGTGATGTGTCTCACATCTCCAAGACAGTGTGATGTTCCTCACATCCCCAAATCAGTGTGATGTGTCTCACATCACCAACACAGTGTGATGTCTCACATCTCCTAGTCAGTGTGATGTTCCTCACATTACAAACCCAGTGTGATGTTCCTCACATCTCCAAGTCAGTGTGATGTGTCGCACATCACCAACCCAGTGTGATGTGTCTCACATCACCAAGTCAGTGTGATGTTCCTCACATCCCCAAGTCAGTGTGATTTGTCTCACATCACCAACCCAGTGTGATGTTCCTCACATCCTCAAGTCAGTGTGATGTGTCTCACATCAGTGTGATTTGCCTCACATCTCCAAGTCAGTGTGATGTGTCTCACACCACCAACCCAGTGTAATGTGTCTCACATCACCAAGTCAGTGTGATGTTCCTCACATCCCCAAGTCAGTGTGATGTGTCTCACATCACCAACCCAGTGTGATGTATTTCACATCTCAAAGTCAGAGTGATGTGTCTCACATCTCCAAGTCAGTGTGGTGTGTCTCACATCACCAACCCAGTGTGATGTGTCTCACATCTCCAAGTCAGTGTGATGTGTCTCACAACACCAACCCAGTGTGATGTGTCTCACATCAACAACCCAATGTGATGTTCCTCACATGTCCAAGTCAGTGTGATGTGTCTCATATCACCAACCCAGTGTGATGTGTCTCACATCACCAACCCAGTGTGATGTTCCTCGCATCTCCAAGTCAGTGTGATATGTCTTACATCTCTAAGTCAGTGAGATGTTCCTCACATCACCAACCCAGTGTGATGTTCCTCACATCACCAACCCAGTGTGATGTGTCTCACATCTCCAAGTCAGTGTGATGTTCCTCACATAACCAACCCAGTGTGATGTGTCTCACATCTCCAAGTCTGTGTGATATTCCTCGCACCACCAACCCAGTGTGATGTGTCTCACATCTCCAAGTCAGTGTGATGTTCCTCACATAACCAACCCAGTGTGATGTGTGTCACATCTCCAAGTCAGTGTGATGTTCCTCACATAACCAACCCAGTGTGATGTGTCTCATATCTCTAAGTCAGTGTGATGTTCCTCACATCACCAACCCAGTGTGATGTGTCTAACATCTCCAAGCCAGTGTGATGTTCCTCACATCCCCAAGTCAGTGTGATGTGTCTCACATCACCAACCCAGTGTGATGTGTCTCACATCTCCAAGTCAGTGTGATGTTCCTCACATCCCCAAATCAGTGTGATGTGTCTCACATCACCAACCCAGTGTGATGTGTCTCACATCTCCTAGTCAGTGTGATGTTCCTCACATTACCAACCCAGTGTGATGTTCCTCACATCTCCAAGTCAGTATGATGTGTCGCACATCACCAACCCAGTGTGATGTATCTCACATCTCGAAGTCAGAGTGATGTGTCTGACATCTCCAAGTCAGTGTGGTGTGTCTCACATCACCAACCCAGTGTGATGTGTCTCACATCTCCAAGTCAGTGTGATGTGTCTCACATCACCAACCCAGTGTGATGTGTCTCACATCTCCAAGACAGTGTGATGTTCCTCACATCCCCAAATCAGTGTGATGTGTCTCACATCACCAACCCAGTGTGATGTGTCTCACATCTCCTAGTCAGTGTGATCTTCCTCACATTACCAACCCAGTGTGATGTATCTCACATCTCGAAGTCAGAGTGATGCGTCTCACATCTCCTAGTCAGTGTGATGTTCCTCACATTACCAACCCAGTGTGATGTTCCTCACATCTCCAAGTCACTGTGATGTATGGCACACCACCAACCCAGTGTAATGTGTCTCACATCAACAACCCAATATGATGTTCCTCACATGTCCAAGTCAGTGTGATGTGTCTCATATCACCAACCCAGTGTGATGTGTCTCACATCACCAACCCAGTGTGATGTTCCTTGCATCTCCAAGTCAGTGTGATGTGTCTCACATCACCAACCCAGTGTGATGTGTCTCACATCGGTGTGATGTTCCTCACACCTCCAAGTAAGTGTGATGTGTCGCACACCACCAACCCAGTGTAATGTGTCTCACATCACCAAGTCAGTGTGATGTTCCTCACATCCCCAAGTCAGTGTGATGTGTCTCATATCACCAACCCAGTGTGATGTATCTCACATCTTGAAGTTAGAGTGATGTGTCTCACATCTCCAAGTCAGTGTGGTGTGTCTCACATCACCAACCCAGTGTGATGTGTGTCACATCTCCAAGTCAGTGTGATGTGTCTCACATCACCAACCCAGTGTGATGTGTCTCACATCTCCAAGACAGTGTGATGTGTCTCACATCACCAACCCAGTGTGATGTGTCTCACATCTCCAAGTCAGTGTGATGTTCCTCACATCACCAACCCAGTGTGATGTGTCTAACATCTCCAAGTCAGTGTGATGTTCCTCACATCCCCAAGTCAGTGTGATGTGTCTCACATCACCAACCCAGTGTGATGTGTCTCACATCTCCAAGTCAGTGTGATGTTCCTCACATCCCCAAATCAGTGTGATGTGTCTCACATCACCAACCCAGTGTGATGTGTCTCACATCTCCTAGTCAGTGTGATATTCCTCACATTACCAACCCAGTGTGATGTTCCTCACATGTCCAAGTCAGTGTGATATGTCGCACATCACCAACCCAGTGTGATGTGTCTCACATCACCAAGTCAGTGTGATGTTCCTCACATCCCCAAGTAAGTGTGATTTGTCTCACATCACCAACCCAGTGTGATGTTCCTCACATCCTCAAGTCAGTGTGATGTGTCTCACATCAGTGTGATTTGCCTCACATCTCCAAGTCAGTGTGATGTGTCTCACACCAACAACCCAGTGTAATGTGTCTCACATCACCAAGTCAGTGTGATGTTCCTCACATCCCAAGTCTGTGTGATGTGTCTCACATCACCAACCCAGTGTGATGTATTTCACATCTCAAAGTCAGTGTGATGTGTCTCACATCTCCAAGTCAGTGTGGTGTGTCTCACATCACCAACCCAGTGTGATGTGTCTCACATCTCCAAGTCAGTGTGATGTGTCTCACATCACCAACCCAGTGTGATGTGTCTCACATCAACAACCCAATGTGATGTTCCTCACATGTCCAAGTCAGTGTGATGTGTCTCATATCACCAACCCAGTGTGATGTGTCTCACATCACCAACCCAGTGTGATGTTCCTCGCATCTCCAAGTCAGTGTGATGTGTCTCACATCTCCAAGTCAGTGTGATGTTCCTCACATAACCAACCAGTGTGATGTGTCTCACATCTCCAAGTCTGTGTGATATTCCTCGCACCACCAACCCAGTGTGATGTGTCTCACATCTCCAAGTCAGTGTGATGTTCCTCACATAACCAACCCAGTGTGATGTGTGTCACATCTCCAAGTCAGTGTGATGTTCCTCACATAACCAACCCAGTGTGATGTGTCTCACTATCTCTAAGTCAGTGTGATGTTCCTCACATCACCAACCCAGTGTGATGTGTCTAACATCTCCAAGCCAGTGTGATGTTCCTCACATCCCCAAGTCAGTGTGATGTGTCTCACATCACCAACCCAGTGTGATGTGTCTCACATCTCCAAGTCAGTGTGATGTTCCTGACATCCCCAAATCAGTGTGATGTGTCTCACATCACCAACCCAGTGTGATGTGTCTCACATCTCCTAGTCAGTGTGATGTTCCTCACATTACCAACCCAGTGTGATGTTCCTCACATCTCCAAGTCAGTATGATGTGTCGCACATCACCAACCCAGTGTGATGTATCTCACATCTCGAAGTCAGAGTGATGTGTCTGACATCTCCAAGTCAGTGTGGTGTGTCTCACATCACCAACCCAGTGTGATGTGTCTCACATCTCCAAGTCAGTGTGATGTGTCTCACATCACCAACCCAGTGTGATGTGTCTCACATCTCCAAGACAGTGTGATGTTCCTCACATCCCCAAATCAGTGTGATGTGTCTCACATCACCAACCCAGTGTGATGTGTCTCACATCTCCTAGTCAGTGTGATCTTCCTCACATTACCAACCCAGTGTGATGTATCTCACATCTCGAAGTCAGAGTGATGCGTCTCACATCTCCTAGTCAGTGTGATGTTCCTCACATTACCAACCCAGTGTGATGTTCCTCACATCTCCAAGTCACTGTGATGTATGGCACACCACCAACCCAGTGTAATGTGTCTCACATCAACAACCCAATATGATGTTCCTCACATGTCCAAGTCAGTGTGATGTGTCTCATATCACCAACCCAGTGTGATGTGTCTCACATCACCAACCCAGTGTGATGTTCCTTGCATCTCCAAGTCAGTGTGATGTGTCTCACATCACCAACCCAGTGTGATGTGTCTCACATCGGTGTGATGTTCCTCACATCTCCAAGTCAGTGTGATGTGTCGCACACCACCAACCCAGTGTAATGTGTCTCACATCACCAAGTCAGTGTGATGTTCCTCACATCCCCAAGTCAGTGTGATGTGTCTCATATCACCAACCCAGTGTGATGTATCTCACATCTCGAAGTTAGAGTGATGTGTCTCACATCTCCAAGTCAGTGTGGTGTGTCTCACATCACCAACCCAGTGTGATGTGTGTCACATCTCCAAGTCAGTGTGATGTGTCTCACATCACCAACCCAGTGTGATGTGTCTCACATCTCCAAGACAGTGTGATGTTCCTCACATCCCCAAATCAGTGTGATGTGTCCCACATCACCAACCCAGTGTGATGTGTCTCACATCTCCAAGTCAGTGTGATGTGTCGCACATCACCAACCCAGTGTGATGTATCTCACATCACCAAGTCAGTGTGATGTTCCTCACATCCCCAAGTCAGTGTGATGTGTCTCACATCACCAACCCGGTGTGATGTTCCTCACATCCTCAAGTCAGAGTGATGTGTCTCACATCGGTGTGATTTTCCTCACATCTCCAAGTCAGTGTGATGTGTCGCACACCAACAACCCAGTGTAATGTGTCTCACATCACCAAGTCAGTGTGATGTTCCTCACATCCCCAAGTCTGTGTGATGTGTCTCACATCACCAACCCAGTGTGATGTATTTCACATCTCAAAGTCAGTGTGATGTGTCTCACATCTCCAAGTCAGTGTGGTGTGTCTCACATCACCAACCCAGTGTGATGTGTCTCACATCTCCAAGTCAGTGTGATGTGTCTCACATCACCAACCCAGTGTGATGTGTCTCACATCAACAACCCAATGTGATGTTCCTCACATGTCCAAGTCAGTGTGATGTGTCTCATATCACCAACCCAGTGTGATGTGTCTCACATCACCAACCCAGTGTGATGTTCCTCGCATCTCCAAGTCAGTGTGATGTGTCTCACATCTCCAAGTCAGTGTGATGTTCCTCACATAACCAACCCAGTGTGATGTGTCTCACATCTCCAAGTCAGTGTGATATTCCTCACATCACTAACCCAGTGTGATGTGTCTCACATCTCCAAGTCAGTGTGATGTTCCTCACATAACCAACCCAGTGTGATGTGTCTCACATCTCCAAGTCAGTGTGATGTTCCTCACATAACCAACCCAGTGTGATGTGTCTCACATCTCTAAGTCAGTGTGATGTTCCTCACATCACCAACCCAGTGTGATGTGTCTAACATCTCCAAGTCAGTGTGATGTTCCTCACATCCCCAAGTCAGTGTGATGTGTCTCACATCACCAACCCAGTTGTGTCTCACATCTCCAAGTCAGTGTGATGTTCCTCACATCCCCAAATCAGTGTGATGTGTCTCACATCACCAACCCAGTTTGATGTGTCTCACATCTCCTAGTCAGTGTGATGTTCCTCACATTACCAACCCAGTGTGATGTTCCTCACATCTCCAAGTCAGTATGATGTGTCGCACATCACCAACCCAGTGTGATGTATCTCACATCTCGAAGTCAGAGTGATGTGTCTGACATCTCCAAGTCAGTGTGGTGTGTCTCACATCACCAACCCAGTGTGATGTGTCTCACATCTCCAAGTCAGTGTGATGTGTCTCACATCACCAACCCAGTGTGATGTGTCTCACATCTCCAAGACAGTGTGATGTTCCTCACATCCCCAAATCAGTGTGATGTGTCTCACATCACCAACCCAGTGTGATGTGTCTCACATCTCCTAGTCAGTGTGATCTTCCTCACATTACCAACCCAGTGTGATGTATCTCACATCTCGAAGTCAGAGTGATGTGTCTCACATCTCCTAGTCAGTGTGATGTTCCTCACATTACCAACCCAGTGTGATGTTCCTCACATCTCCAAGTCACTGTGATGTATGGCACACCACCAACCCAGTGTAATGTGTCTCACATCAACAACCCAATATGATGTTCCTCACATGTCCAAGTCAGTGTGATGTGTCTCATATCACCAACCCAGTGTGATGTGTCTCACATCACCAACCCAGTGTGATGTTCCTTGCATCTCCAAGTCAGTGTGATGTGTCTCACATCACCAACCCAGTGTGATGTGTCTCACATCGGTGTGATGTTCCTCACATCTCCAAGTCAGTGTGATGTGTCGCACACCACCAACCCAGTGTAATGTGTCTCACATCACCAAGTCAGTGTGATGTTCCTCACATCCCCAAGTCAGTGTGATGTGTCTCATATCACCAACCCAGTGTGATGTATCTCACATCTCGAAGTTAGAGTGATGTGTCTCACATCTCCAAGTCAGTGTGGTGTGTCTCACATCACCAACCCAGTGTGATGTGTGTCACATCTCCAAGTCAGTGTGATGTGTCTCACATCACCAACCCAGTGTGATGTGTCTCACATCTCCAAGACAGTGTGATGTTCCTCACATCCCCAAATCAGTGTGATGTGTCCCACATCACCAACCCAGTGTGATGTGTCTCACATCTCCTAGTCAGTGAGATGTTCCTCACATCACCAACCCAGTGTGATGTTCCTCACATCACCAACCCAGTGTGATGTGTCTCAAATCTCCAAGTCAGTGTGATGTTCCTCACATAACCAACCCAGTGTGATGTGTCTCACATCTCCAAGTCTGTGTGATATTCCTCGCACCACCAACCCAGTGTGATGTGTCTCACATCTCCAAGTCAGTGTGATGTTCCTCACATAACCAACCCAGTGTGATGTGTGTCACATCTCCAAGTCAGTGTGATGTTCCTCACATAACCAACCCAGTGTGATGTGTCTCATATCTCTAAGTCAGTGTGATGTTCCTCACATCACCAACCCAGTGTGATGTGTCTAACATCTCCAAGTCAGTGTGATGTTCCTCACATCCCCAAGTCAGTGTGATGTGTCTCACACCACCAACCCAGTGTGATGTGTCTCACATCTCCAAGTCAGTGTGATGTTCCTCACATCCCCAAATCAGTGTGATGTGTCTCACATCACCAACCCAGTGTGATGTGTCTCACATCTTTTAGTCAGTGTGATGTTCCTCACATTACCAACCCAGTGTGATGTTCCTCACATCTCCAAGTCAGTATGATGTGTCGCACATCACCAACCCAGTGTGATGTATCTCACATCTCGAAGTCAGAGTGATGTGTCTGACATCTCCAAGTCAGTGTGGTGTGTCTCACATCACCAACCCAGTGTGATGTGTCTCACATCTCCAAGTCAGTGTGATGTGTCTCACATCACCAACCCAGTGTGATGTGTCTCACATCTCCAAGACAGTGTGATGTTCCTCACATCCCCAAATCAGTGTGATGTGTCTCACATCACCAACCCAGTGTGATGTGTCTCACATCTCCTAGTCAGTGTGATCTTCCTCACATTACCAACCCAGTGTGATGTATCTCACATCTCGAAGTCAGAGTGATGCGTCTCACATCTCCTAGTCAGTGTGATGTTCCTCACATTACCAACCCAGTGTGATGTTCCTCACATCTCCAAGTCACTGTGATGTATGGCACACCACCAACCCAGTGTAATGTGTCTCACATCAACAACCCAATATGATGTTCCTCACATGTCCAAGTCAGTGTGATGTGTCTCATATCACCAACCCAGTGTGATGTGTCTCACATCACCAACCCAGTGTGATGTTCCTTGCATCTCCAAGTCAGTGTGATGTGTCTCACATCACCAACCCAGTGTGATGTGTCTCACATCGGTGTAATGTTCCTCACATCTCCAAGTCAGTGTGATGTGTCGCACACCACCAACCCAGTGTAATGTGTCTCACATCACCAAGTCAGTGTGATGTTCCTCACATCCCCAAGTCAGTGTGATGTGTCTCATATCACCAACCCAGTGTGATGTATCTCACATCTCGAAGTTAGAGTGATGTGTCTCACATCTCCAAGTCAGTGTGGTGTGTCTCACATCACCAACCCAGTGTGATGTGTGTCACATCTCCAAGTCAGTGTGATGTGTCTCACATCACCAACCCAGTGTGATGTGTCTCACATCTCCAAGACAGTGTGATGTGTCTCACATCACCAACCCAGTGTGATGTGTCTCACATCTCCAAGTCAGTGTGATGCTCCTCACATCACCAACCCAGTGTGATGTGTCTAACATCTCCAAGTCAGTGTGATGTTCCTCACATCCCCAAGTCAGTGTGATGTGTCTCATATCACCAACCCAGTGTGATGTGTCTCACATCTCCAAGACAGTGTGATGTTCCTCACATCCCCAAATCAGTGTGATGTGTCTCACATCACCAACCCAGTGTGATGTGTCTCACATCTCCTAGTCAGTGTGATCTTCCTCACATTACCAACCCAGTGTGATGTATCTCACATCTCGAAGTCAGAGTGATGTGTCTCACATCTCCTAGTCAGTGTGATGTTCCTCACATTACCAACCCAGTGTGATGTTCCTCACATCTCCAAGTCACTGTGATGTATGGCACACCACCAACCCAGTGTAATGTGTCTCACATCAACAACCCAATATGATGTTCCTCACATGTCCAAGTCAGTGTGATGTGTCTCATATCACCAACCCAGTGTGATGTGTCTCACATCACCAACCCAGTGTGATGTTCCTCGCATCTCCAAGTCAGTGTGATGTGTCTCACATCACCAACCCAGTGTGATGTGTCTCACATCGGTGTGATGTTCCTCACATCTCCAAGTCAGTGTGATGTGTCGCACACCACCAACCCAGTGTAATGTGTCTCACATCACCAAGTCAGTGTGATGTTCCTCACATCCCCAAGTCAGTGTGATGTGTCTCATATCACCAACCCAGTGTGATGTATCTCACATCTCGAAGTCAGAGTGATGTGTCTCACATCTCCAAGTCAGTGTGATGTGTCTCACATCACCAACTCAGTGTGATGTGTCTCACAAGTC
This sequence comes from Cepaea nemoralis, assembly GCA_014155875.1. Lineage (NCBI taxonomy): Eukaryota > Metazoa > Mollusca > Gastropoda > Stylommatophora > Helicidae > Cepaea > Cepaea nemoralis. The sequence continues at coordinate 255,116 of JACEFZ010017917.1, read as the reverse complement.
AGTGTGATGTGTCTCACATCACCAACCCAGTGTGATGTGTGTCACATCTCCAAGTCAGTGTGATGTGTCTCACATCACCAACCCAGTGTGATGTGTCTCACATCTCCAAGACAGTGTGATGTTCCTCATATCCCCAAATCAGTGTGATGTGTCCCACATCACCAACCCAGTGTGATGTGACTCACATCTCCTAGTCAGTGTGATGGTCCTCACATTACCAACCCAGTGTGATGTTCCTCACATCTCCAAGTCAGTGTGGTGTGTCTCACATCACCAACCCAGTGTGATGTGTCTCACATCTCTAAGTCAGTGTGATGTGTCTCACATCACCAACCCAGTGTGATGTGTCTCACATCTCCAAGACAGTGTGATGTTCCTCACATCCCCAAATCAGTGTGATGTGTCTCACATCACCAACACAGTGTGATGTCTCACATCTCCTAGTCAGTGTGATGTTCCTCACATTACAAACCCAGTGTGATGTTCCTCACGTCTCCAAGTCAGTGTGATGTGTCGCACATCACCAACCCAGTGTGATGTGTCTCACATCACCAAGTCAGTGTGATGTTCCTCACATCCCCAAGTCAGTGTGATTTGTCTCACATCACCAACCCAGTGTGATGTTCCTCACATCCTGTCAGTGTGATGTGTCTCACATCAGTGTGATTTGCCTCACATCTCCAAGTCAGTGTGATGTGTCGCACACCACCAACCCAGTGTAATGTGTCTCACATCACCAAGTCAGTGTGATGTTCCTCACATCCCCAAGTCAGTGTGATGTGTCTCACATCACCAACCCAGTGTGATGTATTTCACATCTCAAAGTCAGAGTGATGTGTCTCACATCTCCAAGTCAGTGTGGTGTGTCTCACATCACCAACCCAGTGTGATGTGTCTCACATCTCCAAGTCAGTGTGATGTGTCTCACAACACCAACCCAGTGTGATGTGTCTCACATCAACAACCCAATGTGATATTCCTCACATGTCCAAGTCAGTGTGATGTGTCTCATATCACCAACCCAGTGTGATGTGTCTCACATCACCAACCCAGTGTGATGTTCCTCACATCTCCAAGTCAGTGTGATATGTCTTACATCTCTAAGTCAGTGAGATGTTCCTCACATCACCAACCCAGTGTGATGTTCCTCACATCACCAACCCAGTGTGATGTGTCTCACATCTCCAAGTCAGTGTGATGTTCCTCACATAACCAACCCAGTGTGATGTGTCTCACATCTCCAAGTCTGTGTGATATTCCTCGCACCACCAACCCAGTGTGATGTGTCTCACATCTCCAAGTCAGTGTGATGTTCCTCACATAACCAACCCAGTGTGATGTGTGTCACATCTCCAAGTCAGTGTGATGTTCCTCACATAACCAACCCAGTGTGATGTGTCTCATATCTCTAAGTCAGTGTGATGTTCCTCACATCACCAACCCAGTGTGATGTGTCTAACATCTCCAAGTCAGTGTGATGTTCCTCACATCCCCAAGTCAGTGTGATGTGTCTCACATCACCAACCCAGTGTGATGTGTCTCACATCTCCAAGTCAGTGTGATGTTCCTCACATCCCCAAATCAGTGTGATGTGTCTCACATCACCAACCCAGTGTGATGTGTCTCACATCTCCTAGTCAGTGTGATGTTCCTCACATTACCAACCCAGTGTGATGTTCCTCACATCTCCAAGTCAGTATGATGTGTCGCACATCACCAACCCAGTGTGATGTATCTCACATCTCGAAGTCAGAGTGATGTGTCTGACATCTCCAAGTCAGTGTGGTGTGTCTCACATCACCAACCCAGTGTGATGTGTCTCACATCTCCAAGTCAGTGTGATGTGTCTCACATCACCAACCCAGTGTGATGTGTCTCACATCTCCAAGACAGTGTGATGTTCCTCACATCCCCAAATCAGTGTGATGTGTCTCACATCACCAACCCAGTGTGATGTGTCTCACATCTCCTAGTCAGTGTGATCTTCCTCACATTACCAACCCAGTGTGATGTATCTCACATCTCGAAGTCAGAGTGATGCGTCTCACATCTCCTAGTCAGTGTGATGTTCCTCACATTACCAACCCAGTGTGATGTTCCTCACATCTCCAAGTCACTGTGATGTATGGCACACCACCAACCCAGTGTAATGTGTCTCACATCAACAACCCAATATGATGTTCCTCACATGTCCAAGTCAGTGTGATGTGTCTCATATCACCAACCCAGTGTGACGTGTCTCACATCACCAACCCAGTGTGATGTTCCTTGCATCTCCAAGTCAGTGTGATGTGTCTCACATCACCAACCCAGTGTGATGTGTCTCACATCGGTGTGATGTTCCTCACACCTCCAAGTCAGTGTGATGTGTCGCACACCACCAACCCAGTGTAATGTGTCTCACATCACCAAGTCAGTGTGATGTTCCTCACATCCCCAAGTCAGTGTGATGTGTCTCATATCACCAACCCAGTGTGATGTATCTCACATCTCGAAGTTAGAGTGATGTGTCTCACATCTCCAAGTCAGTGTGGTGTGTCTCACATCACCAACCCAGTGTGATGTGTGTCACATCTCCAAGTCAGTGTGATGTGTCTCACATCACCAACCCAGTGTGATGTGTCTCACATCTCCAAGACAGTGTGATGTGTCTCACATCACCAACCCAGTTTTATGTGTCTCACATCTCCAAGTCAGTGTGATGTTCCTCACATCACCAACCCAGTGTGATGTGTCTAACATCTCCAAGTCAGTGTGATGTTCCTCACATCCCCAAGTCAGTGTGATGTGTCTCACATCACCAACCCAGTGTGATGTGTCTCACATCTCCAAGTCAGTGTGATGTTCCTCACATCCCCAAATCAGTGTGATGTGTCTCACATCACCAACCCAGTGTGATGTGTCTCACATCTCCTAGTCAGTGTGATATTCCTCACATTACTAACCCAGTGTGATGTTCCTCACATGTCCAAGTCAGTGTGATGTGTCGCACATCACCAACCCAGTGTGATGTGTCTCACATCTCCAAGACAGTGTGATGTTCCTCACATCCCCAAATCAGTGTGATGTGTCTCACATCACCAACCCAGTGTGATGTGTCTCACATCTCCTAGTCAGTGTGATGTTCCTCACATTACCAACCCAGTGTGATGTTCCTCACATCTCCAAGTCAGTGTGGTGTGTCTCACATCTCTAAGTCAGTGTGATGTGTCTCACATCAACAACCCAATGTGATGTTCCTCACATGTCCAAGTCAGTGTGATGTGTCTCATATCACCAACCCAGTGTGATGTGTCTCACATCACCAACCCAGTGTGATGTTCCTCGCATCTCCAAGTCAGTGTGATATGTCTTACATCTCTAAGTCAGTGAGATGTTCCTCACATCACCAGCCAAGTGTGATGTTCCTCACATCACCAACCCAGTGTGATGTGTCTCACATCTCCAAGTCAGTGTGATGTTCCTCACACAACCAACCCAGTGTGATGTGTCTCACATCTCCAAGTCTGTGTGATATTCCTCGCACCACCAACCCAGTGTGATGTGTCTCACATCTCCAAGTCAGTGTGATGTTCCTCACATAACCAACCCAGTGTGATGTGTGTCACATCTCCAAGTCAGTGTGATGTTCCTCACATAACCAAACCTGTGTGATGTGTCTCATATCTCTAAGTCAGTGTGATGTTCCTCACATCACCAACCCAGTGTGATGTGTCTAACATCTCCAAGTCAGTGTGATGTTCCTCACATCCCCAAGTCAGTGTGATGTGTCTCACACCACCAACCCAGTGTGATGTGTCTCACATCTCCAAGTCAGTGTGATGTTCCTCACATCCCCAAATCAGTGTGATGTGTCTCACATCACCAACCCAGTGTGATGTGTCTCACATCTTTTAGTCAGTGTGATGTTCCTCACATTACCAACCCAGTGTGATGTTCCTCACATCTCCAAGTCAGTATGATGTGTCGCACATCACCAACCCAGTGTGATGTATCTCACATCTCGAAGTCAGAGTGATGTGTCTGACATCTCCAAGTCAGTGTGGTGTGTCTCACATCACCAACCCAGTGTGATGTGTCTCACATCTCCAAGTCAGTGTGATGTGTCTCACATCACCAACCCAGTGTGATGTGTCTCACATCTCCAAGACAGTGTGATGTTCCTCACATCCCCAAATCAGTGTGATGTGTCTCACATCACCAACCCAGTGTGATGTGTCTCACATCTCCTAGTCAGTGTGATCTTCCTCACATTACCAACCCAGTGTGATGTATCTCACATCTCGAAGTCAGAGTGATGCGTCTCACATCTCCTAGTCAGTGTGATGTTCCTCACATTACCAACCCAGTGTGATGTTCCTCACATCTCCAAGTCACTGTGATGTATGGCACACCACCAACCCAGTGTAATGTGTCTCACATCAACAACCCAATATGATGTTCCTCACATGTCCAAGTCAGTGTGATGTGTCTCATATCACCAACCCAGTGTGATGTGTCTCACATCACCAACCCAGTGTGATGTTCCTTGCATCTCCAAGTCAGTGTGATGTGTCTCACATCACCAACCCAGTGTGATGTGTCTCACATCGGTGTGATGTTCCTCACATCTCCAAGTCAGTGTGATGTGTCGCACACCACCAACCCAGTGTAATGTGTCTCACATCACCAAGTCAGTGTGATGTTCCTCACATCCCCAAGTCAGTGTGATGTGTCTCATATCACCAACCCAGTGTGATGTATCTCACATCTCGAAGTTAGAGTGATGTGTCTCACATCTCCAAGTCAGTGTGGTGTGTCTCACATCACCAACCCAGTGTGATGTGTGTCACATCTCCAAGTCAGTGTGATGTGTCTCACATCACCAACCCAGTGTGATGTGTCTCACATCTCCAAGACAGTGTGATGTGTCTCACATCACCAACCCAGTGTGATGTGTCTCACATCTCCAAGTCAGTGTGATGCTCCTCACATCACCAACCCAGTGTGATGTGTCTAACATCTCCAAGTCAGTGTGATTTTCCTCACATCCCCAAGTCAGTGTGATGTGTCTCACATCACCAACCCAGTGTGATGTGTCTCACATCTCCAAGTCAGTGTGATGTTCCTCACATCCCCAAATCAGTGTGATGTTCCTCACATTACCAACCCAGTGTGATGTTCCTCACATCTCCAAGTCAGTGTGGTGTGTCTCACATCTCTAAGTCAGTGTGATGTGTCTCACATCACCAACCCAGTGTGATGTGTCTCACATCTCCAAGACAGTGTGATGTTCCTCACATCTTCAAATCAGTGTGATGTGTCTCACATAACCAACCCAGTGTGATGTGTCTCACATCTCCTAGTCAGTGTGATGTTCCTCACATTACCAACCCAGTTTGATGTTCCTCACATCTCCAAGTCAGTGTGATGTGTCGCACATCACCAACCCAGTGTGATGTATCTCACATCACCAAGTCAGTGTGATGTTCCTCACATCCCCAAGTCAGTGTGATGTGTCTCACATCACCAACCCGGTGTGATGTTCCTCACATCCTCAAGTCAGAGTGATGTGTCTCACATCGGTGTGATTTTCCTCACATCTCCAAGTCAGTGTGATGTGTCGCACACCAACAACCCAGTGTAATGTGTCTCACATCACCAAGTCAGTGTGATGTTCCTCACATCCCCAAGTCTGTGTGATGTGTCTCACATCACCAACCCAGTGTGATGTATTTCACATCTCAAAGTCAGTGTGATGTGTCTCACATCTCCAAGTCAGTGTGGTGTGTCTCACATCACCAACCCAGTGTGATGTGTCTCACATCTCCAAGTCAGTGTGATGTGTCTCACATCACCAACCCAGTGTGATGTGTCTCACATCAACAACCCAATGTGATGTTCCTCACATGTCCAAGTCAGTGTGATGTGTCTCATATCACCAACCCAGTGTGATGTGTCTCACATCACCAACCCAGTGTGATGTTCCTCGCATCTCCAAGTCAGTGTGATGTGTCTCACATCTCCAAGTAAGTGTGATGTTCCTCACATAACCAACCCAGTGTGATGTGTCTCACATCTCCAAGTCAGTGTGATATTCCTCACATCACTAACCCAGTGTGATGTGTCTCACATCTCCAAGTCAGTGTGATGTTCCTCACATAACCAACCCAGTGTGATGTGTCTCACATCTCCAAGTCAGTGTGATGTTCCTCACATAACCAACCCAGTGTGATGTGTCTCACATCTCTAAGTCAGTGTGATGTTCCTCACATCACCAACCCAGTGTGATGTGTCTAACATCTCCAAGTCAGTGTGATGTTCCTCACATCCCCAAGTCAGTGTGATGTGTCTCACATCACCAACCCAGTTGTGTCTCACATCTCCAAGTCAGTGTGATGTTCCTCACATCCCCAAATCAGTGTGATGTGTCTCACATCACCAACCCAGTTTGATGTGTCTCACATCTCCTAGTCAGTGTGATGTTCCTCACATTACCAACCCAGTGTGATGTTCCTCACATCTCCAAGTCAGTATGATGTGTCGCACATCACCAACCCAGTGTGATGTATCTCACATCTCGAAGTCAGAGTGATGTGTCTGACATCTCCAAGTCAGTGTGGTGTGTCTCACATCACCAACCCAGTGTGATGTGTCTCACATCTCCAAGTCAGTGTGATGTGTCTCACATCACCAACCCAGTGTGATGTGTCTCACATCTCCAAGACAGTGTGATGTTCCTCACATCCCCAAATCAGTGTGATGTGTCTCACATCACCAACCCAGTGTGATGTGTCTCACATCTCCTAGTCAGTGTGATCTTCCTCACATTACCAACCCAGTGTGATGTATCTCACATCTCGAAGTCAGAGTGATGTGTCTCACATCTCCTAGTCAGTGTGATGTTCCTCACATTACCAACCCAGTGTGATGTTCCTCACATCTCCAAGTCACTGTGATGTATGGCACACCACCAACCCAGTGTAATGTGTCTCACATCAACAACCCAATATGATGTTCCTCACATGTCCAAGTCAGTGTGATGTGTCTCATATCACCAACCCAGTGTGATGTGTCTCACATCACCAACCCAGTGTGATGTTCCTTGCATCTCCAAGTCAGTGTGATGTGTCTCACATCACCAACCCAGTGTGATGTGTCTCACATCGGTGTGATGTTCCTCACATCTCCAAGTCAGTGTGATGTGTCGCACACCACCAACCCAGTGTAATGTGTCTCACATCACCAAGTCAGTGTGATGTTCCTCACATCCCCAAGTCAGTGTGATGTGTCTCATATCACCAACCCAGTGTGATGTATCTCACATCTCGAAGTTAGAGTGATGTGTCTCACATCTCCAAGTCAGTGTGGTGTGTCTCACATCACCAACCCAGTGTGATGTGTGTCACATCTCCAAGTCAGTGTGATGTGTCTCACATCACCAACCCAGTGTGATGTGTCTCACATCTCCAAGACAGTGTGATGTTCCTCACATCCCCAAATCAGTGTGATGTGTCCCACATCACCAACCCAGTGTGATGTGTCTCACATCTCCTAGTCAGTGTGATGGTCCTCACATTACCAGCCCAGTGTGATGTTCCTCACATCTCCAAGTCAGTGTGATGTGTCGCACATCACCAACCCAGTGTGATGTGTCTCACATCACCAAGTCAGTGTGATGTTCCTCACATCCCCAAGTCAGTGTGATTTGTCTCACATCACCAACCCAGTGTTATGATCCTCACATCCTCAAGTCAGTGTGATGTGTCTCACATCAGTGTGATTTGCCTCACATCTCCAAGTCAGTGTGATGTGTCGCACACCACCAACCCAGTGTAATGTGTCTCACATCACCAAGTCAGTGTGAAGTTCCTCACATCCCCAAGTCAGTGTGATGTGTCTCACATCACCAACCCAGTGTGATGTATTTCACATCTCAAAGTCAGAGTGATGTGTCTCACATCTCCAAGTCAGTGTGGTGTGTCTCACATCACCAACCCAGTGTGATGTGTCTCACATCTCCAAGTCAGTGTGATGTGTCTCACAACACCAACCCAGTGTGATGTGTCTCACATCAACAACCCAATGTGATGTTCCTCACATGTCTAAGTCAGTGTGATGTGTCTCATATCACCAACCCAGTGTGATGTGTCTCACATCACCAACCCAGTGTGATGTTCCTCGCATCTCCAAGTCAGTGTGATATGTCTTACATCTCCAAGTCAGTGTGGTGTGTCTCACATCACCAACCCAGTGTGATGTGTCTCACATCTCCAAGTCAGTGTGATGTGTCTCACATCACCAACCCAGTGTGATGTGTCTCACATCAACAACCCAATGTGATGTTCCTCACATGTCCAAGTCAGTGTGATGTGTCTCATATCACCAACCCAGTGTGATGTGTCTCACATCACCAACCCAGTGTGATGTTCCTCGCATCTCCAAGTCAGTGTGATGTGTCTCACATCTCCAAGTCAGTGTGATGTTCCTCACATAACCAACCCAGTGTGATGTGTCTCACATCTCCAAGTCAGTGTGATATTCCTCACATCACTAACCCAGTGTGATGTGTCTCACATCTCCAAGTCAGTGTGATGTTCCTCACATAACCAACCCAGTGTGATGTGTCTCACATCTCCAAGTCAGTGTGATGTTCCTCACATAACCAACCCAGTGTGATGTGTCTCACATCTCTAAGTCAGTGTGATGTTCCTCACATCACCAACCCAGTGTGATGTGTCTAACATCTCCAAGTCAGTGTGATGTTCCTCACATCCCCAAGTCAGTGTGATGTGTCTCACATCACCAACCCAGTTGTGTCTCACATCTCCAAGTCAGTGTGATGTTCCTCACATCCCCAAATCAGTGTGATATGTCTCACATCACCAACCCAGTTTGATGTGTCTCACATCTCCTAGTCAGTGTGATGTTCCTCACATTACCAACCCAGTGTGATGTTCCTCACATCTCCAAGTCAGTATGATGTGTCGCACATCACCAACCCAGTGTGATGTATCTCACATCTCGAAGTCAGAGTGATGTGTCTGACATCTCCAAGTCAGTGTGGTGTGTCTCACATCACCAACCCAGTGTGATGTGTCTCACATCTCCAAGTCAGTGTGATGTGTCTCACATCACCAACCCAGTGTGATGTGTCTCACATCTCCAAGACAGTGTGATGTTCCTCACATCCCCAAATCAGTGTGATGTGTCTCACATCACCAACCCAGTGTGATGTGTCTCACATCTCCTAGTCAGTGTGATCTTCCTCACATTACCAACCCAGTGTGATGTATCTCACATCTCGAAGTCAGAGTGATGTGTCTCACATCTCCTAGTCAGTGTGATGTTCCTCACATTACCAACCCAGTGTGATGTTCCTCACATCTCCAAGTCACTGTGATGTATGGCACACCACCAACCCAGTGTAATGTGTCTCACATCAACAACCCAATATGATGTTCCTCACATGTCCAAGTCAGTGTGATGTGTCTCATATCACCAACCCAGTGTGATGTGTCTCACATCACCAACCCAGTGTGATGTTCCTTGCATCTCCAAGTCAGTGTGATGTGTCTCACATCACCAACCCAGTGTGATGTGTCTCACATCGGTGTGATGTTCCTCACATCTCCAAGTCAGTGTGATGTGTCGCACACCACCAACCCAGTGTAATGTGTCTCACATCACCAAGTCAGTGTGATGTTCCTCACATCCCCAAGTCAGTGTGATGTGTCTCATATCACCAACCCAGTGTGATGTATCTCACATCTCGAAGTTAGAGTGATGTGTCTCACATCTCCAAGTCAGTGTGGTGTGTCTCACATCACCAACCCAGTGTGATGTGTGTCACATCTCCAAGTCAGTGTGATGTGTCTCACATCACCAACCCAGTGTGATGTGTCTCACATCTCCAAGACAGTGTGATGTTCCTCACATCCCCAAATCAGTGTGATGTGTCCCACATCACCAACCCAGTGTGATGTGTCTCACATCTCCTAGTCAGTGTGATGGTCCTCACATTACCAGCCCAGTGTGATGTTCCTCACATCTCCAAGTCAGTGTGATGTGTCGCACATCACCAACCCAGTGTGATGTGTCTCACATCACCAAGTCAGTGTGATGTTCCTCACATCCCCAAGTCAGTGTGATTTGTCTCACATCACCAACCCAGTGTTATGATCCTCACATCCTCAAGTCAGTGTGATGTGTCTCACATCAGTGTGATTTGCCTCACATCTCCAAGTCAGTGTGATGTGTCGCACACCACCAACCCAGTGTAATGTGTCTCACATCACCAAGTCAGTGTGAAGTTCCTCACATCCCCAAGTCAGTGTGATGTGTCTCACATCACCAACCCAGTGTGATGTATTTCACATCTCAAAGTCAGAGTGATGTGTCTCACATCTCCAAGTCAGTGTGGTGTGTCTCACATCACCAACCCAGTGTGATGTGTCTCACATCTCCAAGTCAGTGTGATGTGTCTCACAACACCAACCCAGTGTGATGTGTCTCACATCAACAACCCAATGTGATGTTCCTCACATGTCTAAGTCAGTGTGATGTGTCTCATATCACCAACCCAGTGTGATGTGTCTCACATCACCAACCCAGTGTGATGTTCCTCGCATCTCCAAGTCAGTGTGATATGTCTTACATCTCTAAGTCAGTGAGATGTTCCTCACATCACCAACCCAGTGTGATGTTCCTCACATCACCAACCCAGTGTGATGTGTCTCACATCTCCAAGTCAGTGTGATGTTCCTCACATAACCAACCCAGTGTGATGTGTCTCACATCTCCAAGTCTGTGTGATATTCCTCGCACCACCAACCCAGTGTGATGTGTCTCACATCTCCAAGTCAGTGTGATGTTCCTCACATAACCAACCCAGTGTGATGTGTGTCACATCTCCAAGTCAGTGTGATGTTCCTCACATCACCAACCCAGTGTGATGTGTCTAACATCTCCAAGTCAGTGTGATGTTCCTCACATCCCCAAGTCAGTGTGATGTGTCTCACATCACCAACCCAGTGTGATGTGTCTCACATCTCCAAGTCAGTGTGATGTTCCTTACATCCCCAAATCAGTGTGATGTGTCTCACATCACCAACCCAGTGTGATGTGTCTCACATCTCCTAGTCAGTGTGATGTTCCTCACATTACCAACCCAGTGTGATGTTCCTCACATGTCCAAGTCAGTGTGATGTGTCGCACATCACCAACCCAGTGTGATGTATCTCACATCTCGAAGTCAGAGTGATGTGTCTCACATCTCCAAGTCAGTGTGGTCTGTCTCACATCACCAACCCAGTGTGATGTGTCTCACATCTCCAAGACAGTGTGATGTTCCTCACATCCCCAAGTCAGTGTGATGTGTCTCACATCACCAACCCAGTGTGATGTTCCTCACATCCTCAAGTCAGAGTGATGTGTCTCACATCGGTGTGATTTTCTTCACATCTCCAAGTCAGTGTGATGTGACGCACACCAACAACCCAGGGTAATGTGTCCTCACATCCCCAAATCAGTGTGATGTGTCTCACATCACCAACCCAGTGTGATGTGTCCTCACATCTCCTAGTCAGTGTGATGTTCCTCACATTACCAACCCAGTGTGATGTTCCTCACATCTCCAAGTCAGTGTGGTGTGTCTCACATCTCTAAGTCAGTGTGATGTGTCTCACATCACCAACCCAGTGTGATGTGTCTCACATCTCCAAGACAGTGGTGATGTTCCTCACATCTCCAAATCAGTGTGATGTGTCTCACATAACCAACCCAGTGTGATGTGTCTCACATCTCCTAGTCAGTGTGATGTTCCTCACATTACCAACCCAGTTTGATGTTCCTCACATCTCCAAGTCAGTGTGATGTGTCGCACATCACCAACCCAGTGTGATGTATCTCACATCACCAAGTCAGTGTGATGTTCCTCACATCCCCAAGTCAGTGTGATGTGTCTCACATCACCAACCCAGTGTGATGTTCCTCACATCCTCAAGTCAGAGTGATGTGTCTCACATCGGTGTGATTTTCCTCACATCTCCAAGTCAGTGTGATGTGACGCACACCAACAACCCAGGGTAATGTGTCTCACATCACCAAGTCAGTGTGATGTTCCTCACATCCCAAGTCTGTGTGATGTGTCTCACATCACCAACCCAGTGTGATGTATTTCACATCTCAAAGTCAGTGTGATGTGTCTCACATCTCCAAGTCAGTGTGGTGTGTCTCACATCACCAACCCAGTGTGATGTGTCTCACATCTCCAAGTCAGTGTGATGTGTCTCACATCACCAACCCAGTGTGGTGTGCCTCACATCAACAACCCAATGTGATGTTCCTCACATGTCCAAGTCAGTGTGATGTGTCTCATATCACCAACCCAGTGTGATGTGTCTCACATCACCAACCCAGTGTGATGTTCCTCGCATCTCCAAGTCAGTGTGATGTGTCTCACATCTCCAAGTAAGTGTGATGTTCCTCACATAACCACCCAGTGTGATGTGTCTCACATCTCCAAGTCAGTGTGATATTACTCACATCACCAACCCAGTGTGATGTGTCTCACATCTCCAAGTCAGTGTGATGTTCCTCACATAACCAACCCAGTGTGATGTGTCTCACATCTCCAAGTCAGTGTGATGTTCCTCACATCACCAACCCAGTGTGATGTGTCCTAACATCATCCAAGTCAGTGTGATGTTCCTCACATCCCCAAGTCAGTGTGATGTGTCTCACATCACCAACACCAGTGTGATGTGTCTCACATCTCCAAGTCAGTGTGATGTTCCTCACATCCCCAAATTAGTGTGATGTGTCTCACATCACCAACCCAGTTTGATGTGTCTCACATCTCCTAGTCAGTGTGATGTTCCTCACATTACCACCCCAGTGTGATGTTCCTCACATCTCCAAGTCAGTATGATGTGTCGCACATTACCAACCCAGTGTGATGTATCTCACATCTCGAAGTCAGAGTGATGTGTCTGACATCTCCAAGTCAGTGTGGTGTGTCTCACATCACCAACCCAGTGTGATGTGTCTCACATCACCAACCCAGTGTGATGTATCTCACATCTCCTAGTCAGTGTGATGTTCCTCACATTACCAACCCTAGTGTGATGTTCCTCACATCTCAAGTCAGTGTTGTGTGTCTCACATCTCTAAGTCAGTGTGATGTGTCTCACATCACCAACCCAGGTGTGATGTGTCTCACATCTCCAAGACAGTGTGATGTTCCTCACATCTCCAAATCAGTTTGATGTGTCTCACATAACCAACCCAGTGTGATGTGTCTCACATCACTAAGTCAGTGTGATGTTCCTCACATCCCCAAGTCAGTGTGATTTGTCTCACATCACCAACCCAGTGTGATGTTCCTCACATCCTCAAGTCAGTGTGATGTGTCTCACATCAGTGTGATTTGCCTCACATCTCCAAGTCAGTGTGATGTGTCGCACACCACCAACCCAGTGTAATGTGTCTCACATCACCAAGTCAGTGTGATGTTCCTCACATCCCCAAGTCAGTGTGATGTGTCTCACATCACCAACCCAGTGTGAATGTATTTCACATCTCAAAGTCAGAGTGATGTGTCTCACATCTCCAAGTCAGTGTGGTGTGTCTCACATCACCAACCCAGTGTGATGTGTCTCACATCTCCAAGTCAGTGTGATGTGTCTCACAACACCAACCCAGTGTGATGTGTCTCACATCAACAAACCCAATGTGATGTTCCTCACATGTCTAAGTCAGTGTGATGTGTCTCATATCACCAACCCAGTGTGATGTGTCTCACATCACCAACCCAGTGTGATGTTCCTCGCATCTCCAAGTCAGTGTGATATGTCTTACATCTCTAAGTCAGTGAGATGTTCCTCACATCACCAACCCAGTGTGATGTTCCTCACATCACCAACCCAGTGTGATGTGTCTCACATCTCCAAGTCAGTGTGATGTTCCTCACATAACCAACCCAGTGTGATGTGTCTCACATCTCCAAGTCTGTGTGATATTCCTCGCACCACCAACCCAGTGTGATGTGTCTCACATCTCCAAGTCAGTGTGATGTTCCTCACATAACCAACCCAGTGTGATGTGTGTCACATCTCCAAGTCAGTGTGATGTTCCTCACATCACCAACCCAGTGTGATGTGTCTAACATCTCCAAGTCAGTGTGATGTTCCTCACATCCCCAAGTCAGTGTGATGTGTCTCACATCACCAACCCAGTGTGATGTGTCTCACATCTCCAAGTCAGTGTGATGTTCCTTACATCCCCAAATCAGTGTGATGTGTCTCACATCACCAACCCAGTGTGATGTGTCTCACATCTCCTAGTCAGTGTGATGTTCCTCACATTACCAACCCAGTGTGATGTTCCTCACATGTCCAAGTCAGTGTGATGTGTCGCACATCACCAACCCAGTGTGATGTATCTCACATCTCGAAGTCAGAGTGATGTGTCTCACATCTCCAAGTCAGTGTGGTCTGTCTCACATCACCAACCCAGTGTGATGTGTCTCACATCTCCAAGACAGTGTGATGTTCCTCACATCCCCAAGTCAGTGTGATGTGTCTCACATCACCAACCCAGTGTGATGTTCCTCACATCCTCAAGTCAGAGTGATGTGTCTCACATCGGTGTGATTTTCTTCACATCTCCAAGTCAGTGTGATGTGACGCACACCAACAACCCAGGGTAATGTGTCTCACATCCCCAAATCAGTGTGATGTGTCTCACATCACCAACCCAGTGTGATGTGTCTCACATCTCCTAGTCAGTGTGATGTTCCTCACATTACCAACCCAGTGTGATGTTCCTCACATCTCCAAGTCAGTGTGGTGTGTCTCACATCTCTAAGTCAGTGTGATGTGTCTCACATCACCAACCCAGTGTGATGTGTCTCACATCTCCAAGACAGTGTGATGTTCCTCACATCTCCAAATCAGTGTGATGTGTCTCACATAACCAACCCAGTGTGATGTGTCTCACATCTCCTAGTCAGTGTGATGTTCCTCACATTACCAACCCAGTTTGATGTTCCTCACATCTCCAAGTCAGTGTGATGTGTCGCACATCACCAACCCAGTGTGATGTATCTCACATCACCAAGTCAGTGTGATGTTCCTCACATCCCCAAGTCAGTGTGATGTGTCTCACATCACCAACCCAGTGTGATGTTCCTCACATCCTCAAGTCAGAGTGATGTGTCTCACATCGGTGTGATTTTCCTCACATCTCCAAGTCAGTGTGATGTGACGCACACCAACAACCCAGGGTAATGTGTCTCACATCACCAAGTCAGTGTGATGTTCCTCACATCCCCAAGTCTGTGTGATGTGTCTCACATCACCAACCCAGTGTGATGTATTTCACATCTCAAAGTCAGTGTGATGTGTCTCACATCTCCAAGTCAGTGTGGTGTGTCTCACATCACCAACCCAGTGTGATGTGTCTCACATCTCCAAGTCAGTGTGATGTGTCTCACATCACCAACCCAGTGTGGTGTGCCTCACATCAACAACCCAATGTGATGTTCCTCACATGTCCAAGTCAGTGTGATGTGTCTCATATCACCAACCCAGTGTGATGTGTCTCACATCACCAACCCAGTGTGATGTTCCTCGCATCTCCAAGTCAGTGTGATGTGTCTCACATCTCCAAGTAAGTGTGATGTTCCTCACATAACCAACCCAGTGTGATGTGTCTCACATCTCCAAGTCAGTGTGATATTACTCACATCACCAACCCAGTGTGATGTGTCTCACATCTCCAAGTCAGTGTGATGTTCCTCACATAACCAACCCAGTGTGATGTGTCTCACATCTCCAAGTCAGTGTGATGTTCCTCACATCACCAACCCAGTGTGATGTGTCTAACATCTCCAAGTCAGTGTGATGTTCCTCACATCCCCAAGTCAGTGTGATGTGTCTCACATCACCAACCCAGTGTGATGTGTCTCACATCTCCAAGTCAGTGTGATGTTCCTCACATCCCCAAATTAGTGTGATGTGTCTCACATCACCAACCCAGTTTGATGTGTCTCACATCTCCTAGTCAGTGTGATGTTCCTCACATTACCAACCCAGTGTGATGTTCCTCACATCTCCAAGTCAGTATGATGTGTCGCACATCACCAACCCAGTGTGATGTATCTCACATCTCGAAGTCAGAGTGATGTGTCTGACATCTCCAAGTCAGTGTGGTGTGTCTCACATCACCAACCCAGTGTGATGTGTCTCACATCACCAACCCAGTGTGATGTATCTCACATCTCCTAGTCAGTGTGATGTTCCTCACATTACCAACCCAGTGTGATGTTCCTCACATCTCCAAGTCAGTGTTGTGTGTCTCACATCTCTAAGTCAGTGTGATGTGTCTCACATCACCAAACCCAGTGTGATGTGTCTCACATCTCCAAGACAGTGTGATGTTCCTCACATCTCCAAATCAGTTTGATGTGTCTCACATAACCAACCCAGTGTGATGTGTCTCACATCACTAAGTCAGTGTGATGTTCCTCACATCCCCAAGTCAGTGTGATTTGTCTCACATCACCAACCCAGTGTGATGTTCCTCACATCCTCAAGTCAGTGTGATGTGTCTCACATCAGTGTGATTTGCCTCACATCTCCAAGTCAGTGTGATGTGTCGCACACCACCAACCCAGTGTAATGTGTCTCACATCACCAAGTCAGTGTGATGTTCCTCACATCCCCAAGTCAGTGTGATGTGTCTCACATCACCAACCCAGTGTGATGTATTTCACATCTCAAAGTCAGAGTGATGTGTCTCACATCTCCAAGTCAGTGTGGTGTGTCTCACATCACCAACCCAGTGTGATGTGTCTCACATCTCCAAGTCAGTGTGATGTGTCTCACAACACCAACCCAGTGTGATGTGTCTCACATCAACAACCCAATGTGATGTTCCTCACATGTCCAAGTCAGTGTGATGTGTCTCATATCACCAACCCAGTGTGATGTGTCTCACATCACCAACCCAGTGTGATGTTCCTCGCATCTCCAAGTCAGTGTGATATGTCTTACATCTCTAAGTCAGTGAGATGTTCCTCACATCACCAACCCAGTGTGATGTTCCTCACATCACCAACCCAGTGTGATGTGTCTCACATCTCCAAGTCAGTGTGATGTTCCTCACATAACCAACCCAGTGTGATGTGTCTCACATCTCCAAGTCTGTGTGATATTCCTCGCACCACCAACCCAGTGTGATGTGTCTCACATCTCCAAGTCAGTGTGATGTTCCTCACATAACCAACCCAGTGTGATGTGTGTCATATCTCCAAGTCAGTGTGATGTTCCTCACATAACCAACCCAGTGTGATGTGTCTCATATCTCTAAGTCAGTGTGATGTTCCTCACATCACCAACCCAGTGTGATGTGTCTAACATCTCCAAGTCAGTGTGATGTTCCTCACATCCCCAAGTCAGTGTGATGTGTCTCACATCACCAACCCAGTGTGATGTGTCTCACATCTCCTAGTCAGTGTGATCTTCCTCACATTACCAACCCAGTGTGATGTATCTCACATCTCGAAGTCAGAGTGATGCGTCTCACATCTCCTAGTCAGTGTGATGTTCCTCACATTACCAACCCAGTGTGATGTTCCTCACATCTCCAAGTCACTGTGATGTATGGCACACCACCAACCCAGTGTAATGTGTCTCACATCAACAACCCAATATGATGTTCCTCACATGTCCAAGTCAGTGTGATGTGTCTCATATCACCAACCCAGTGTGATGTGTCTCACATCACCAACCCAGTGTGATGTTCCTTGCATCTCCAAGTCAGTGTGATGTGTCTCACATCACCAACCCAGTGTGATGTGTCTCACATCGGTGTGATGTTCCTCACATCTCCAAGTCAGTGTGATGTGTCGCACACCACCAACCCAGTGTAATGTGTCTCACATCACCAAGTCAGTGTGATGTTCCTCACATCCCCAAGTCAGTGTGATGTGTCTCATATCACCAACCCAGTGTGATGTATCTCACATCTCGAAGTTAGAGTGATGTGTCTCACATCTCCAAGTCAGTGTGGTGTGTCTCACATCACCAACCCAGTGTGATGTGTGTCACATCTCCAAGTCAGTGTGATGTGTCTCACATCACCAACCCAGTGTGATGTGTCTCACATCTCCAAGACAGTGTGATGTTCCTCACATCCCCAAATCAGTGTGATGTGTCCCACATCACCAACCCAGTGTGATGTGTCTCACATCTCCTAGTCAGTGTGATGGTCCTCACATTACCAACCCAGTGTGATGTTCCTCACATCTCCAAGTCAGTGTGGTGTGTCTCACATCACCAACCCAGTGTGATGTGTCTCACATCTCCAAGACAGTGTGATGTTCCTCACATCCCCAAATCAGTGTGATGTGTCTCACATCACCAACACAGTGTGATGTCTCACATCTCCTAGTCAGTGTGATGTTCCTCACATTACAAACCCAGTGTGATGTTCCTCACATCTCCAAGTCAGTGTGATGTTCCTCACATTACAAACCCAGTGTGATGTGTCTAACATCTCCAAGTCAGTGTGATGTTCCTCACATCCCCAAGTCAGTGTGATGTGTCTCACATCACCAACCCAGTGTGATGTGTCTCACATCTCCTAGTCAGTGTGATCTTCCTCACATTACCAACCCAGTGTGATGTATCTCACATCTCGAAGTCAGAGTGATGCGTCTCACATCTCCTAGTCAGTGTGATGTTCCTCACATTACCAACCCAGTGTGATGTTCCTCACATCTCCAAGTCACTGTGATGTATGGCACACCACCAACCCAGTGTAATGTGTCTCACATCAACAACCCAATGTGATGTTCCTCACATGTCTAAGTCAGTGTGATGTGTCTCATATCACCAACCCAGTGTGATGTGTCTCACATCACCAACCCAGTGTGATGTTCCTCGCATCTCCAAGTCAGTGTGATATGTCTTACATCTC
The DNA here is from genome assembly GCA_014155875.1 of Cepaea nemoralis. NCBI lineage: Eukaryota > Metazoa > Mollusca > Gastropoda > Stylommatophora > Helicidae > Cepaea > Cepaea nemoralis. The sequence goes on along the minus strand of JACEFZ010017917.1, from coordinate 236,153 downwards.
TAAGTCAGTGAGATGTTCCTCACATCACCAACCCAGTGTGATGTTCCTCACATCACCAACCCAGTGTGATGTGTCTCACATCTCCAAGTCAGTGTGATGTTCCTCACATAACCAACCCAGTGTGATGTGTCTCACATCTCCAAGTCTGTGTGATATTCCTCGCACCACCAACCCAGTGTGATGTGTCTCACATCTCCAAGTCAGTGTGATGTTCCTCACATAACCAACCCAGTGTGATGTGTGTCACATCTCCAAGTCAGTGTGATGTTCCTCACATCACCAACCCAGTGTGATGTGTCTAACATCTCCAAGTCAGTGTGATGTTCCTCACATCCCCAAGTCAGTGTGATGTTCCTCACATTACCAACCCAGTGTGATGTTCCTCACATCTCCAAGTCACTGTGATGTATGGCACACCACCAACCCAGTGTAATGTGTCTCACATCAACAACCCAATATGATGTTCCTCACATGTCCAAGTCAGTGTGATGTGTCTCATATCACCAACCCAGTGTGATGTGTCTCACATCACCAACCCAGTGTGATGTTCCTTGCATCTCCAAGTCAGTGTGATGTGTCTCACATCACCAACCCAGTGTGATGTGTCTCACATCGGTGTGATGTTCCTCACATCTCCAAGTCAGTGTGATGTGTCGCACACCACCAACCCAGTGTAATGTGTCTCACATCACCAAGTCAGTGTGATGTTCCTCACATCCCCAAGTCAGTGTGATGTGTCTCATATCACCAACCCAGTGTGATGTATCTCACATCTCGAAGTTAGAGTGATGTGTCTCACATCTCCAAGTCAGTGTGGTGTGTCTCACATCACCAACACAGTGTGATGTCTCACATCTCCGAGTCAGTGTGATGTTCCTCACATTACAAACCCAGTGTGATGTTCCTCACATCTCCAAGTCAGTGTGATGTGTCGCACATCACCAACCCAGTGTGATGTGTCTCACATCACCAAGTCAGTGTGATGTTCCTCACATCCCCAAGTCAGTGTGATTTGTCTCACATCACCAACCCAGTGTTATGATCCTCACATCCTCAAGTCAGTGTGATGTGTCTCACATCAGTGTGATTTGCCTCACATCTCCAAGTCAGTGTGATGTGTCGCACACCACCAACCCAGTGTGATGTTCCTTGCATCTCCAAGTCAGTGTGATGTGTCTCACATCACCAACCCAGTGTGATGTGTCTCACATCGGTGTGATGTTCCTCACATCTCCAAGTCAGTGTGATGTGTCGCACACCACCAACCCAGTGTAATGTGTCTCACATCACCAAGTCAGTGTGATGTTCCTCACATCCCCAAGTCAGTGTGATGTGTCTCATATCACCAACCCAGTGTGATGTATCTCACATCTCGAAGTTAGAGTGATGTGTCTCACATCTCCAAGTCAGTGTGGTGTGTCTCACATCACCAACCCAGTGTGATGTGTGTCACATCTCCAAGTCAGTGTGATGTGTCTCACATCACCAACCCAGTGTGATGTGTCTCACATCTCCAAGACAGTGTGATGTTCCTCACATCCCCAAATCAGTGTGATGTGTCCCACATCACCAACCCAGTGTGATGTGTCTCACATCTCCTAGTCAGTGTGATGGTCCTCACATTACCAGCCCAGTGTGATGTTCCTCACATCTCCAAGTCAGTGTGATGTGTCGCACATCACCAACCCAGTGTGATGTGTCTCACATCACCAAGTCAGTGTGATGTTCCTCACATCCCCAAGTCAGTGTGATTTGTCTCACATCACCAACCCAGTGTTATGATCCTCACATCCTCAAGTCAGTGTGATGTGTCTCACATCAGTGTGATTTGCCTCACATCTCCAAGTCAGTGTGATGTGTCGCACACCACCAACCCAGTGTAATGTGTCTCACATCACCAAGTCAGTGTGAAGTTCCTCACATCCCCAAGTCAGTGTGATGTGTCTCACATCACCAACCCAGTGTGATGTATTTCACATCTCAAAGTCAGAGTGATGTGTCTCACATCTCCAAGTCAGTGTGGTGTGTCTCACATCACCAACCCAGTGTGATGTGTCTCACATCTCCAAGTCAGTGTGATGTGTCTCACAACACCAACCCAGTGTGATGTGTCTCACATCAACAACCCAATGTGATGTTCCTCACATGTCTAAGTCAGTGTGATGTGTCTCATATCACCAACCCAGTGTGATGTGTCTCACATCACCAACCCAGTGTGATGTTCCTCGCATCTCCAAGTCAGTGTGATATGTCTTACATCTCTAAGTCAGTGAGATGTTCCTCACATCACCAACCCAGTGTGATGTTCCTCACATCACCAACCCAGTGTGATGTGTCTCACATCTCCAAGTCAGTGTGATGTTCCTCACATAACCAACCCAGTGTGATGTGTCTCACATCTCCAAGTCTGTGTGATATTCCTCGCACCACCAACCCAGTGTGATGTGTCTCACATCTCCAAGTCAGTGTGATGTTCCTCACATAACCAACCCAGTGTGATGTGTGTCACATCTCCAAGTCAGTGTGATGTTCCTCACATCACCAACCCAGTGTGATGTGTCTAACATCTCCAAGTCAGTGTGATGTTCCTCACATCCCCAAGTCAGTGTGATGTGTCTCACATCACCAACCCAGTGTGATGTGTCTCACATCTCCAAGTCAGTGTGATGTTCCTTACATCCCCAAATCAGTGTGATGTGTCTCACATCACCAACCCAGTGTGATGTGTCTCACATCTCCTAGTCAGTGTGATGTTCCTCACATTACCAACCCAGTGTGATGTTCCTCACATGTCCAAGTCAGTGTGATGTGTCGCACATCACCAACCCAGTGTGATGTATCTCACATCTCGAAGTCAGAGTGATGTGTCTCACATCTCCAAGTCAGTGTGGTCTGTCTCACATCACCAACCCAGTGTGATGTGTCTCACATCTCCAAGACAGTGTGATGTTCCTCACATCCCCAAGTCAGTGTGATGTGTCTCACATCACCAACCCAGTGTGATGTTCCTCACATCCTCAAGTCAGAGTGATGTGTCTCACATCGGTGTGATTTTCTTCACATCTCCAAGTCAGTGTGATGTGACGCACACCAACAACCCAGGGTAATGTGTCTCACATCCCCAAATCAGTGTGATGTGTCTCACATCACCAACCCAGTGTGATGTGTCTCACATCTCCTAGTCAGTGTGATGTTCCTCACATTACCAACCCAGTGTGATGTTCCTCACATCTCCAAGTCAGTGTGGTGTGTCTCACATCTCTAAGTCAGTGTGATGTGTCTCACATCACCAACCCAGTGTGATGTGTCTCACATCTCCAAGACAGTGTGATGTTCCTCACATCTCCAAATCAGTGTGATGTGTCTCACATAACCAACCCAGTGTGATGTGTCTCACATCTCCTAGTCAGTGTGATGTTCCTCACATTACCAACCCAGTTTGATGTTCCTCACATCTCCAAGTCAGTGTGATGTGTCGCACATCACCAACCCAGTGTGATGTATCTCACATCACCAAGTCAGTGTGATGTTCCTCACATCCCCAAGTCAGTGTGATGTGTCTCACATCACCAACCCAGTGTGATGTTCCTCACATCCTCAAGTCAGAGTGATGTGTCTCACATCGGTGTGATTTTCCTCACATCTCCAAGTCAGTGTGATGTGACGCACACCAACAACCCAGGGTAATGTGTCTCACATCACCAAGTCAGTGTGATGTTCCTCACATCCCCAAGTCTGTGTGATGTGTCTCACATCACCAACCCAGTGTGATGTATTTCACATCTCAAAGTCAGTGTGATGTGTCTCACATCTCCAAGTCAGTGTGGTGTGTCTCACATCACCAACCCAGTGTGATGTGTCTCACATCTCCAAGTCAGTGTGATGTGTCTCACATCACCAACCCAGTGTGGTGTGCCTCACATCAACAACCCAATGTGATGTTCCTCACATGTCCAAGTCAGTGTGATGTGTCTCATATCACCAACCCAGTGTGATGTGTCTCACATCACCAACCCAGTGTGATGTTCCTCACATCTCCAAGTCAGTGTGATGTGTCTCACATCTCCAAGTAAGTGTGATGTTCCTCACATAACCAACCCAGTGTGATGTGTCTCACATCTCCAAGTCAGTGTGATATTACTCACATCACCAACCCAGTGTGATGTGTCTCACATCTCCAAGTCAGTGTGATGTTCCTCACATAACCAACCCAGTGTGATGTGTCTCACATCTCCAAGTCAGTGTGATGTTCCTCACATCACCAACCCAGTGTGATGTGTCTAACATCTCCAAGTCAGTGTGATGTTCCTCACATCCCCAAGTCAGTGTGATGTGTCTCACATCACCAACCCAGTGTGATGTGTCTCACATCTCCAAGTCAGTGTGATGTTCCTCACATCCCCAAATTAGTGTGATGTGTCTCACATCACCAACCCAGTTTGATGTGTCTCACATCTCCTAGTCAGTGTGATGTTCCTCACATTACCAACCCAGTGTGATGTTCCTCACATCTCCAAGTCAGTATGATGTGTCGCACATCACCAACCCAGTGTTATGTATCTCACATCTCGAAGTCAGAGTGATGTGTCTGACATCTCCAAGTCAGTGTGGTGTGTCTCACATCACCAACCCAGTGTGATGTGTCTCACATCACCAACCCAGTGTGATGTATCTCACATCTCCTAGTCAGTGTGATGTTCCTCACATTACCAACCCAGTGTGATGTTCCTCACATCTCCAAGTCAGTGTTGTGTGTCTCACATCTCTAAGTCAGTGTGATGTGTCTCACATCACCAACCCAGTGTGATGTGTCTCACATCTCCAAGACAGTGTGATGTTCCTCACATCTCCAAATCAGTTTGATGTGTCTCACATAACCAACCCAGTGTGATGTGTCTCACATCACCAAGTCAGTGTGATGTTCCTCACATCCCCAAGTCAGTGTGATTTGTCTCACATCACCAACCCAGTGTGATGTTCCTCACATCCTCAAGTCAGTGTGATGTGTCTCACATCAGTGTGATTTGCCTCACATCTCCAAGTCAGTGTGATGTGTCGCACACCACCAACCCAGTGTAATGTGTCTCACATCACCAAGTCAGTGTGATGTTCCTCACATCCCCAAGTCAGTGTGATGTGTCTCACATCACCAACCCAGTGTGATGTATTTCACATCTCAAAGTCAGAGTGATGTGTCTCACATCTCCAAGTCAGTGTGGTGTGTCTCACATCACCAACCCAGTGTGATGTGTCTCACATCTCCAAGTCAGTGTGATGTGTCTCACAACACCAACCCAGTGTGATGTGTCTCACATCAACAACCCAATGTGATGTTCCTCACATGTCCAAGTCAGTGTGATGTGTCTCATATCACCAACCCAGTGTGATGTGTCTCACATCACCAACCCAGTGTGATGTTCCTCGCATCTCCAAGTCAGTGTGATATGTCTTACATCTCTAAGTCAGTGAGATGTTCCTCACATCACCAACCCAGTGTGATGTTCCTCACATCACCAACCCAGTGTGATGTGTCTCACATCTCCAAGTCAGTGTGATGTTCCTCACATAACCAACCCAGTGTGATGTGTCTCACATCTCCAAGTCTGTGTGATATTCCTCGCACCACCAACCCAGTGTGATGTGTCTCACATCTCCAAGTCAGTGTGATGTTCCTCACATAACCAACCCAGTGTGATGTGTGTCATATCTCCAAGTCAGTGTGATGTTCCTCACATAACCAACCCAGTGTGATGTGTCTCATATCTCTAAGTCAGTGTGATGTTCCTCACATCACCAACCCAGTGTGATGTGTCTAACATCTCCAAGTCAGTGTGATGTTCCTCACATCCCCAAGTCAGTGTGATGTGTCTCACATCACCAACCCAGTGTGATGTGTCTCACATCTCCTAGTCAGTGTGATCTTCCTCACATTACCAACCCAGTGTGATGTATCTCACATCTCGAAGTCAGAGTGATGCGTCTCACATCTCCTAGTCAGTGTGATGTTCCTCACATTACCAACCCAGTGTGATGTTCCTCACATCTCCAAGTCACTGTGATGTATGGCACACCACCAACCCAGTGTAATGTGTCTCACATCAACAACCCAATATGATGTTCCTCACATGTCCAAGTCAGTGTGATGTGTCTCATATCACCAACCCAGTGTGATGTGTCTCACATCACCAACCCAGTGTGATGTGTCTCACATCTCCAAGTCAGTGTGATGTTCCTCACATAACCAACCCAGTGTGATGTGTGTCACATCTCCAAGTCAGTGTGATGTTCCTCACATCACCAACCCAGTGTGATGTGTCTAACATCTCCAAGTCAGTGTGATGTTCCTCACATCCCCAAGTCAGTGTGATGTGTCTCACATCACCAACCCAGTGTGATGTGTCTCACATCTCCAAGTCAGTGTGATGTTCCTTACATCCCCAAATCAGTGTGATGTGTCTCACATCACCAACCCAGTGTGATGTGTCTCACATCTCCTAGTCAGTGTGATGTTCCTCACATTACCAACCCAGTGTGATGTTCCTCACATGTCCAAGTCAGTGTGATGTGTCGCACATCACCAACCCAGTGTGATGTATCTCACATCTCGAAGTCAGAGTGATGTGTCTCACATCTCCAAGTCAGTGTGGTCTGTCTCACATCACCAACCCAGTGTGATGTGTCTCACATCTCCAAGACAGTGTGATGTTCCTCACATCCCCAAGTCAGTGTGATGTGTCTCACATCACCAACCCAGTGTGATGTTCCTCACATCCTCAAGTCTGAGTGATGTGTCTCACATCGGTGTGATTTTCTTCACATCTCCAAGTCAGTGTGATGTGACGCACACCAACAACCCAGGGTAATGTGTCTCACATCCCCAAATCAGTGTGATGTGTCTCACATCACCAACCCAGTGTGATGTGTCTCACATCTCCTAGTCAGTGTGATGTTCCTCACATTACCAACCCAGTGTGATGTTCCTCACATCTCCAAGTCAGTGTGGTATGTCTCACATCTCTAAGTCAGTGTGATGTGTCTCACATCACCAACCCAGTGTGATGTGTCTCACATCTCCAAGACAGTGTGATGTTCCTCACATCTCCAAATCAGTGTGATGTGTCTCACATAACCAACCCAGTGTGATGTGTCTCACATCTCCTAGTCAGTGTGATGTTCCTCACATTACCAACCCAGTTTGATGTTCCTCACATCTCCAAGTCAGTGTGATGTGTCGCACATCACCAACCCAGTGTGATGTATCTCACATCACCAAGTCAGTGTGATGTTCCTCACATCCCCAAGTCAGTGTGATGTGTCTCACATCACCAACCCAGTGTGATGTTCCTCACATCCTCAAGTCAGAGTGATGTGTCTCACATCGGTGTGATTTTCCTCACATCTCCAAGTCAGTGTGATGTGACGCACACCAACAACCCAGGGTAATGTGTCTCACATCACCAAGTCAGTGTGATGTTCCTCACATCCCCAAGTCTGTGTGATGTGTCTCACATCACCAACCCAGTGTGATGTATGTCACATCTCAAAGTCAGTGTGATGTGTCTCACATCTCCAAGTCAGTGTGGTGTGTCTCACATCACCAACCCAGTGTGATGTGTCTCACATCTCCAAGTCAGTGTGATGTGTCTCACATCACCAACCCAGTGTGGTGTGCCTCACATCAACAACCCAATGTGATGTTCCTCACATGTCCAAGTCAGTGTGATGTGTCTCATATCACCAACCCAGTGTGATGTGTCTCACATCACCAACCCAGTGTGATGTTCCTCGCATCTCCAAGTCAGTGTGATGTGTCTCACATCTCCCAGTAAGTGTGATGTTCCTCACATAACCAACCCAGTGTGATGTGTCTCACATCTCCAAGTCAGTGTGATATTACTCACATCACCAACCCAGTGTGATGTGTCTCACATCTCCAAGTCAGTGTGATGTTCCTCACATAACCAACCCAGTGTGATGTGTCTCACATCTCCAAGTCAGTGTGATGTTCCTCACATCACCAACCCAGTGTGATGTGTCTAACATCTCCAAGTCAGTGTGATGTTCCTCACATCCCCAAGTCAGTGTGATGTGTCTCACATCACCAACCCAGTGTGATGTGTCTCACATCTCCAAGTCAGTGTGATGTTCCTCACATCCCCAAATTAGTGTGATGTGTCTCACATCACCAACCCAGTTTGATGTGTCTCACATCTCCTAGTCAGTGTGATGTTCCTCACATTACCAACCCAGTGTGATGTTCCTCACATCTCCAAGTCAGTATGATGTGTCGCACATCACCAACCCAGTGTTATGTATCTCACATCTCGAAGTCAGAGTGATGTGTTCTGACATCTCCAAGTCAGTGTGGTGTGTCTCACATCACCAACCCAGTGTGATGTGTCTCACATCACCAACCCAGTGTGATGTATCTCACATCTCCTAGTCAGTGTGATGTTCCTCACATTACCAACCCAGTGTGATGTTCCTCACATCTCCAAGTCAGTGTTGTGTGTCTCACATCTCTAAGTCAGTGTGATGTGTCTCACATCACCAACCCAGTGTGATGTGTCTCACATCTCCAAGACAGTGTGATGTTCCTCACATCTCCAAATCAGTTTGATGTGTCTCACATAACCAACCCAGTGTGATGTGTCTCACATCACCAAGTCAGTGTGATGTTCCTCACATCCCCAAGTCAGTGTGATTTGTCTCACATCACCAACCCAGTGTGATGTTCCTCACATCCTCAAGTCAGTGTGATGTGTCTCACATCAGTGTGATTTGCCTCACATCTCCAAGTCAGTGTGATGTGTCGCACACCACCAACCCAGTGTAATGTGTCTCACATCACCAAGTCAGTGTGATGTTCCTCACATCCCCAAGTCAGTGTGATGTGTCTCACATCACCAACCCAGTGTGATGTATTTCACATCTCAAAGTCAGAGTGATGTGTCTCACATCTCCAAGTCAGTGTGGTGTGTCTCACATCACCAACCCAGTGTGATGTGTCTCACATCTCCAAGTCAGTGTGATGTGTCTCACAACACCAACCCAGTGTGATGTGTCTCACATCAACAACCCAATGTGATGTTCCTCACATGTCCAAGTCAGTGTGATGTGTCTCATATCACCAACCCAGTGTGATGTGTCTCACATCACCAACCCAGTGTGATGTTCCTCGCATCTCCAAGTCAGTGTGATATGTCTTACATCTCTAAGTCAGTGAGATGTTCCTCACATCACCAACCCAGTGTGATGTTCCTCACATCACCAACCCAGTGTGATGTGTCTCACATCTCCAAGTCAGTGTGATGTTCCTCACATAACCAACCCAGTGTGATGTGTCTCACATCTCCAAGTCTGTGTGATATTCCTCGCACCACCAACCCAGTGTGATGTGTCTCACATCTCCAAGTCAGTGTGATGTTCCTCACATAACCAACCCAGTGTGATGTGTGTCATATCTCCAAGTCAGTGTGATGTTCCTCACATAACCAACCCAGTGTGATGTGTCTCATATCTCTAAGTCAGTGTGATGTTCCTCACATCACCAACCCAGTGTGATGTGTCTAACATCTCCAAGTCAGTGTGATGTTCCTCACATCCCCAAGTCAGTGTGATGTGTCTCACATCACCAACCCAGTGTGATGTGTCTCACATCTCCTAGTCAGTGTGATCTTCCTCACATTACCAACCCAGTGTGATGTATCTCACATCTCGAAGTCAGAGTGATGCGTCTCACATCTCCTAGTCAGTGTGATGTTCCTCACATTACCAACCCAGTGTGATGTTCCTCACATCTCCAAGTCACTGTGATGTATGGCACACCACCAACCCAGTGTAATGTGTCTCACATCAACAACCCAATATGATGTTCCTCACATGTCCAAGTCAGTGTGATGTGTCTCATATCACCAACCCAGTGTGATGTGTCTCACATCACCAACCCAGTGTGATGTTCCTTGCATCTCCAAGTCAGTGTGATGTGTCTCACATCACCAACCCAGTGTGATGTGTCTCACATCGGTGTGATGTTCCTCACATCTCCAAGTCAGTGTGATGTGTCGCACACCACCAACCCAGTGTAATGTGTCTCACATCACCAAGTCAGTGTGATGTTCCTCACATCCCCAAGTCAGTGTGATGTGTCTCATATCACCAACCCAGTGTGATGTATCTCACATCTCGAAGTTAGAGTGATGTGTCTCACATCTCCAAGTCAGTGTGGTGTGTCTCACATCACCAACCCAGTGTGATGTGTGTCACATCTCCAAGTCAGTGTGATGTGTCTCACATCACCAACCCAGTGTGATGTGTCTCACATCTCCAAGACAGTGTGATGTTCCTCACATCCCCAAATCAGTGTGATGTGTCCCACATCACCAACCCAGTGTGATGTGTCTCACATCTCCTAGTCAGTGTGATGGTCCTCACATTACCAACCCAGTGTGATGTTCCTCACATCTCCAAGTCAGTGTGGTGTGTCTCACATCACCAACCCAGTGTGATGTGTCTCACATCTCCAAGACAGTGTGATGTTCCTCACATCCCCAAATCAGTGTGATGTGTCTCACATCACCAACACAGTGTGATGTCTCACATCTCCTAGTCAGTGTGATGTTCCTCACATTACAAACCCAGTGTGATGTTCCTCACATCTCCAAGTCAGTGTGATGTTCCTCACATTACAAACCCAGTGTGATGTGTCTAACATCTCCAAGTCAGTGTGATGTTCCTCACATCCCCAAGTCAGTGTGATGTGTCTCACATCACCAACCCAGTGTGATGTGTCTCACATCTCCTAGTCAGTGTGATCTTCCTCACATTACCAACCCAGTGTGATGTATCTCACATCTCGAAGTCAGAGTGATGCGTCTCACATCTCCTAGTCAGTGTGATGTTCCTCACATTACCAACCCAGTGTGATGTTCCTCACATCTCCAAGTCACTGTGATGTATGGCACACCACCAACCCAGTGTAATGTGTCTCACATCAACAACCCAATGTGATGTTCCTCACATGTCTAAGTCAGTGTGATGTGTCTCATATCACCAACCCAGTGTGATGTGTCTCACATCACCAACCCAGTGTGATGTTCCTCGCATCTCCAAGTCAGTGTGATATGTCTTACATCTCTAAGTCAGTGAGATGTTCCTCACATCACCAACCCAGTGTGATGTTCCTCACATCACCAACCCAGTGTGATGTGTCTCACATCTCCAAGTCAGTGTGATGTTCCTCACATAACCAACCCAGTGTGATGTGTCTCACATCTCCAAGTCTGTGTGATATTCCTCGCACCACCAACCCAGTGTGATGTGTCTCACATCTCCAAGTCAGTGTGATGTTCCTCACATAACCAACCCAGTGTGATGTGTGTCACATCTCCAAGTCAGTGTGATGTTCCTCACATCACCAACCCAGTGTGATGTGTCTAACATCTCCAAGTCAGTGTGATGTTCCTCACATCCCCAAGTCAGTGTGATGTTCCTCACATTACCAACCCAGTGTGATGTTCCTCACATCTCCAAGTCACTGTGATGTATGGCACACCACCAACCCAGTGTAATGTGTCTCACATCAACAACCCAATATGATGTTCCTCACATGTCCAAGTCAGTGTGATGTGTCTCATATCACCAACCCAGTGTGATGTGTCTCACATCACCAACCCAGTGTGATGTTCCTTGCATCTCCAAGTCAGTGTGATGTGTCTCACATCACCAACCCAGTGTGATGTGTCTCACATCGGTGTGATGTTCCTCACATCTCCAAGTCAGTGTGATGTGTCGCACACCACCAACCCAGTGTAATGTGTCTCACATCACCAAGTCAGTGTGATGTGTCTCATATCACCAACCCAGTGTGATGTATCTCACATCTCGAAGTTAGAGTGATGTGTCTCACATCTCCAAGTCAGTGTGGTGTGTCTCACATCACCAACACAGTGTGATGTCTCACATCTCCGAGTCAGTGTGATGTTCCTCACATTACAAACCCAGTGTGATGTTCCTCACATCTCCAAGTCAGTGTGATGTGTCGCACATCACCAACCCAGTGTGATGTGTCTCACATCACCAAGTCAGTGTGATGTTCCTCACATCCCCAAGTCAGTGTGATTTGTCTCACATCACCAACCCAGTGTTATGATCCTCACATCCTCAAGTCAGTGTGATGTGTCTCACATCAGTGTGATTTGCCTCACATCTCCAAGTCAGTGTGATGTGTCGCACACCACCAACCCAGTGTAATGTGTCTCACATCACCAAGTCAGTGTGAAGTTCCTCACATCCCCAAGTCAGTGTGATGTGTCTCACATCACCAACCCAGTGTGATGTATTTCACATCTCAAAGTCAGAGTGATGTGTCTCACATCTCCAAGTCAGTGTGGTGTGTCTCACATCACCAACCCAGTGTGATGTGTCTCACATCTCCAAGTCAGTGTGATGTGTCTCACAACACCAACCCAGTGTGATGTGTCTCACATCAACAACCCAATGTGATGTTCCTCACATGTCTAAGTCAGTGTGATGTGTCTCATATCACCAACCCAGTGTGATGTGTCTCACATCACCAACCCAGTGTGATGTTCCTCGCATCTCCAAGTCAGTGTGATATGTCTTACATCTCTAAGTCAGTGAGATGTTCCTCACATCACCAACCCAGTGTGATGTTCCTCACATCACCAACCCAGTGTGATGTGTCTCACATCTCCAAGTCAGTGTGATGTTCCTCACATAACCAACCCAGTGTGATGTGTCTCACATCTCCAAGTCTGTGTGATATTCCTCGCACCACCAACCCAGTGTGATGTGTCTCACATCTCCAAGTCAGTGTGATGTTCCTCACATAACCAACCCAGTGTGATGTGTGTCACATCTCCAAGTCAGTGTGATGTTCCTCACATCACCAACCCAGTGTGATGTGTCTAACATCTCCAAGTCAGTGTGATGTTCCTCACATCCCCAAGTCAGTGTGATGTTCCTCACATTACCAACCCAGTGTGATGTTCCTCACATCTCCAAGTCACTGTGATGTATGGCACACCACCAACCCAGTGTAATGTGTCTCACATCAACAACCCAATATGATGTTCCTCACATGTCCAAGTCAGTGTGATGTGTCTCATATCACCAACCCAGTGTGATGTGTCTCACATCACCAACCCAGTGTGATGTTCCTTGCATCTCCAAGTCAGTGTGATGTGTCTCACATCACCAACCCAGTGTGATGTGTCTCACATCGGTGTGATGTTCCTCACATCTCCAAGTCAGTGTGATGTGTCGCACACCACCAACCCAGTGTAATGTGTCTCACATCACCAAGTCAGTGTGATGTTCCTCACATCCCCAAGTCAGTGTGATGTGTCTCATATCACCAACCCAGTGTGATGTATCTCACATCTCGAAGTTAGAGTGATGTGTCTCACATCTCCAAGTCAGTGTGGTGTGTCTCACATCACCAACCCAGTGTGATGTGTGTCACATCTCCAAGTCAGTGTGATGTGTCTCACATCACCAACCCAGTGTGATGTGTCTCACATCTCCAAGACAGTGTGATGTTCCTCACATCCCCAAATCAGTGTGATGTGTCCCACATCACCAACCCAGTGTGATGTGTCTCACATCTCCTAGTCAGTGTGATGGTCCGCACATTACCAACCCAGTGTGATGTTCCTCACATCTCCAAGTCAGTGTGGTGTGTCTCACATCACCAACCCAGTGTGATGTGTCTCACATCTCCAAGACAGTGTGATGTTCCTCACATCCCAAATCAGTGTGATGTGTCTCACATCACCAACACAGTGTGATGTCTCACATCTCCTAGTCAGTGTGATGTTTCTCACATTACAAACCCAGTGTGATGTTCCTCACATCTCCAAGTCAGTGTGATGTGTCGCACATCACCAACCCAGTGTGATGTGTCTCACATCACCAAGTCAGTGTGATGTTCCTCACATCCCCAAGTCAGTGTGATTTGTCTCACATCACCAACCCAGTGTTATGATCCTCACATCCTCAAGTCAGTGTGATGTGTCTCACATCAGTGTGATTTGCCTCACATCTCCAAGTCAGTGTGATGTGTCGCACACCACCAACCCAGTGTAATGTGTCTCACATCACCAAGTCAGTGTGAAGTTCCTCACATCCCCAAGTCAGTGTGATGTGTCTCACATCACCAACCCAGTGTGATGTATTTCACATCTCAAAGTCAGAGTGATGTGTCTCACATCTCCAAGTCAGTGTGGTGTGTCTCACATCACCAACCCAGTGTGATGTGTCTCACATCTCCAAGTCAGTGTGATGTGTCTCACAACACCAACCCAGTGTGATGTGTCTCACATCAACAACCCAATGTGATGTTCCTCACATGTCTAAGTCAGTGTGATGTGTCTCATATCACCAACCCAGTGTGATGTGTCTCACATCACCAACCCAGTGTGATGTTCCTCGCATCTCCATGTCAGTGTGATATGTCTTACATCTCTAAGTCAGTGAGATGTTCCTCACATCACCAACCCAGTGTGATGTTCCTCACATCACCAACCCAGTGTGATGTGTCTCACATCTCCAAGTCAGTGTGATGTTCCTCACATAACCAACCCAGTGTGATGTGTCTCACATCTCCAAGTCTGTGTGATATTCCTCGCACCACCAACCCAGTGTGATGTGTCTCACATCTCCAAGTCAGTGTGATGTTCCTCACATAACCAACCCAGTGTGATGTGTGTCACATCTCCAAGTCAGTGTGATGTTCCTCACATCACCAACCCAGTGTGATGTGTCTAACATCTCCAAGTCAGTGTGATGTTCCTCACATCCCCAAGTCAGTGTGATGTTCCTCACATTACCAACCCAGTGTGATGTTCCTCACATCTCCAAGTCACTGTGATGTATGGCACACCACCAACCCAGTGTAATGTGTCTCACATCAACAACCCAATATGATGTTCCTCACATGTCCAAGTCAGTGTGATGTGTCTCATATCACCAACCCAGTGTGATGTGTCTCACATCACCAACCCAGTGTGATGTTCCTTGCATCTCCAAGTCAGTGTGATGTGTCTCACATCACCAACCCAGTGTGATGTGTCTCACATCGGTGTGATGTTCCTCACATCTCCAAGTCAGTGTGATGTGTCGCACACCACCAACCCAGTGTAATGTGTCTCACATCACCAAGTCAGTGTGATGTTCCTCACATCCCCAAGTCAGTGTGATGTGTCTCATATCACCAACCCAGTGTGATGTATCTCACATCTCGAAGTTAGAGTGATGTGTCTCACATCTCCAAGTCAGTGTGGTGTGTCTCACATCACCAACCCAGTGTGATGTGTGTCACATCTCCAAGTCAGTGTGATGTGTCTCACATCACCAACCCAGTGTGATGTGTCTCACATCTCCAAGACAGTGTGATGTTCCTCACATCCCCAAATCAGTGTGATGTGTCCCACATCACCAACCCAGTGTGATGTGTCTCACATCTCCTAGTCAGTGTGATGGTCCTCACATTACCAACCCAGTGTGATGTTCCTCACATCTCCAAGTCAGTGTGGTGTGTCTCACATCACCAACCCAGTGTGATGTGTCTCACATCTCCAAGACAGTGTGATGTTCCTCACATCCCCAAATCAGTGTGATGTGTCTCACATCACCAACACAGTGTGATGTCTCACATCTCCTAGTCAGTGTGATGTTTCTCACATTACAAACCCAGTGTGATGTTCCTCACATCTCCAAGTCAGTGTGATGTGTCGCACATCACCAACCCAGTGTGATGTGTCTCACATCACCAAGTCAGTGTGATGTTCCTCACATCCCCAAGTCAGTGTGATTTGTCTCACATCACCAACCCAGTGTTATGATCCTCACATCCTCAAGTCAGTGTGATGTGTCTCACATCAGTGTGATTTGCCTCACATCTCCAAGTCAGTGTGATGTGTCGCACACCACCAACCCAGTGTAATGTGTCTCACATCACCAAGTCAGTGTGAAGTTCCTCACATCCCCAAGTCAGTGTGATGTGTCTCACATCACCAACCCAGTGTGATGTATTTCACATCTCAAAGTCAGAGTGATGTGTCTCACATCTCCAAGTCAGTGTGGTGTGTCTCACATCACCAACCCAGTGTGATGTGTCTCACATCTCCAAGTCAGTGTGATGTGTCTCACAACACCAACCCAGTGTGATGTGTCCTCACATCAACAACCCAATGTGATGTTCCTCACATGTCTAAGTCAGTGTGATGTGTCTCATATCACCAACCCAGTGTGATGTGTCTCACATCACCAACCCAGTGTGATGTTCCTCGCATCTCCAAGTCAGTGTGATATGTCTTACATCTCTAAGTCAGTGAGATGTTCCTCACATCACCAACCCAGTGTGATGTTCCTCACATCACCAACCCAGTGTGATGTGTCTCACATCTCCAAGTCAGTGTGATGTTCCTCACATAACCAACCCAGTGTGATGTGTCTCACATCTCCAAGTCTGTGTGATATTCCTCGCACCACCAACCCAGTGTGATGTGTCTCACATCTCCAAGTCAGTGTGATGTTCCTCACATAACCAACCCAGTGTGATGTGTGTCACATCTCCAAGTCAGTGTGATGTTCCTCACATCACCAACCCAGTGTGATGTGTCTAACATCTCCAAATCAGTGTGATGTTCCTCACATCCCCAAGTCAGTGTGATGTGTCTCACATCACCAACCCAGTGTGATGTGTCTCACATCTCCAAGTCAGTGTGATGTTCCTTACATCCCCAAATCAGTGTGATGTGTCTCACATCACCAACCCAGTGTGATGTGTCTCACATCTCCTAGTCAGTGTGATGTTCCTCACATTACCAACCCAGTGTGATGTTCCTCACATGTCCAAGTCAGTGTGATGTGTCGCACATCACCAACCCAGTGTGATGTATCTCACATCTCGAAGTCAGAGTGATGTGTCTCACATCTCCAAGTCAGTGTGGTCTGTCTCACATCACCAACCCAGTGTGATGTGTCTCACATCTCCAAGACAGTGTGATGTTCCTCACATCCCCAAGTCAGTGTGATGTGTCTCACATCACCAACCCAGTGTGATGTTCCTCACATCCTCAAGTCAGAGTGATGTGTCTCACATCGGTGTGATTTTCCTCACATCTCCAAGTCAGTGTGATGTGACGCACACCAACAACCCAGGGTAATGTGTCTCACATCCCCAAATCAGTGTGATGTGTCTCACATCACCAACCCAGTGTGATGTGTCTCACATCTCCTAGTCAGTGTGATGTTCCTCACATTACCAACCCAGTGTGATGTTCCTCACATCTCCAAGTCAGTGTGGTGTGTCTCACATCTCTAAGTCAGTGTGATGTGTCTCACATCACCAACCCAGTGTGATGTGTCTCACATCTCCAAGACAGTGTGATGTTCCTCACATCTCCAAATCAGTGTGATGTGTCTCACATAACCAACCCAGTGTGATGTGTCTCACATCTCCTAGTCAGTGTGATGTTCCTCACATTACCAACCCAGTTTGATGTTCCTCACATCTCCAAGTCAGTGTGATGTGTCGCACATCACCAACCCAGTGTGATGTATCTCACATCACCAAGTCAGTGTGATGTTCCTCACATCCCCAAGTCAGTGTGATGTGTCTCACATCACCAACCCAGTGTGATGTTCCTCACATCCTCAAGTCAGAGTGATGTGTCTCACATCGGTGTGATTTTCCTCACATCTCCAAGTCAGTGTGATGTGACGCACACCAACAACCCAGGGTAATGTGTCTCACATCACCAAGTCAGTGTGATGTTCCTCACATCCCCAAGTCTGTGTGATGTGTCTCACATCACCAACCCAGTGTGATGTATTTCACATCTCAAAGTCAGTGTGATGTGTCTCACATCTCCAAGTCAGTGTGGTGTGTCTCACATCACCAACCCAGTGTGATGTGTCTCACATCTCCAAGTCAGTGTGATGTGTCTCACATCACCAACCCAGTGTGATGTGTCTCACATCAACAAACCCAATGTGATGTTCCTCACATGTCCAAGTCAGTGTGATGTGTCTCATATCACCAACCCAGTGTGATGTGTCTCACATCACCAACCCAGTGTGATGTTCCTCGCATCTCCAAGTCAGTGTGATGTGTCTCACATCTCCAAGTAAGTGTGATGTTCCTCACATAACCAACCCAGTGTGATGTGTCTCACATCTCCAAGTCAGTGTGATATTACTCACATCACCAACCCAGTGTGATGTGTCTCACATCTCCAAGTCAGTGTGATGTTCCTCACATAACCAACCCAGTGTGATGTGTCTCACATCTCCAAGTCAGTGTGATGTTCCTCACATCACCAACCCAGTGTGATGTGTCTAACATCTCCAAGTCAGTGTGATGTTCCTCACATCCCCAAGTCAGTGTGATGTGTCTCACATCACCAACCCAGTGTGATGTGTCTCACATCTCCAAGTCAGTGTGATGTTCCTCACATCCCCAAATCAGTGTGATGTGTCTCACATCACCAACCCAGTTTGATGTGTCTCACATCTCCTAGTCAGTGTGATGTTCCTCACATTACCAACCCAGTGTGATGTTCCTCACATCTCCAAGTCAGTATGATGTGTCGCACATCACCAACCCAGTGTGATGTATCTCACATCTCGAAGTCAGAGTGATGTGTCTGACATCTCCAAGTCAGTGTGGTGTGTCTCACATCACCAACCCAGTGTGATGTGTCTCACATCACCAACCCAGTGTGATGTATCTCACATCTCCTAGTCAGTGTGATGTTCCTCACATTACCAACCCAGTGTGATGTTCCTCACATCTCCAAGTCAGTGTTGTGTGTCTCACATCTCTAAGTCAGTGTGATGTGTCTCACATCACCAACCCAGTGTGATGTGTCTCACATCTCCAAGACAGTGTGATGTTCCTCACATCTCCAAATCAGTGTGATGTGTCTCACATAACCAACCCAGTGTGATGTGTCTCACATCACCAAGTCAGTGTGATGTTCCTCACATCCCCAAGTCAGTGTGAATTGTCTCACATCACCAACCCAGTGTGATGTTCCTCACATCCTCAAGTCAGTGTGATGTGTCTCACATCAGTGTGATTTGCCTCACATCTCCAAGTCAGTGTGATGTGTCGCACACCACCAACCCAGTGTAATGTGTCTCACATCACCAAGTCAGTGTGATGTTCCTCACATCCCCAAGTCAGTGTGATGTGTCTCACATCACCAACCCAGTGTGATGTATTTCACATCTCAAAGTCAGAGTGATGTGTCTCACATCTCCAAGTCAGTGTGGTGTGTCTCACATCACCAACCCAGTGTGATGTGTCTCACATCTCCAAGTCAGTGTGATGTGTCTCACAACACCAACCCAGTGTGATGTGTCTCACATCAACAACCCAATGTGATGTTCCTCACATGTCCAAGTCAGTGTGATATGTCTCATATCACCAACCCAGTGTGATGTGTCTCACATCACCAACCCAGTGTGATGTGTCTCACATCTCCTAGTCAGTGTGATGTTCCTCACATTACCAACCCAGTGTGATGTTCCTCACATCTCCAAGTCAGTGTGGTGTGTCTCACATCTCTAAGTCAGTGTGATGTGTCTCACATCACCAACCCAGTGTGATGTGTCTCACATCTCCAAGACAGTGTGATGTTCCTCACATCTCCAAATCAGTGTGATGTGTCTCACATAACCAACCCAGTGTGATGTGTCTCACATCTCCTAGTCAGTGTGATGTTCCTCACATTACCAACCCAGTTTGATGTTCCTCACATCTCCAAGTCAGTGTGATGTGTCGCACATCACCAACCCAGTGTGATGTATCTCACATCACCAAGTCAGTGTGATGTTCCTCACATCCCCAAGTCAGTGTGATGTGTCTCACATCACCAACCCAGTGTGATGTTCCTCACATCCTCAAGTCAGAGTGATGTGTCTCACATCGGTGTGATTTTCCTCACATCTCCAAGTCAGTGTGATGTGACGCACACCAACAACCCAGGGTAATGTGTCCTCACATCACCAAGTCAGTGTGATGTTCCTCACATCCCCAAGTCTGTGTGATGTGTCTCACATCACCAACCCAGTGTGATGTATTTCACATCTCAAAGTCAGTGTGATGTGTCTCACATCTCCAAGTCAGTGTGGTGTGTCTCACATCACCAACCCAGTGTGATGTGTCTCACATCTCCAAGTCAGTGTGATGTGTCTCACATCACCAACCCAGTGTGATGTGTCTCACATCAACAACCCAATGTGATGTTCCTCACATGTCCAAGTCAGTGTGATGTGTCTCATATCACCAACCCAGTGTGATGTGTCTCACATCACCAACCCAGTGTGATGTTCCTCGCATCTCCAAGTCAGTGTGATGTGTCTCACATCTCCAAGTAAGTGTGATGTTCCTCACATAACCAACCCAGTGTGATGTGTCTCACATCTCCAAGTCAGTGTGATATTACTCACATCACCAACCCAGTGTGATGTGTCTCACATCTCCAAGTCAGTGTGATGTTCCTCACATAACCAACCCAGTGTGATGTGTCTCACATCTCCAAGTCAGTGTGATGTTCCTCACATCACCAACCCAGTGTGATGTGTCTAACATCTCCAAGTCAGTGTGATGTTCCTCACATCCCCAAGTCAGTGTGATGTGTCTCACATCACCAACCCAGTGTGATGTGTCTCACATCTCCAAGTCAGTGTGATGTTCCTCACATCCCCAAATCAGTGTGATGTGTCTCACATCACCAACCCAGTTTGATGTGTCTCACATCTCCTAGTCAGTGTGATGTTCCTCACATTACCAACCCAGTGTGATGTTCCTCACATCTCCAAGTCAGTATGATGTGTCGCACATCACCAACCCAGTGTGATGTATCTCACATCTCGAAGTCAGAGTGATGTGTCTGACATCTCCAAGTCAGTGTGGTGTGTCTCACATCACCAACCCAGTGTGATGTGTCTCACATCACCAACCCAGTGTGATGTATCTCACATCTCCTAGTCAGTGTGATGTTCCTCACATTACCAACCCAGTGTGATGTTCCTCACATCTCCAAGTCAGTGTTGTGTGTCTCACATCTCTAAGTCAGTGTGATGTGTCTCACATCACCAACCCAGTGTGATGTGTCTCACATCTCCAAGACAGTGTGATGTTCCTCACATCTCCAAATCAGTGTAGATGTGTCTCACATAACCAACCCAGTGTGATGTGTCTCACATCACCAAGTCAGTGTGATGTTCCTCACATCCCCAAGTCAGTGTGAATTGTCTCACATCACCAACCCAGTGTGATGTTCCTCACATCCTCAAGTCAGTGTGATGTGTCTCACATCAGTGTGATTTGCCTCACATCTCCAAGTCAGTGTGATGTGTCGCACACCACCAACCCAGTGTAATGTGTCTCACATCACCAAGTCAGTGTGATGTTCCTCACATCCCCAAGTCAGTGTGATGTGTCTCACATCACCAACCCAGTGTGATGTATTTCACATCTCAAAGTCAGAGTGATGTGTCTCACATCTCCAAGTCAGTGTGGTGTGTCTCACATCACCAACCCAGTGTGATGTGTCTCACATCTCCAAGTCAGTGTGATGTGTCTCACAACACCAACCCAGTGTGATGTGTCTCACATCAACAACCCAATGTGATGTTCCTCACATGTCCAAGTCAGTGTGATATGTCTCATATCACCAACCCAGTGTGATGTGTCTCACATCACCAACCCAGTGTGATGTTCCTCGCATCTCCAAGTCAGTGTGATATGTCTTACATCTCTAAGTCAGTGAGATGTTCCTCACATCACCAACCCAGTGTGATGTTCCTCACATCACCAACCCAGTGTGATGTGTCTCACATCTCCAATTCAGTGTGATGTTCCTCACATAACCAACCCAGTGTGATGTGTCTCACATCTCCAAGTCTGTGTGATATTCCTCGCACCACCAACCCAGTGTGATGTGTCTCACATCTCCAAGTCAGTGTGATGTTCCTCACATAACCAACCCAGTGTGATGTGTGTCATATCTCCAAGTCAGTGTGATGTTCCTCACATAACCAACCCAGTGTGATGTGTCTCATATCTCTAAGTCAGTGTGATGTTCCTCACATCACCAACCCAGTGTGATGTGTCTAACATCTCCAAGTCAGTGTGATGTTCCTCACATCCCCAAGTCAGTGTGATGTGTCTCACATCACCAACCCAGTGTGATGTGTCTCACATCTCCAAGTCAGTGTGATGTTCCTCACATCCCCAAATCAGTGTGATGTGTCTCACATCACCAACCCAGTGTGATGTGTCTCACATCTCCTAGTCAGTGTGATGTTCCTCACATTACCAACCCAGTGTGATGTTCCTCACATCTCCAAGTCAGTATGATGTGTCGCACATCACCAACCCAGTGTGATGTATCTCACATCTCGAAGTCAGAGTGATGTGTCTGACATCTCCAAGTCAGTGTGGTGTGTCTCACATCACCAACCCAGTGTGATGTGTCTCACATCACCAACCCAGTGTGATGTATCTCACATCTCCTAGTCAGTGTGATGTTCCTCACATTACCAACCCAGTGTGATGTTCCTCACATCTCCAAGTCAGTGTTGTGTGTCTCACATCTCTAAGTCAGTGTGATGTGTCTCACATCACCAACCCAGTGTGATGTGTCTCACATCTCCAAGACAGTGTGATGTTCCTCACATCTCCAAATCAGTGTGATGTGTCTCACATAACCAACCCAGTGTGATGTGTCTCACATCACCAAGTCAGTGTGATGTTCCTCACATCCCCAAGTCAGTGTGAATTGTCTCACATCACCAACCCAGTGTGATGTTCCTCACATCCTCAAGTCAGTGTGATGTGTCTCACATCAGTGTGATTTGCCTCACATCTCCAAGTCAGTGTGATGTGTCGCACACCACCAACCCAGTGTAATGTGTCTCACATCACCAACCCAGTGTGATGTTCCTCACATCCTCAAGTCAGAGTGATGTGTCTCACATCGGTGTGATTTTCCTCACATCTCCAAGTCAGTGTGATGTGACGCACACCAACAACCCAGGGTAATGTGTCTCACATCACCAAGTCAGTGTGATGTTCCTCACATCCCCAAGTCTGTGTGATGTGTCTCACATCACCAACCCAGTGTGATGTATTTCACATCTCAAAGTCAGTGTGATGTGTCTCACATCTCCAAGTCAGTGTGGTGTGTCTCACATCACCAACCCAGTGTGATGTGTCTCACATCTCCAAGTCAGTGTGATGTGTCTCACATCACCAACCCAGTGTGATGTGTCTCACATCAACAACCCAATGTGATGTTCCTCACATGTCCAAGTCAGTGTGATGTGTCTCATATCACCAACCCAGTGTGATGTGTCTCACATCACCAACCCAGTGTGATGTTCCTCGCATCTCCAAGTCAGTGTGATGTGTCTCACATCTCCAAGTAAGTGTGATGTTCCTCACATAACCAACCCAGTGTGATGTGTCTCACATCTCCAAGTCAGTGTGATATTACTCACATCACCAACCCAGTGTGATGTGTCTCACATCTCCAAGTCAGTGTGATGTTCCTCACATAACCAACCCAGTGTGATGTGTCTCACATCTCCAAGTCAGTGTGATGTTCCTCACATCACCAACCCAGTGTGATGTGTCTAACATCTCCAAGTCAGTGTGATGTTCCTCACATCCCCAAGTCAGTGTGATGTGTCTCACATCACCAACCCAGTGTGATGTGTCTCACATCTCCAAGTCAGTGTGATGTTCCTCACATCCCCAAATCAGTGTGATGTGTCTCACATCACCAACCCAGTTTGATGTGTCTCACATCTCCTAGTCAGTGTGATGTTCCTCACATTACCAACCCAGTGTGATGTTCCTCACATCTCCAAGTCAGTATGATGTGTCGCACATCACCAACCCAGTGTGATGTATCTCACATCTCGAAGTCAGAGTGATGTGTCTGACATCTCCAAGTCAGTGTGGTGTGTCTCACATCACCAACCCAGTGTGATGTGTCTCACATCACCAACCCAGTGTGATGTATCTCACATCTCCTAGTCAGTGTGATGTTCCTCACATTACCAACCCAGTGTGATGTTCCTCACATCTCCAAGTCAGTGTTGTGTGTCTCACATCTCTAAGTCAGTGTGATGTGTCTCACATCACCAACCCAGTGTGATGTGTCTCACATCTCCAAGACAGTGTGATGTTCCTCACATCTCCAAATCAGTGTGATGTGTCTCACATAACCAACCCAGTGTGATGTGTCTCACATCACCAAGTCAGTGTGATGTTCCTCACATCCCCAAGTCAGTGTGAATTGTCTCACATCACCAACCCAGTGTGATGTTCCTCACATCCTCAAGTCAGTGTGATGTGTCTCACATCAGTGTGATTTGCCTCACATCTCCAAGTCAGTGTGATGTGTCGCACACCACCAACCCAGTGTAATGTGTCTCACATCACCAAGTCAGTGTGATGTTCCTCACATCCCCAAGTCAGTGTGATGTGTCTCACATCACCAACCCAGTGTGATGTATTTCACATCTCAAAGTCAGAGTGATGTGTCTCACATCTCCAAGTCAGTGTGGTGTGTCTCACATCACCAACCCAGTGTGATGTGTCTCACATCTCCAAGTCAGTGTGATGTGTCTCACAACACCAACCCAGTGTGATGTGTCTCACATCAACAACCCAATGTGATGTTCCTCACATGTCCAAGTCAGTGTGATATGTCTCATATCACCAACCCAGTGTGATGTGTCTCACATCACCAACCCAGTGTGATGTTCCTCGCATCTCCAAGTCAGTGTGATATGTCTTACATCTCTAAGTCAGTGAGATGTTCCTCACATCACCAACCCAGTGTGATGTTCCTCACATCACCAACCCAGTGTGATGTGTCTCACATCTCCAATTCAGTGTGATGTTCCTCACATAACCAACCCAGTGTGATGTGTCTCACATCTCCAAGTCTGTGTGATATTCCTCGCACCACCAACCCAGTGTGATGTGTCTCACATCTCCAAGTCAGTGTGATGTTCCTCACATAACCAACCCAGTGTGATGTGTGTCATATCTCCAAGTCAGTGTGATGTTCCTCACATAACCAACCCAGTGTGATGTGTCTCATATCTCTAAGTCAGTGTGATGTTCCTCACATCACCAACCCAGTGTGATGTGTCTAACATCTCCAAGTCAGTGTGATGTTCCTCACATCCCCAAGTCAGTGTGATGTGTCTCACATCACCAACCCAGTGTGATGTGTCTCACATCTCCAAGTCAGTGTGATGTTCCTCACATCCCCAAATCAGTGTGATGTGTCTCACATCACCAACCCAGTGTGATGTGTCTCACATCTCCTAGTCAGTGTGATGTTCCTCACATTACCAACCCAGTGTGATGTTCCTCACATCTCCAAGTCAGTATGATGTGTCGCACATCACCAACCCAGTGTGATGTATCTCACATCTCGAAGTCAGAGTGATGTGTCTGACATCTCCAAGTCAGTGTGGTGTGTCTCACATCACCAACCCAGTGTGATGTGTCTCACATCACCAACCCAGTGTGATGTATCTCACATCTCCTAGTCAGTGTGATGTTCCTCACATTACCAACCCAGTGTGATGTTCCTCACATCTCCAAGTCAGTGTTGTGTGTCTCACATCTCTAAGTCAGTGTGATGTGTCTCACATCACCAACCCAGTGTGATGTGTCTCACATCTCCAAGACAGTGTGATGTTCCTCACATCTCCAAATCAGTGTGATGTGTCTCACATAACCAACCCAGTGTGATGTGTCTCACATCACCAAGTCAGTGTGATGTTCCTCACATCCCCAAGTCAGTGTGAATTGTCTCACATCACCAACCCAGTGTGATGTTCCTCACATCCTCAAGTCAGTGTGATGTGTCTCACATCAGTGTGATTTGCCTCACATCTCCAAGTCAGTGTGATGTGTCGCACACCACCAACCCAGTGTAATGTGTCTCACATCACCAAGTCAGTGTGATGTTCCTCACATCCCCAAGTCAGTGTGATGTGTCTCACATCACCAACCCAGTGTGATGTATTTCACATCTCAAAGTCAGAGTGATGTGTCTCACATCTCCAAGTCAGTGTGGTGTGTCTCACATCACCAACCCAGTGTGATGTGTCTCACATCTCCAAGTCAGTGTGATGTGTCTCACAACACCAACCCAGTGTGATGTGTCTCACATCAACAACCCAATGTGATGTTCCTCACATGTCCAAGTCAGTGTGATATGTCTCATATCACCAACCCAGTGTGATGTGTCTCACATCACCAACCCAGTGTGATGTTCCTCGCATCTCCAAGTCAGTGTGATATGTCTTACATCTCTAAGTCAGTGAGATGTTCCTCACATCACCAACCCAGTGTGATGTTCCTCACATCACCAACCCAGTGTGATGTGTCTCACATCTCCAAGTCAGTGTGATGTTCCTCACATAACCAACCCAGTGTGATGTGTCTCACATCTCCAAGTCTGTGTGATATTCCTCGCACCACCAACCCAGTGTGATGTGTCTCACATCTCCAAGTCAGTGTGATGTTCCTCACATAACCAACCCAGTGTGATGTGTGTCATATCTCCAAGTCAGTGTGATGTTCCTCACATAACCAACCCAGTGTGATGTGTCTCATATCTCTAAGTCAGTGTGATGTTCCTCACATCACCAACCCAGTGTGATGTGTCTAACATCTCCAAGTCAGTGTGATGTTCCTCACATCCCCAAGTCAGTGTGATGTGTCTCACATCACCAACCCAGTGTGATGTGTCTCACATCTCCAAGTCAGTGTGATGTTCCTCACATCCCCAAATCAGTGTGATGTGTCTCACATCACCAACCCAGTGTGATGTGTCTCACATCTCCTAGTCAGTGTGATGTTCCTCACATTACCAACCCAGTGTGATATTCCTCACATGTCCAAGTCAGTGTGATGTGTCGCACATCACCAACCCAGTGTGATGTATCTCACATCTCGAAGTCAGAGTGATGTGTCTCACATCTCCAAGTCAGTGTGGTCTGTCTCACATCACCAACCCAGTGTGATGTGTCTCACATCTCCAAGACAGTGTGATGTTCCTCACATCCCCAAATCAGTGTGATGTGTCTCACATCACCAACCCAGTGTGATGTGTCTCACATCTCCTAGTCAGTGTAATGTTCCTCACATTACCAACCCAGTGTGATGTTCCTCACATCTCCAAGTCAGTGTGGTGTGTCTCACATCTCTATGTCAGTGTGATGTGTCTCACGTCACCAACCTAGTGTGATTTGTCTCACATCTCCAAGACAGCGTGATGTTCCTCACATCTCCAAATCAGTGTGATGTGTCTCACATAACCAACCCAGTGTGATGTGTCTCACATCTCCTAGTCAGTGTGATGTTCCTCATATTACCAACCCAGTTTGATGTTCCTCACATCTCCAAGTCAGTGTGATGTGTCGCACATCACCAACCCAGTGTGATGTATCTCACATCACCAAGTCAGTGTGATGTTCCTCACATCCCCAAGTCAGTGTGATGTGTCTCACATCACCAACTCAGTGTGATGTTCCTCACATCCTCGAGTCAGAGTGATGTGTCTCACATCGGTGTGATTTTCCTCACATCTCCAAGTCAGTGTGATGTGTCGCACACCAACAACCCAGTGTAATGTGTCTCACATCACCAAGTCAGTGTGATGTTCCTCACATCCCCAAGTCTGTGTGATGTGTCTCACATCACCAACCCAGTGTGATGTGTCTCACATCAACAACCCAATGTGATGTTCCTTACATGTCCAAGTCAGTGTGATGTGTCTCATATCACCAACCCAGTGTGATGTGTCTCACATCACCAACCCAGTGTGATGTTCCTCGCATCTCCAAGTCAGTGTGATGTGTCTCACATCTCCAAGTCAGTGTGATGTTCCTCACATAACCAACCCAGTGTGATGTGTCTCACATCTCCAAGTCAGTGTGATATTCCTCACATCACCAACCCAGTGTTATGTGTCTCACATCTCCAAGTCAGTGTGATGTTCCTCACATAACCAACCCAGTGTGATGTAACTCACATCTCCAAGTCAGTGTGATGTTCCTCACATAACCAACCCAGTGTGATGTGTCTCACATCTCTAAGTCAGTGTGATGTTCCTCACATCACCAACCCAGTGTGATGTGTCTAACATCTCCAAGTCAGTGTGATGTTCCTCACATCCCCAAGTCAGTGTGATGTGTCTCACATCACCAACCCAGTGTGATGTGTCTCACATCTCCAAGTCAGTGTGATGTTCCTCACATCCCCAAATCAGTGTGATGTGTCTCACATCACCAACCCAGTTTGATGTGTCTCACATCTCCTAGTCAGTGTGATGTTCCTCACATTACCAACCCAGTGTGATGTTCCTCACATCTCCAAGTCAGTATGATGTGTCGCACATCACCAACCCAGTGTGATGTATCTCACATCTCGAAGTCAGAGTGATGTGTCTGACATCTCCAAGTCAGTGTGGTGTGTCTCACATCACCAACCCAGTGTGATGTGTCTCACATCTCCAAGTCAGTGTGATGTGTCTCACATCACCAACCCAGTGTGATGTGTCTCACATCTCCAAGACAGTGTGATGTTCCTCACATCCACAAATCAGTGTGATGTGTCTCACATCACCAACCCAGTGTGATGTGTCTCACATCTCCAAGTCAGTGTGATGTGTCTCACATCACCAACCCAGTGTGATGTGTCTCACATCTCCAAGACAGTGTGATGTTCCTCACATCCACAAATCAGTGTGATGTGTCTCACATCACCAACCCAGTGTGATGTGTCTCACATCTCCTAGTCAGTGTGATCTTCCTCACATTACCAACCCAGTGTGATGTATCTCACATCTCGAAGTCAGAGTGATGTGTCTCACATCTCCTAGCCAGTGTGATGTTCCTCACATTACCATCCCAGTGTGATGTTCCTCACATCTCCAAGTCACTGTGATGTATGGCACACCACCAACCCAGTGTAATGTGTCTCACATCAACAACCCAATATGATGTTCCTCACATGTCCAAGTCAGTGTGATGTGTCTCATATCACCAACCCAGTGTGATGTGTCTCACATCACCAACCCAGTGTGATGTTCCTCGCATCTCCAAGTCAGTGTGATATGTCTTACATCTCTAAGTCAGTGAGATGTTCCTCACATCACCAACCCAGTGTGATGTTCCCACACTTCCTCACATAACCAACCCAGTGTGATGTGTCTCACATTTCCAAGTCTGTGTGATATTCCTCGCACCACCAACCCAGTGTGATTTGTCTCACATCTCCAAGTCAGTGTGATGTTCCTCACATAACCAACCCAGTGTGATGTGTGTCATATCTCCAAGTCAGTGTGATGTTCCTCACATAACCAACCCAGTGTGATGTGTCTCATATCTCTAAGTCAGTGTGATGTTCCTCACATCACCAACCCAGTGTGATGTTCCCACACTTCCTCACATAACCAACCCAGTGTGATGTGTCTCACATTTCCAAGTCTGTGTGATATTCCTCGCACCACCAACCCAGTGTGATTTGTCTCACATCTCCAAGTCAGTGTGATGTTCCTCACATAACCAACCCAGTGTGATGTGTGTCATATCTCCAAGTCAGTGTGATGTTCCTCACATAAACAACCCAGTGTGATGTGTCTCATATCTCTAAGTCAGTGTGATGTTCCTCACATCACCAACCCAGTGTGATGTGTCTAACATCTCCAAGTCAGTGTGATGTTCCTCACATCCCCAAGTCAGTGTGATGTGTCTCACATCACCAACCCAGTGTGATGTGTCTCACATCTCCAAGTCAGTGTGATGTTCCTCACATCCCCAAATCAGTGTGATGTGTCTCACATCACCAACCCAGTGTGATGTGTCTCACATCTCCTAGTCAGTGTGATGTTCCTCACATTACCAACCCAGTGTGATATTTCTCACATGTCCAAGTCAGTGTGATGTGTCGCACATCACCAACCCAGTGTGATGTATCTCACATCTCGAAGTCAGAGTGATGTGTCTCACATCTCCAAGTCAGTGTGGTCTGTCTCACATCACCAACCCAGTGTGATGTGTCTCATATCTCTAAGTCAGTGTGATGTTCCTCACATCACCAACCCAGTGTGATGTGTCTAACATCTCCAAGACAGTGTGATGTTCCTCACATCCCCAAATCAGTGTGATGTGTCTCACATCACCAACCCAGTGTGATGTGTCTCACATCTCCTAGTCAGTGTAATGTTCCTCACATTACCAACCCAGTGTGATGTTCCTCACATCTCCAAGTCAGTGTGGTGTGTCTCACATCTCTATGTCAGTGTGATGTGTCTCACATCACCTACCTAGTGTGATTTGTCTCACATCTCCAAGACAGCGTGATGTTCCTCACATCTCAAAATCAGTGTGATGTGTCTCACATAACCAACCCAGTGTGATGTGTCTCACATCTCCTAGTCAGTGTGATGTTCCTCACATTACCAACCCAGTTTGATGTTCCTCACATCTCCAAGTCAGTGTGATGTGTCGCACATCACCAACCCAGTGTGATGTATCTCACATCACCAAGTCAGTGTGATGTTCCTCACATCCCCAAGTCAGTGTGATGTGTCTCACATCACCAACTCAGTGTGATGTTCCTCACATCCTCGAGTCAGAGTGATGTGTCTCACATCGGTGTGATTTTCCTCACATCTCCAAGTCAGTGTGATGTGTCGCACACCAACAACCCAGTGTAATGTGTCTCACATCACCAAGTCAGTGTGATGTTCCTCACATCCCCAAGTCTGTGTGATGTGTCTCACATCACCAACCCAGTGTGATGTATTTCACATCTCAATGTCAGTGCGATGTGTCTCACATCTCCAAGTCAGTGTGGTGTGTCTCACATCACCAACCCAGTGTGATGTGTCTCACATCTCCAAGTCAGTGTGATGTGTCTCACATCACCAACCCAGTGTGATGTGTCTCACATCAACAACCCAATGTGATGTTCCTTACATGTCCAAGTCAGTGTGATGTGTCTCATATCACCAACCCAGTGTGATGTTTCTCACATCACCAACCCAGTGTGATGTTCCTCGCATCTCCAAGTCAGTGTGATGTGTCTCACATCTCCAAGTCAGTGTGATGTTCCTCACATAACCAACCCAGTGTGATGTGTCTCACATCTCTAAGTCAGTGTGATGTTCCTCACATCACCAACCCAGTGTGATGTGTCTAACATCTCCAAGTCAGTGTGATGTTCCTCACATCCCCAAGTCAGTGTGATGTGTCTCACATCACCAACCCAGTGTGATGTGTCTCACATCTCCAAGTCAGTGTGATGTTCCTCACATCCCCAAATCAGTGTGATGTGTCTCACATCACCAACCCAGTTTGATGTGTCTCACATCTCCTAGTCAGTGTGATGTTCCTCACATTACCAACCCAGTGTGATGTTCCTCACATCTCCAAGTCAGTATGATGTGTCGCACATCACCAAACCAGTGTGATGTATCTCACATCTCGAAGTCAGAGTGATGTGTCTGACATCTCCAAGTCAGTGTGGTGTGTCTCACATCACCAACCCAGTGTGATGTGTCTCACATCTCCAAGTCAGTGTGATGTGTCTCACATCACCAACCCAGTGTGATGTGTCTCACATCTCCAAGACAGTGTGATGTTCCTCACATCCACAAATCAGTGTGATGTGTCTCACATCACCAACCCAGTGTGATGTGTCTCACATCTCCTAGTCAGTGTGATCTTCCTCACATTACCAACCCAGTGTGATGTATCTCACATCTCGAAGTCAGAGTGATGTGTCTCACATCTCCTAGCCAGTGTGATGTTCCTCACATTACGATCCCAGTGTGATGTTCCTCACATCTCCAAGTCACTGTGATGTATGGCACACCACCAACCCAGTGTAATGTGTCTCACATCAACAACCCAATATGATGTTCCTCACATGTCCAAGTCAGTGTGATGTGTCTCATATCACCAACCCAGTGTGATGTGTCTCACATCACCAACCCAGTGTGATGTTCCTCGCATCTCCAAGTCAGTGTGATGTGTCTCACATCACCAACCCAGTGTGATGTGTCTCACATCGGTGTGATGTTCCTCACATCTCCAAGTCAGTGTGATGTGTCGCACACCACCAACCCAGTGTAATGTGTCTCACATCACCAAGGCAGTGTGATGTTCCTCACATCCCCAAGTCAGTGTGATGTGTCTCATATCACCAACCCAGTGTGATGTATCTCACATCTCGAAGTCAGAGTGATGTGTCTCACATCTCCAAGTCAGTGTGGTGTGTCTCACATCACCAACCCAGTGTGATGTGTCTCACATCTCCAAGACAGTGTGATGTTCCTCACATCCCCAAATCAGTGTGATGTGTCCCACATCACCAACCCAGTGTGATGTGTCTCACATCTCCTAGTCAGTGTGATGGTCCTCACATTACCAACCCAGTGTGATGTTCCTCACATCTCCAAGTCAGTGTGGTGTGTCTCACATCACCAACCCAGTGTGATGTGTCTCACATCTCTAAGTCAGTGTGATGTGTCTCACATCACCAACCCAGTGTGATGTGCCTCACATCTCCAAGACAGTGTGATGTTCCTCACATCCCCAAATCAGTGTGATGTGTCTCACATCACCAACACAGTGTGATGTCTCACATCTCCTAGTCAGTGTGATGTTCCTCACATTACAAACCCAGTGTGATGTTCCTCACATCTCCAAGTCAGTGTGATGTGTCGCACATCACCAACCCAGTGTGATGTGTCTCACATCACCAAGTCAGTGTGATGTTCCTCACATCCCCAAGTCAGTGTGATTTGTCTCACATCACCAACCCAGTGTGATGTTCCTCACATCCTCAAGTCAGTGTGATGTGTCTCACATCAGTGTGATTTGCCTCACATCTCCAAGTCAGTGTGATGTGTCGCACACCACCAACCCAGTGTAATGTGTCTCACATCACCAAGTCAGTGTGATGTTCCTCACATCCCCAAGTCAGTGTGATGTGTCTCACATCACCAACCCAGTGTGATGTGTCTCACATCGGTGTGATGTTCCTCACATCTCCAAGTCAGTGTGATGTGTCGCACACCAACAACCCAGTGTAATGTGTCTCACATCACCAAGTCAGTGTGATGTTCCTCACATCCCCAAGTCTGTGTGATGTGTCTCACATCACCAACCCAGTGTGATGTATTTCACATCTCAATGTCAGTGCGATGTGTCTCACATCTCTAAGTCAGTGTGGTGTGTCTCACATCACCAACCCAGTGTGATGTGTCTCACATCTACAAGTCAGTGTGATGTGTCTCACATCACCAACCCAGTGTGATGTGTCTCACATCAACAACCCAATGTGATGTTCCTTACATGTCCAAGTCAGTGTGATGTGTCTCATATCACCAACCCAGTGTGATGTGTCTCACATCACCAACCCAGTGTGATGTTCCTCGCATCTGCAAGTCAGTGTGATATTCCTCACATCACCAACCCAGTGTGACGTGTCTCAGATCTCTAAGTCAGTGTGATGTTCTCACATCACAAACCCAGTGTGATGTGTCTCACATCTCCAAGTCAGTGTGATGTTTCGCACATCACCAACCCAGTGTGATGTGTCTCACATCACCAAGTCAGTGTGATGTGTCTCACATCACCAACTCAGTGTGATGTGTCTCACAAGTCAGTGTGATGTGTCTCACATCACCAACCCAGTGTGATGTGTCTCACATCTCCAAGTCAGTGTGATATGTCTCACATCACCAACCCAGTGTGATGTGTCTCACAGCATTAACCCAGTGTGATATGTCTCACATCTCCAAGTCAGTGTGATGTGTCTCACATGTCCAACCCAGTGTGATGTGTCTCACATCTCCAATTCAGTGTGATGTTTCTCACATCACCAACCCAGTGTGATGTGTCTCACATCTCCAAGTCAGTGTGATGTGTCTCACATGTCCAAGTCAGTCTGATGTGTTTCACATGTCCAAGTCAGTCTGATGTGTTTCACATCTCCAAGTCAGTGTGATGTTCCTCACATCACCAACCCAGTGTGATGTGTCTCACATCACCAACCGAGTGTGATGTGTCTCACATCACCAACCTAGTCCTGATTCAGCTACACACACAGGGGCCTATCACCACATATCAAGCACATCTCCTGGCGTGCAACCCCGTATTCGCTGTTATTGTCGAATGTGCAGCCCTGTACTCGCTGTTAGTGTCGAATGTGCAGCCCTGTACTCGCTGTTAGTGTCGAATGTGCAGCCCTGTACTCGCTGTTAGTGTCGAATGTGCAGCCCTGTATTCGCTGTTCGTGTCGAATGTGCAGCCCTGTACTCGCTGTTCGTGTCGAATGTGCAGCCCTGTACTCGCTGTTAGTGTCGAATGTGCAGCTGCTGTTTCTTCTGTAAGACGATCCAGGAGTATGGCTCTAGGACATTCATCTGTGTACTTACAACACAAGAGAGTGGCCTTGACCAGGAGTTGATGTTAACTAGTACCAGTTGCGGCAGCGTGGAACCAGTGGAGAGTTGATGCCATGGCAGTCAGCAAGGAACTCCCTGGTACACTACAGGCATCAGTACAACTTGGCAAGGATGCCACCAGAAGCAACTAATGACAGTTGGTGGATAACTATGGACATTTAGTGGTACTCAAGACTGTTAGAGAATAACTAACAGTTGGAGGACAACTGCAGAGTTGATGGGCAAATAAGGACATGTTATGCAAATAAGGACAGTTGGAGGACAACTGCTGACAGTTGGAAGGCAACGAACGAGAGTTGGTGGACAACTAACGAAAATTAGTGCAAAACTTAAGGACAGCTGGTGGACAACTAACGAAAGTTAGAGCAAAACAAAGGACAGTTGGTGGGTAACTAACGAAAGTTAGTGCAAAACTAAGGACAGCTGATGGACAACTAACGAAAGTTAGTGCAAAACTAAGGACAGCTGGTGGACAACTAACGAAAGTTAGAGCAAAACAAAGAACAGTTGGTGGGCAACTAACGAAAGTTAGTGCAAAACTAAGGACAGCTGGTGAGCAACTAACGAAAGTTAGTGCAAAACAAAGGACAGTTGGTGGGCAACTAACGAAAGTTAGTGCAATACTAAGCACAGTTGGTGGATCAATAAGTTACCAAGAGACGGGGCGTGGGGGTGGGATTCAGAAAGGTGAGCAGTGAACAGATAACCAGGAGAAGAGAAAAGAAACCACGCGGGTTAGAATTCACACGGAACAAGAAAGGTGTACATATTACAGAGAACCGACAGAAGAATCCAGGACAACAACAA
The DNA here is from genome assembly GCA_014155875.1 of Cepaea nemoralis. Taxonomy (NCBI): domain Eukaryota; kingdom Metazoa; phylum Mollusca; class Gastropoda; order Stylommatophora; family Helicidae; genus Cepaea; species Cepaea nemoralis. The sequence goes on along the minus strand of JACEFZ010017917.1, from coordinate 200,790 downwards.
CAACAGGGACATTGTCCAGAACAGGCATGGCTAGCGAACCACCACTGCCTCCTCGTTCGCCTCCAGCAACCCACCACTATGATGATGATGACGTGAGAGAGACTGGCTTCCGCCAGGTCAACTCACAACACGGTGTTCAATCATGGCGGAAACGGTTTCATTTAGACACCGATAAAGACAAACGATAAAATGTGTACTTAGTGTACTTCAACAGTTTATGAAAACGTAATGCTAAGAATTCCAACATATAATTCATTGATTAAACACTAAGACATTTGCAACTAAAACAAACCGCCACACAACACATCCCTCTTAGTGGCATATGTAGTCTTCGGGTCTGTCCGGTACACCGCTAGTTCTGCCATGTTTATAACATGTGCCTGCAACAGGTCATTAATGTGTCGGTGACTAATTATGTGACTGTGGTCCCTCTAACACAAGGCCAGTACTCTAGTGACTACATCACGAAACTCTAAAATACTCTAACATATGGCCAGTTATCTCACGTCTATAAAATATTTCAACATATCAAATACATAGGGGCAATTATAACATCAGATGGAAGATGCGCAACAGAGGTCAAGACCAGAAGGCAAGCAAAAGCTGCATTTAAGAAAATTAAAAGTAAGCTATGCAATAAGTCACTATCATTGCATTTAAGAGAGTGCCTAAGTGCTATATAGAACCTGTTTTTGCTGTATGGCAGTGAATCTCGGAACATGGAGTAATATCATCAGCAGAGTTGATACTAAGGACCGAGATCTGTGGAGCGACATGAGCGCCTAGCCGGGTGACGGGGCACTTGATGATGATAGCTGGTTATCCTTTTTCGACCCCATGTAACTCTAAATTACTCCAATATATAATTTATATGTGATTAATTATGTGAAATGACAGAGAAGAATGTTGAGAATATCGTGGACAGAGAAGAATATTAAGAATATCATGTGCAGAAAAGAATGTAGAGATATCGTGGACAGAGAATGTTGAGAATATCGAATTCCGAATTCCCTGGGGAAGAAGGCGTGGCAATGATAACACAAAACTCTCAATGGACACATCAACCAGCTGTGATGAGACGGCGTCACTGTCTGACCACCAGCACCGGGACGTTGGCGTGGTGGACCACGTACTGGCTGACACTGCCCATCAAGGTCCGTCTGATGGTGCCCAGTCCGCGAGTCCCCGTGATGATCATGTCGACCTTGTGGTCTTCACTGGCCTTGACAATGACCTCGCCAGGTTTGCCGCCAGACAGCCGTATGACGTTGCCTTTAATCTAAAAGAAGACAAGAGGACAATTGAATGGATTCTCATCTATCAGCTACTTTAGTTAAAGCTAGCTGCAATTTTCTTATCTCTGGCAAGTTTACGTTCAGTAGTCTGCCATTGCTTTCTGAACGACCAGCACCCATACCATTGTATAAAAAGCCCAACGCCATGCGGTCTGCTGCCAAATCGCCCGCAGATATTTCGAAAGCGGTATGAGGGATTACAAGTTGCGTCCGAAACTTCTGGGCCACGGGGCCAGCATTAGGTAGGTTAGCTAGTTGATTAATTGGTGAAATCTCTGGAAGATCATATTTTAAATCTGGATCAGGTGTATGGGCGTGCATGTCGTGTCAGCCCAGGAAAGGCTTGCGACTGTTGGACTAGGGATGCTCTAGATCAGTGGTTCCCAACCTTTTTTGTGCTATGCCCCACCCAAGTCTTTCTAAAATTCTTATGCCCCCCCCCCCCCCCCCTTATGCTTGCTGCAAAGAGATTTTATGTCAGGTTCCAGTTTAGTTAACTTCAGTCTCAAGTCTCCCCGTTTTGTTATATCCAGTCGATTTCTTCAATTTTCGAATTGCCCCCCTGTGGGGCGTGGGCCCCACGGTGGGAAACACTGCCCTATATACTTCTCCCCCGATCTGGTACCGGTGTATCAGCTTTACAAAGGCTGTTACAGAGCTCTCCTTTCTGGCTCCGAATCTAGGGGTGTGCAAGATTCGATACTGGGACTTCACATCTGTGGAGAGGCATATTAGCATGTGGCGAAGTTATGATCCAGCCATCCCCTCGCAGACTGGAGGGGATCAAGCTTGGGTTGGTCGAGTGTCCTATACAGGCTGAAGTGTTGCACTGTCAGCTGTCTCCAGACCGGCCAAGATCTCATCACTGTCAGCTGTCTCCAGGCCAGACTAGACCTCATCACTGTCAGCTGTCTCCAGACCGGCCTAGATCTCATCACTGTCAGCTGTCTCCAGGCCAGACTAGACCTCATCACTGTCAGCTGTCTCCAGACCGGCCTAGATCTCATCACTGTCAGCTGTCTCCAGACCGGCCTAGATCTCATCACTGTCAGCTGTCTCCAGACCGGCATAGATCGCATCACTGTCAGCTGTCTCCAGACCGGCCTAGATCTCATCACTGTCAGCTGTCTCCAGACCGGCCTAGATCTCATCACTGTCAGCTGTCTCCAGGCCGGCATGTGGCCTAGATCTCATCACTGTCAGCTGTCTCCAGACCGGCCTAGATCTCATCATTGTCAGCTGTCTCCAGGCCGGCCTAGATCTCATCACTGTCAGCTGTCTCCAGGCCAGACTAGACCTCATCACTGTCAGCTGTCTCCAGACCGGCATAGATCGCATCACTGTCAGCTGTCTCCAGGCCAGACTAGACCTCATCACTGTCAGCTGTCTCCACGCCAGACTAGATCGCATCACTGTCAGCTGTCTCCAGACCGGCCTAGATCTCATCACTGTCAGCTGTCACCAGGCCGGCCTAGATCTCATCACTGTCAGCTGTCTCCAGACCGGCATAGATCTCATCACTGTCAGCTGTCTCCAGGCCAGACTAGACGTCATCACTGTCAGCTGTCTCCAGGCCAGACTAGATCGCATCACTGTCAGCTGTCTCCAGACCGGCCTAGATCTCATCACTGTCAGCTGTCTCCAGACCGGCATAGACCTCATCACTGTCAGCTGTCTCCAGACCGGCCTAGATCTCATAACTGTCAGCTGTCTCCAGACCGGCCTAGATCTCATCACTGTCAGCTGTCTCCAGACCGGCATAGATCTCATCACTGTCAGCTGTCTCCAGACCGGCATAGATATCATCACTGTCAGCTGTCTCCAGGCCGGCGTGTGGCCTAGATCTCATCACTGTCAGCTGCCTCCAGGCCGGCCTAGATCTCATCACTGTCAGCTGCCTCGAGGCCGGCCTAGATCTCATCAATGTCAGCTGTCTCCAGACCCGCGTGTGGCCTAGTCTCATCACTGTCAGCTGTCTCCAGGCCGGCCTAGATCTCATCACTGTCAGCTGTCTCCAGAAAGGCCTAGACCTCATCACTGTCAGCTGTCTCCAGAAAGGCCTAGATCTCATCACTGTCAGCTGTCTCCAGGCTGGCCTAGATCTCATCACTGTCAGCTGTCCCCAGAAAGGCCTAGATCTCATCACTGTCAGCTGTCTCCAGAAAGGCCTAGATCTCATCACTGTCAGCTGTCTTCAGGCTGGCCTAGATCTCATCACTGTCAGCTGCCTCCAGACCGGCGTGTGGCCTAGATCTCATCACTGTCAGCTGTCTCCAGGCTGGCCTAGATCTCATCACTGTCAGCTGTCTCCAGACCGGCGTGTGGCCTAGATCTCATCACTGTCAGCTGTCTCCAGACCGGCGTGTGGCCTAGATCTCATCACTGTCAGCTGTCTCCAGGCTGGCCTAGATCTCATCACTGTCAGCTGTCCCCAGAAAGGCCTAGATCTCATCACTGTCAGCTGTCCCCAGAAAGGCCGAGATCTCATCACTGTCAGCTGTCCCCAGAAAGGCCTAGATCTCATCACTGTCAGCTGTCTCCAGGCTGGCCTAGATCTCATCACTGTCAGCTGTCCCCAGAAAGGCCTAGATCTCATCACTGTCAGCTGTCCCCAGAAAGGCCTAGATCTCATCACTGTCAGCTGTCCCCAGAAAGGCCTAGATCTCATCACTGTCAGCTGTCCCCAGAAAGGCCTAGATCTCATCACTGTCAGCTGTCCCCAGAAAGGCCTAGATCTCATCACTGTCAGCTGTCTCCAGGCTGGCCTAGATCTCATCACTGTCAGCTGCCTCCAGACCGGCCTAGATCTCATCACTGTCAGCTGTATCCAGACCGGCCTAGATCGCATCACTGTCAGCTGTCTCCAGACCGGCCTAGATCGCATCACTGTCAGCTGTCTCCAGGCTGGCCTAGATCTCATCACTGTCAGCTGTCTCCAGGCCGGCCAAGACCTCATCACTGTCAGCTGTCTCCACGCCGGCCTAGATCTCATCACTGTCAGCTGTCTCCAGGCCGGCGTGTGGCCTAGATCTCATCACTGTCAGCTGTCTCCAGGCCGGCCAAGACCTCATCACTGTCAGCTTCCTCCAGACCGGCCTAGATCTCATCACTGTCAGCTGTCTCCAGACCGGCATGTGGCTGCAGAAATCACCAGGGATTTTATGTTTTGTGTGTCGCTGCAGAAATCACTAGGGATTTTATGTTTTGTGTGTCTCTGCAGAAATCATCAGGGACTTTTATGTTTTGTGGTGGCTGCAGAAGTCATCAGGGACTTTTATCAAGGAACTTTTGAAATCACACAGGATAAAACGTGTATGAAGTGGGGCGTCTTTAGCGAGCTTGTTAATTCTGCCGAAGGTAGCAACAGATTGATGATGATGATGATGATGATGACGACGATGATGATGATGATGAGGAAGAGGGAAGTAACTTACTCCTGCATTTTGTAACTTCTTGTGGAACTGGCTCATGGCGTTTGCTGAATCCATTTCTTCTTCCCTCATCAGTTTGGCGACAGTAGACATGTCTGGGTTTTGGAATGCTGCAGATGACACCAGGCATGTGCAGGATTTATCTCACAGTATGTTTCAAGTATTAAATATTATAAAGCAACACTTGTGTCCAAGAGTCCTGGGTTAATATCCCTCTCCACATGCATGATTTTATCTCACAGTTATGTTTCAGGTATCACATATAATAAAGCTTGTGTCCAAGAGTCTAGGATCCCACTCCACGTTGAATGCTTAACTGACCAACCCACGGGAATCATTCTTGAACCTTTGCCAGTTTTCACGTCTCTCAATGGCGAGAGTGGCTTTAATGTCCACCATTTGGTTGGCGGACCCTGTCCTTTTCTTCAAGGAATAGTGGCTTCCATCACTGCTCGTTCTAAATTATGTTGACCTGTAATATTGGCAAAGTATTTTAGTTTCCGTCTGTCGTCCCTATCTTAGAAGGCGAGGTTCCCGGTGTCACTACCCAAGATATCAGGGGAGCGCGTGCCATATAAGACGCCAGTTCCTGCCAGGCATGAGTTGGACAGCGCTTCCTCTCGGCCGCGGCTCTCACTACAACACAGCTGGAAACATTGTCACTGCTGCTGCTGCTGCTGCTGCTACTACTACTACTACTACTACTACTACTACTACTACTACTACTACTACTACTACTACTACTACTACTGCCACCACCACCACCACTACAGCTGCTACTACTACAACAAATACTAATGCTATTACTGTACTACTATACTACTACTACTACTACTATTACTACTACCACTACCACCATAACCACAACCATCATCACCATCACTACAATAGCTGCGACTACTGCAATTACTACAGCATTATTACTGCCGCTGGCGCTACTACTGCTAGAACTACTACTACTGCTACTTCTACTACTACTACTATTACTACTCCTACTACCACTACTACTTATACTACTACTGCTGCTACAACTACTACCACCACCATCACCATAACCATCATCATCACTACTACTACTACTACTACTACTATTACGACCACCACCACCAACATCACCACCACGCTTACTATTACTATTCCTACTATTGCTTCTGCTGCTGCTACTACTACAACTACTACTACTACATGTATTACAACTACTATTACTACTGCAACAACTATTACACAATTACTACTACTACTACAATAACTACATGTATTACAATTACTACACTACAACTACCACCACAACAGTAACCACAACAATCAACAACGGTCAGTAATACTCACGTGCGGACACCAGCCCTGCGTGCTCAGTGCAATAGACGATCAGAATGTCGTCTTTCTCCTTGTAGAAGTATTTCACATACCCTGGGGACGATGAACATACAACTTTATCCTTGTAGAAGTATTTCACATACCCTGGGGACGATCAAACTATAACTTTATCCTTGTAGAAGTGTTTCACATACCCTGGGGACGATGAAACTATAACTTTATCCTTGTAGAAGTATTTCACATACCCTGGGGACGATCAACACACAAATGTATCCTTGTAGAAGTATTTCACATACCCTGAGGACGATGAACATACAACTTTATCCTTGTAGAAGTATTTCACATACCCTGGGGACGATCAAACTATAACTTTATCCTTGTAGAAGTGTTTCACATACCCTGGGGACGATGAACATACAACTTTATCCTTGTAGAAGTATTTCACATACCCTGGGGACGATGAACACACAAATGTATCCTTGTAGAAGTATTTCACATACCCTGAGGACGATGAACATACAACTTTATCCTTGTAGAAGTATTTCACATACCCTGGGGACGATCAAACTATAACTTTATCCTTGTAGAAGTGTTTCACATACCCTGGGGACGATGAACATACAACTTTATCCTTGTAGAAGTATTTCACATATCCTGGGGACGATCAAACTATAACTTTATCCTTGTAGAAGTATTTCACATACCCTGGGGACGATCAAACTATAACTTTATCCTTGTAGAAGTATTTCACATACCCTGGGAACGATGATCATACAACTTTATCCTTGTAGAAGTATTTCACATATCCTGGGGACGATCAAACTATAACTTTATCCTTGTAGAAGTATTTCACATACCCTGGGGACGATCAAACTATAACTTTATCCTTGTAGAAGTATTTCACATACCCTGGGGACGATCAAACTATAACTTTATCCTTGTAGAAGTAGTTCACATACCCTGAGGACGATGAACATACAACTTTATCCTTGTAGAAGTATTTCACATACCCTGGGGACGATGAACATACAACTTTATCCTTGTAGAAGTATTTCACATATCCTGGGGACGATCAAACTATAACTTTATCCTTGTAGGAGTATTTCACATACCTTGGTGACGATCAACATACAACTTTATCCTTGTAAAAGTATTTCACATACCCTGAGGACGATGAACATACAACTTTATCCTTGTAGAAGTATTTCACATACTCTGGGGATAGTCAACGTACAACAACCTTGGACATGTGATTTCTGAGGAAAATGCATAGAATAAATGGATGAATAGAAAAAGGAATGAAAAAGTCCCACAAGCAAAAAAAAAAAAAAAAAATTAAAATAGTAAACTGATTGGAGAAATTAGTCGGAGGCAGTCAATACTTTAGGCATGTAATGGGAAGGAATAAACATGAAAACTTAGCAACAACTGACAAAACTGAAGGGACAAGAAGAAGGAGGTAAAGAGGTGTATACCTGGATGGTATGGCCACCTGGCTAAAAGGCACAGGAAAACAAATCTAACTCCCGACTAAAGATCTGGTGAGATGAACTATGACCTCCCACTCATGCCGTCATGGCACATGATGATGCTGACGACATGGCAGCCAACAACTGTTTATCTACTGACATATATTCAGGAGTATTTGTCATGCTTCTCGTTGTTTGAAGTTTTGATTAGAATCCTGCACACTCTTGATGGTTTCCTCCAGGATAAGCTTGTGTGACCAGTGCAGGGGTTGAGCCCGATACCTCGCCACCAGCGCACCAGAAGTTTAAGGGCGACCATGTCAATCTATTCAGCCACGCCAACCTCCGACCAACCTATTATATGCATGTCTGTGTCTTCCTTATTTAAATTCACTAGGGAAAACATTGTTTGAATTATTATAACCTAGGCATACTTGGTGTGATTATGGACCCTCTTCACCGCGTAAGGATATACCAGTGTTATGTGATCTGTTCTCGTTGATTAAAGAAGCAATGTCTCAACACAGTGTACGGGGATACTGTCATTAACTGTCCTACAAGAATCACGTGCTTCATAAACATCTCTGTACTAACCAGGTTTTCTACGTGTTAACGTTGTCATGACAACGACCGCGGGGCCTCGCTGTTATCTTTTGCAACTTGAAAAAACTTTAATGTGTGCAATGTGCACACGAGACCTACTGTGCTTTCTTAACTAAAACTACCGGTCTTGCTTGCTTGCTTGCTTGTGTTCGTTGGCTTGAGCTCCAACGCGAAGTCCTGTATGTCGGATGAAGGCATCCTGGTGTCCAACATCAGTGTGATGTCATACAGGACCTGAGTTTTGCGTGAGTATCCGTTGTCCCATGTCTGGCTTATTGGTGTGCAGACTGGTGGTTCCTCGCCGTACAGGCAGACACTCTCCGACTTCGGAGGAATCGGCGATCCTACTGACTTTAGCCAGGACCCCGAAGGGACCTGTTGCCCAGGACGCTCGACGAGGACGCGTGAATAGGTCTTGGCCAGTATATAACCCAGCCCTGGTGCCTTGGAAACACCTCTGCGTCCCAAAACTACCGGTCTGATATCGCTACACACAAGAGCATGGAGAGTATAAATTCAGTATTGCGACATTACGTCATCATTTCTTAATAACTTAACATCTTTTGGTCCACTTGAGATGGACTGGGGATTATGACAAGTGTGCGCAAGTTGTGTGGAAGCTGTCATTGTCTGGTCACTGTAATCAGAATCGGCCAATCATTGCCTCGGGAAATACACTGCAGGGGCTGTATCTTCAGACAAATGGACACGTGATAGGAAGAGGATAACGAACTGGCTTCGTTCATCCTGTTGTGAGCAGACGGTGTGGGGTCTGTAATCTCAATGAGACAGAAACGATGGCCACAATCCCGACACACATGGACACCGCCTGTCAGCGCCACTCTCCGCCTATCTCAAGTTGTCACAGGTGTTTAGAAGGGGGAATACATGTCAAACATGAGCATCAATATCAGTTAACATTGGAAATATAGGCCATTACTGAAATTAACTGTATTCAGAATAAACATATGAATAAATCTGGCAATGGGTACTGTCACATGTAGAGTTCACAGACTCATACACAGACATATCAACAGGGGAACTCTTTGAGGCCACTAGGACAGTAAATAAATAAACACGCATGTATTGTTTCACACTCACAGAAGTAGAGACTAGAGAACAACATAAATAAACACGCATGTATTGTTTCACACTCACAGAAGTAGAATAAAGAAGTAGAGACTAGAGGACAACATAAATAAACATGCATGTATTGTTTCACGCTCACAGAAGTAGAGACTAGAGGACGCACTTTTTTTTTTGTTCGCATCATATCCTTTACAGTCAGGACATCGCTGTCAACATCAGTGATGTTGACAGCGATGTCCTGACTGTAAAGGATGTGCGAACAAAAAAAAAAGTGTCAGCATCTTTCAGCTGATTGTTGATTTCTTGGCAAGATTACGCTCAGTAGTTTGCCATTGCTATGTCTTGTGTGTCCTCTAGTCTCTACTTCATTCTCTCTACGAGAGCCCGGTGTTTATTTATGAATAGACTAGCAATTGAACCCAGCGACAACTGAACAAATGTCGCGGGTAGAGCACTGGCCTGCCCAGTCAGTGCCTTGGGTGGACGGGTGCAAAGAACACTTCAAGTACACAAGAACTTCAAAACAATAATTTCTCTGAGTGAAAATAACACACAGAAGCCACACACAATAGGCTGCACAGTTTATTGCCTGACATGTGTCGCTGCGTCCATTCACTTTATACCATACACAACCCTGCAGTGTGCCCAGACAGATGCACTCATTCACTTTATACGATACACAACCCTGCAGTGTGTACCTGACAGATGCATCCATTCATTTTATACCATACACAACCCTGCAGTGTGCACCTGGAGGATGTATCCATTTATTGTATACCATACATAACCCTGCAGTGTGTACCTGACAGATGCATCCATTCATTTTATACCATACACAACCCTGCAGTGTGCACCTGGAGGATGTATCCATTTATTGTATACCATATATAACCCTGCAGTGTGTACCTGACAGATGCATCCATTCATTTTATACCATACATAACCCTGCAGTGTGCACCTGGAGGATGTATCCATTCACTTTATACCATACACAACCCTGCAGTGTGTACCTGACAGATGCATCCATTCACTTTATACCATACACAACCCTGCAGTGTGTACCTGACAGATGCATATATTCACTTTATACCATACTTCTGAAGGGTGTATCCATTTATTGTATACCATACACAACCCTGCAGTGTGCACCTCACAGATGCATCCATTCACTTTATACCATACACAACCCTGCAGTGTGCACCTGAAGGATGCATCCATTCACTTTATACCATACACAACCCTGCAGTGTGCACCTGAAGGATGCATCCATTCACTTTATACCATACACAACCCTGCAGTGTGCACCTGAAGGATGTATCCATTTATTGTATACCATACACAACCCTGCAGTGTGCACCTGACAGATGCATCCTTTCACTTTATACCATACACAACCCTGCAGTGTGTACCTGACAGATGCATCCATTCACTTTATACCATACACAACCCTGCAGTGTGCACCTGGAGGATGTATCCATTCATTTTATACCATACATAACCCTGCAGTGTGCACCTGGAGGATGTATCCATTCATTTTATACCATACACAACCCTGCAGTGTGCACCTGACAGATGCATCCATTCACTTTATACCATACACAACCCTGCAGTGTGCACCTGACAGATGCATCCATTCACTTTATACCATACACAACCCTGCAGTGTGCACCTGACAGATGCATCCATTCCCTTTATACCATACACAACCCTGCAGTTTGCACCTAGCCAGATGCCTCGTAATATTATAATGATAACGTATCCTGCTAAAAAGTCCAAAAACTGAAAGTCAGCTAGAAAACAAACTGACACGGCGTGACAAACCACACACACACTGCAATGCTCACAATCAAAGGCATAGTCGGAGTGTTTGCTGCCGTCCATGGCAATGAGGATCTTCCTGGGCGGGGTGGACATCTTGTTTTTCTTGGTCAGTTTCTAGAAGGATCTGTGCCCACGTATCAACATGCCCTGCAACAAAGGCGGCAAGAAATGAAGAACATTCACGCATTTATTGGGTAACCATAGCAATGTCACTTGTATTGCACTAGTTCTCAATTGTAATCTACTCAGTTGAGACCACTTCAATTCGCAGCATTATCTTTGTACTCCGGACACGACCACGGAATCTCCTCCTCCCGCAGTCATAAATACCTGAGCGTAAAGCAGCTAATTGTGCTAGCTGGGTGCTGACTGTGTGTTCTTAGCTGGTGACACCCATCTACAATCATTCGTTGTTGGTGACATCCTTCTACAATCATTTGTTGTTAATAGCAAGGATATTCAATCATTCTTTGTTGGTGACACCTATCTTCAATAATTCTTAGTTGGTGACACCCTTCTACAATCATTTGTTGTTAATAGCAAGGATCTTCAATCATTCTTAGTTGGTGACACCAATCTACAAGCATTCGTTGTTGGTGACACCAATCTTCAATCATTGTGTGTTGGCAACACCGATCTGCAATCATTCTTTGCTGGTAACTAGAAGCTTCAATCATTCTGCGTTGGCAACACTAATCTCTGGTCCAGATATCCGCATACTAGCAAGTGATGCTGATTCGTTCAATCAGACGACAGATCTGGCTTCCAGCAAACTCTCTAAGTACGTCCATGACCTCAGCGCCACCCACTGGTCGACCTGCTGATAGGTGGCGGTGCCATCCAGACTATCTCCTGTGGAATTGCCCAGACATCCAAGGACTGCGTGTGACACTTGCCTCGGCTAGCTGGACCATGGTGCAGGAGTCACGCAGTAGGCAAGTGTGACTAACCGAATTCTATTTTACTGGCGTCTGGGTTGGTGTAATGGCTAGGGTGTTGCCCTGGCCATGGTGTGAGCGTGGTTGGACGAGGCTCCATTCTCTGCACGCGACGCAGGGAAAGACTGACCACCGATTGTTCCTTGCACTGCGGTCTACACGTGTGATTGGCCTAATACCTCACACAGTCACCACAGCCCCGTATGACGGCACTGTTTGTTCTATATCATTGTGAAATGTAAAGATGTTTGTTCTATATCATTGTGAAATATATGGATACAATGTTTGCTCTATATCACTGTGAAATATATTGATACACAGTTTGTTCTATTGTGAAATATATAGATACAATGTTTGTTCAATTGTGAAATATATAGATACAATGTTTGTTCTATTGCGAAATATATAGATACAATGTTTGTTCTATATCAATGTGAAATATATTGATACACTGTTTGTTCTATTGTGAAATATATAGATACAATGTTTGTTTTATTGTGAAATATACTGATACATTGTTTATTCTATTGTGAAATATATAGATACAATGTTGGTTCTATATCACTGTGAAATTTATTGATACAATGTCTCTATGGCTAAGGGCTTGCGAACGCGGTTTGTAAGCCCGTATACCCGGGTTTTTTTCGAAAAGGTATAGGAACCGGTCGTTCAGAAAGCAATGGCAAACTACTAAAGTAAAATTTGCCCAGGAATCACGAACAGCGACAATGCTGGGGTTGACTACTACGTCCTGTGAAGGACATGCAACTTTATAATAAACACACCTCCCCCCCCCCCCAACATCTTTCCCTCATTCAATACGCGCGCGCGCGCGCGCGCACACACACACACTCAATAACGTCAGCGGGCTCCAGTAACGGCTTGTGGTAAGACCAAGAGATTTTTGCTTTCTATTATCTTTAAATGTATGTAATTTTAATTAAAAGACACGCACGCAGGGACGCGCACAAACGCGCACACACACGCCTACATTGAAGTTTATAAATAATATATTAAGTTCGTTGGCTAACGCCGAACACATTAAATCCTTGTAGCAGACAGACCACCGACATTTATGAAAGTATCCAACAGATCTCACAATGAACGCCTGTCTGGGATGGAGTCAACATGGAATCTGGCAGAGCGGCGGTTAATACGTCATATAAGTTGTTGGAACAATATGGCCCCGCTCTCGTCGGTTATCATCGGGGTTGATACAGCTGGCGGCGTGGCGTCATTGAGAACACCGAATGTTGTTGAGAATGTGAGAATGACAGCAATGGAAGCGTGTACGGATGTTGAATGTGAGACTGACAGCAATGGAAGCGTGTACGGGTGTTGAATGTGAGACTGACAGCAATGGAAGCGTGTACGGATGTTGAATGTGAGACTGGCAGCAATGGAAGCGTGTACGGATGTTGAATGTGAGACTGACAGCAATGGAAGCGTGTACGGATGTTGGATGTGAGAATGACAGCAATGGAAGCGTGTACGGATGTTGGATGTGAGAATGACAGCAATGGAAGCGTGTACGGATGTTGAATGTGAGACTGACAGCAATGGAAGCGTGTACGGATGTTGAATGTGAGACTGACAGCAATGGAAGCGTGTACGGATGTTGAATGTGAGACTGACAGCAATGGAAGCGTGTACGGATGTTGAATGTGAGACTGACAGCAATGGAAGCGTGTACGGGTGTTGAATGTGAGACTGACAGCAATGGAAGCGTGTACGGATGTTGAATGTGAGACTGGCAGCAATGGAAGCGAGTACGGATGTTGAATGTGAGACTGACAGCAATGGAAGCGTGTACGGATGTTGAATGTGAGACTGACAGCAATGGAAGCGTGTACGGATGTTGAATGTGAGACTGACAGCAATGGAAGCGTGTACGGGTGTTGAATGTGAGACTGACAGCAATGGAAGATTGTGCGGATGTTGAATGTGAGAATGACAGCAGTGGAAGATTGTGCGGATGTATAATGTGAGAATGATAGCAATGGAAGATTTCACAGGTGTAGAGACCATGTTTTGCCCATGCAGCATGATCCCTCTCTCGGCCCGCCTAGTTCACTCCAGGCAAGCTGCCGAAGCTGCCGAATCAGAAAAGCAATACTTTCCGCCTGTCGGGTCATCGATCCTAGATCAGTTGCCGACCAAGGCTTAGGGCCTGGTCAGCTTTCCTGTGACATTTAGACCCTAGGTTGCATTTCCTCCCAGCAGGATAAGTCTTTTACCTTCCAAGTTGTACTCCCGCATGCTGTATCCGTTGGTACAATGTGGAGTGTCGGGTTTAGTGAGCGCCGCTGTTCTGCCGACATACATGGTGAATGTCGTTGTCGTCGGCATCTCCCATCTGTCCTGACGCTCAGTCAGCGATAGCACCATGATGACATGATTATGAGAACAGTGTCTAGCAGAATGTCAGATGCCATGATGCTGCTGCAGAAAGGGCAACGCTACTCTGGCTTGTCGTGGACAGCTGCTGCTGCTGCTGCCAGTTCCAGAAAACTCATGATGACACACACACACAAACACACTCACACAGAAACGGTGGCCAAAGCCCAAAGAAACACTGTGGGGCAATTGAAACGCACCGACACGAACTGTACCCGAACACAGAGGAGATCACCGTCAGTGCTAAATATAGCTGGTGACCCTAAATATAGCTGGTGACGTTTGTTTGGGGTGAATTAAGGCAAAAGTACCGTCCTGAAACATTTTGGAGATGGTTTATTTTCTCTTGGGCATCTGTGTGTGTTGAACTCAAAAGCACTATGTCGTCGGCAAAGTCCAGGTCTTCTAGAATTTTGTCAACCCAATGGATATCCCTATTTGTGTTGTTTGTGCATTTGCCCACGACCCAATCGATAGCTATTCCAAAGGGCATCGGTGATAAGACCACAACCCTGTTTCACTCCCGTTTCCACTGAGAACCAGTCAGAGTTGCCTGATTCTGTTCTCACGCAGCAACGTGTCTCCTTATAGACAGATTTTATGATGTTGGTATATTTGGTAGGAAAACCATAGACGTTGAGTAGATTCCAAAGTGAAGGACGGTGGATACTGTCCAAGGCTTTTTGAAAGTCGACAAAGTTGGTGATTATTGATTAATTTCGACTGGAATTCTACAGAGTCTTCAATGATTATTCTAAGAGTGAAAATGTGGTCTATACGTGACCTAGTATAAATGACCTATGTATAAAGAAATAATTTGTTCATTTCCATGCACATTTAGATTTGAAACTGAATTAACTTACCCCAAAGTTAATCCTGACCGTAGACTCACACGACATGGTGCAACGCTCAATGGAGCTCGGTTCACTAGACAACGCTGTGACGTTAGGTTCAACTTGGTGCAGATCGGTGCGGCCCCGCGTAGACACCGTGCACTCATCTTGTAGTCCCAAGTAACTGCTGCCAGAAGGGTGTGAAACGTCAGGCCTGGCCCACTGTCTGTCAGGCCTGGCCCACTGTCTGTCAGGCCTGGCCCACTGTCTGTCAGGCCTGGCCCACTGTCTGTCAGGCACTGCTATAACAACGCCGCTGAGCTAGCACGACAGGAAGCTTCTGGTCGTCAGAAGTGGTCCTCCCCGTGCCTGTTTCGGCTCTTTACCTTCCTGGCACTCTCTGGTGGTGGGTCCGCCCGGGTTCTGATTCCGGGTGTCATTCTCCTGTCGCCCATTCCAACCATGTTTGGAGACATTCCTTTGTCTTCGTGCTTGTCCCTTAACTGAGAACCGTGCCAGCTCTCTAAACACTGC
This sequence comes from Cepaea nemoralis, assembly GCA_014155875.1. Classification (NCBI taxonomy): domain Eukaryota; kingdom Metazoa; phylum Mollusca; class Gastropoda; order Stylommatophora; family Helicidae; genus Cepaea; species Cepaea nemoralis. The sequence continues at coordinate 185,063 of JACEFZ010017917.1, read as the reverse complement.
CCCACGTCCTCTTAAGAATCATTATTCTACCCCAACTACCTGCCGTTTGAATCAGTATAGTTATTACCACGGGTTTTGTGTTATTCTACCTGCCGTTTGAATCAGCATGTTTCTTCCCTTGGGATATGAGGTTATTCTACATGCCGTTTGAATCGGTATATTTCTTCCCTCGAGGATTTGCATTATTCTATCTGCCGTTTGAATCAGTATGTTTCTTCCCTTGAGTATAATATTATTCTACCCGCCATTTGAATCAGTATGTTTCTTCCCTTGGGATATTGTTTTATTCTTCATGCCATTTGGATCAGTATATTTCCTCCCTTGGGGTATTGCGTTATTCTCCCTGCCGTTTGAATCAGTATATTTCTTCCCTTGGGGTGCTGTGTTATTCTACATGCTGTTTGAGTCAGTGTGTTTCCTCCTATTGGTTATTGTATTATTCTACCTGCCGATTGAGTCAGTATGTTTCATTCCATTGGTTATTGTTATTCTACCTGCCGTTTGAATCAATATATTTCCTCCCTTGGGGTATGATGTTATGCTACCCGCCATTTGAATCAGTATGTTTCTTCCCTTGGTGTATTGTGTTATTCTAATTTCCGTTTGGATCAGTATATGTCCTCCCTTGGGGTACGGTATTGTGAGAGAAATTCTAAGGAGAACGATCTCGCACAAACTACAACGATCCGTGTACACTTATTACGCACACACACTGGGTCACCAGAGCTGACCTGGCTTTCTGTGAACATGTACATGGCAGTAGTGAGCTCGTTAGCGTGATAGATACGATGTTACAATGGCATGGGCGAGGTCAGACAAGGAGTGGATGTCAGCTCTCTATCTTCCCTACATGAGGCTGAGACCGACCACTTAATTCTTGGTGCACTCAGGCTTACACAAAAGTGCTGGCCATTGTACTTCAAGTACCCGTGGTAGGTTGCTGCTGCGGCCTGTGTTGTCCTCCCTGTGTACAGAAGTTGCTGCTGCGGCCTGTGTTGTCCTCCCTGTGTACAGAAGTTGCTGCTGCGGGCTGTGCTGTCCCCCTGTGTACATATGTTGCTGCTGTGGGCTGTGTTGTCCCCCCTGTGTACAGATGTTCCTGCTGCGGGCTGTCCTCCCGGTGTACACTGTGTACAGATGTTGCTGCTGTGGGCTGTCTCCCCTGTGTACAGATGTTGCTGCTGTGGGCTGTGTTGTCCCCCCTGTGTACAGATGTTGCTGCTGTGGGCTGTCTCCCCTGTGTACAGATGTTGCTGCTGTGGGCTATGTTGTCCCCCCTGTGTACAGATGTTCCTGCTGCGGGCTGTCCTCCCGGTGTACACTGTGTACAGATGTTGCTGCTGTGGGCTGTCTCCCCTGTGTACAGATTTTCCTTCTGCGGACTTGGTCTCCCCTGTGTACAGATGTTGCTGCTGCGGTTTGTGTCTCCCCTGTGTACAGATGTTCCTGCTGTGGGCTGTATTTCCCCTGTGAACAGATGTTCCTGCTGCGGTTTGTCTCTCCCCTGTGTACAGATGTTCCTGGTGCAGGCTGTGTCTTCCCTGTGTACAGATGTTCCTGGTGTGGACTGTCTCTCCCCTGTGTACATATGTTCCTGGTGCAGGCTGTCTCTCCCCTGTGTACAGATGTTCCTGGCATGGGCTGTGTCTCCCCTGTGTATAGATGTTCCTGGTGTGGACTGTCTCTCCCCTGTGTACAGATGTTCCTGGTGCGGGCTGTGTCTCCCCTGTGTACACTGTGTACAGATGTTCCTGCTGTGGGCTGTCTCCCCTGTGTACAGATGTTCCTGCTGCAGGCTGTCTCCCCTGTGTACACTGTACAGATGTTCCTGCTGTGGGCTGTGTCTCCCCTGTGTACAGATGTTCCTGCTGTGGGTTGTGTCTCCCCTGTGTACAGATGTTTCTGCTGTGGGCTGTCTCTCCCCTGTGTACAGATGTTGCTGCTGCGGGTTGTGTCTCCCCTGTGTACAGATGTTCCTGCTGTGGGCTGTGTCTCCCCTGTGTACAGATGTTTCTGCTGTGGGTTGTGTCTCCCCTGTGTACAGATGTTTCTGCTGTGGGCTGTCTCCCCCCTGTGTACAGATGTTTCTGCTGTGGGCTGTGTCTCCCCTGTGTACAGATGTTCCTGCTGCAGGCTGTCTCCCCTGTGTACACTGTACAGATGTTCCTGCTGTGGGCTGTGTCTCCCCTGTGTACAGATATTTCTGCTGTGGGTTGTGTCTCCCCTGTGTACAGATGTTCCTGCTGTGGGCTGTGTCTCCCGTGTACAGATGTTCCTGCTGCGGGCTGTGTCTCCACTGTGTACAGATGTTCCTGCTGTGGGCTGTCTCTCCACTGTGTACAGATGTTCCTGGTGCAGGCTGTCTCTCCCCTGTGTACAGATGTTCCTGGCATGGGCTGTGTCTCCCCTGTGTATAGATGTTCCTGCTGTGGGCTGTATTTCCCCTGTGAACAGATGATCCTGCTGCGGTTTGTGTCTCCCCTGTGTACAGATGTTCCTGCTGCAGGCTGTGTTTCCCCTGTGTACAGATGTTCCTGCTGCAGGTTGTGTCTCCCCTGTGTACAGATGTTCCTGCTGTGGGCTGTGTCTCCCCTGTGTACAGATGTTTCTGCTGTGGGCTGTGTCTCCCCTGTGTACAGATGTTCCTGCTGCAGGCTGTCACCCCTGTGAACACTGTACAGATGTTCCTGCTGTGGGCTGTGTCTCCCCTGTGTACAGATATTTCTGCTGTGGGTTGTGTCTCCCCTGTGTACAGATGATCCTGCTGTGGGCTGTGTCTCCCGTGTACAGATGTTCCTGCTGCAGGTTGTGTCTCCCCTGTGTACAGATGTTCCTGCTGCAGGCTGTCTCCCCTGTGTACAGATGTTCCTGCTGCAGGCTGTCTCCCCTGTGTACAGATGTTCCTGCTGCAGGCTGTCTCCCCTGTGTACAGATGTTCCTGCTGCAGGTTGTCTCCCCTGTGTACACTGTACAGATGTTCCTGCTGCAGGCTGTGTCTCCCCTGTGTACAGATGTTCCTGCTGCAGGTTGTGTCTCCCCTGTGTACAGATGTTCCTGCTGCAGGTTGTGTCTCCCCTGTGTACAGATGTTCCTGCTGCAGGCTGTCTCCCCTGTGTACAGATGTTCCTGCTGCAGGTTGTGTCTCCCCTGTGTACAGATGTTCCTGCTGCAGGCTGTGTCTCCCTTGTGTACAGATGTTCCTGCTGCAGGTTGTGTCTCCCCTGTGTACAGATGTTCCTGCTGCAGGTTGTGTCTCCCCTGTGTACAGATGTTCCTGCTGCAGACTGTCTCCCCCCTGTGTACACTGTACAGATGTTCCTGCTGCAGGCTGTGTCTCCCCTGTGTACAGATGTTCCTGCTGCAGGTTGTGTCTCCCCTGTGTACAGATGTTCCTGCTGCAAGGTTGTCTCCCCTGTGTACAGATGTTCCTGCTGCAGGCTGTGTCTCCCCTGTGTACAGATGTTCCTGCTGCAGGTTGTGTCTCCCCTGTGTACAGATGTTCCTGCTGCAGGCTGTGTCTCCTCTGTGTACAGATGTTCCTGCTGCAGGCTGTGTCTCCCCTGTGTACACTGTACAGATGTTCCTGCTGCAGGCTGTGTCTCCCCTGTGTACAGATGTTCCTGCTGCAGGCTGTGTCTCCCCTGTGTACAGATGTTCCTGCTGCAGGTTGTGTCTCCCGTGTACAGATGTTCCTGCTGCAGACTGTGTCTCCCCTGTGTACAGATGTTCCTGCTGCAGGCTGTGTCTCCCCTGTGTACAGATGTTCCTGCTGCAGGTTGTGTCTCCCCTGTGTACAGATGTTCCTGCTGCAGGCTGTGTCTCACCTATGTACAGATGTTCCTGCTGCAGGTTGTGTCTCCCCTGTGTACAGATGTTCCTGCTGCAGGCTGTGTCTCCCCTGTGTACAGATGTTCCTGCTGCAGGTTGTCTCCCCTGTGTACAGATGTTCCTGCTGCAGGCTGTGTCTCCCCTGTGTAGAGATGTTCCTGCTGCAGGTTGTGTCTCCCCTGTGTACAGATGTTCCTGCTGCAGGCTGTCTCCCCTGTGTACAGATGTTCCTGCTGCAGGCTGTCTCCCCTGTGTACACTGTGTATTCTGTCAGTTTTCTGTTCTTCATTATCTCGATGTTATCTTCCCACTTGTATCGTTGTTTACCTCTTGCTCACTTGTCTTCACAACTACCCTCCAGTGGAGTATAGCAAAAGATAAATAAAACAATGGACACAACAAATAATGATAAAATGAAGAACATAATTGTCACAAGAAAAGACAAATAAGATCATAATTGTCACAACAAAAGATAAATGAGAACATAATTGTCACAACAAAAGATAAACAAGAACATAATTGTCACAACAAATGATAACATACAGAACATAATTGACACAACGAATGATAAATTACAGAATATAATTGACACAACGAATGATAAATTACAGAACATAATTGACACAACGAATCATAAATTACAGAATATAATTGACACAACGAATGATAAATTACAGAACATGATTGACACAACGAATGATAAATTACAGAATATAATTGACACAACGAATGATAAAATACAGAACATAATTAACACAACAAATGATAAAATACAGAATATAATTGACACAATGAATGATAAATTACAGAACATAATTGACACAACGAATGATAAATTACAGAATATAATTGACACAACGAATGATAAAATACAGAATATAATTGACACAACGAATGATAAATTACAGAACATAATTGACACAACGAATGATAAATTACAGAATATAATTGACACAACGAATGATAAAATACAGAATATAATTGACACAACAACTGATAAAATACAGAACATAATTGACACAACGAATGATAAAATACAGAACATAATTGACACAACGAATGATAAAATACAGAACATAATTGACACAACGACTGATAAAATACAGAACATAATTCACACAACAACTGATAAAATACAGAATATAATTGACACAACAACTGATAAAATACAGTACATAATTGACACAACAACTGATAAAATACAGAACATAATTGACACAACAAATGATAAAATACAGAACATAATTGACACAACGAATGATAAAATACAGAACATAATTGACACAACGAATGATAAAATACATAATATAATTGACACAACAACTGATAAAATACAGAATACAATTGACACAACAACTGATAAAATACAGAACATAATTGACACAACAAATGATAAAATACTGAACATAATTGACACAACGAATGATAAAATACATAATATAATTGACACAACAACTGATAAAATACAGAATATAATTGACACAACTGATAAAATACAGAATATAATTGACACAACTGATAAAATACAGAACATAATTGACATAACGAATGATAAAATACAGAATATAATTGACACAACTGATAAAATACAGAACATAATTGACACAACGAATGATAAAATACAGAACATAATAGACAATAAATGATAAAATACAGAACATAATTGACACAACAACTGACAAAATACAGAACATAATTGACACAACGAATGATAAAATACAGAACATAATTGACACAACAACTGATAAAATACAGAACATAATTGACACAACGAATGATAAAATACAGAATATAATTGACACAACAACTGATAAAATACAGAATATAATTGACATAACAACTGATAAAATACAGAACATAATTGACACAACAACTGATAAAATACAGAACATAATTGACACAACAACTGATAAAATACAGAACATAATTGACACAACAAATGATAAAATACAGAATATAATTGACACGACTACTGATAAAATACAGAACATAATTGACACAACGAATGAACATACAGAACATAATAGACAACAAATGATAAAATACAGAACATAATTGACACAACAACTGACAAAATACAGAACATAATTGACAAGAAATAATAGATAAGAAAAAAATATAATGGACATAAAAACATATAGCAGACAAAATTTAATGGAATAACAGATAACACATAATATATCATATGAAAGACAGGGACGCAGAGGTGTTTCCAAGGCACCAGGGCCGGGTTATATACTGGCCAAGACCTATTGACGCGTCCTCATCGAGCGTCCTGGGCAACAGGTCCCTTCGGGGTCCTGGCTGAAGTCAATAGGATCGCTGATTCCTCCGAAGTCGGAGAGTGTCTGCCTGTACGGCGAGGAACCACCAGTCTGCACACCAATAAGCCAGACATGGGACAACGGATACTCACGCAAACCTCAGGTCCTGTATGACATCACACTGATGTTGGACAACAGGATGTCTTCATCCGACATACAGGACTTCGCGTTGGAGCTCAAGCCAACGAACACAAGCAAGCAAGCAAGCATATGAAAGACAAAGCATAATGGACATCACAAAAGATAACAAACCAGAAACATGACTTGTATCAACCACGTGTTTAATTATATTTCTGTGACCTTTGACCACCAGTCCCTAGTAAATAAAAAACATGTCACGGAATTTCAGGAACATTAGGGATGGTGATGAAGTTGTATAAAAGTTCCACGATTATTTGATTATTATGGAATGCTCCACAGTTTTCCTTCTACCTGGCTATCTGACATGGATGTGTGAAATGCTTCACCAGCACAGTCAACTAACCAGCACTGTCAACTAACCCAGACAGTCAGCTAACTAGTATGATTATCGACACAACACAAATGTGTAAAATGTATAGTGGATAAGTGTAGCAATTTTCTAGGATGGACATCATGTGGAAGGGGACTGTAATCTCATCTCATGCCATAACTAAGTATATGTGAAGGTCTCATACTTCACATCTCATGCCATAACTAAGTATATGTGAAGGTCTCATACTTCACATCCATGCCATAACTAAGTATATGTGAAGGTCTCATACTTCACATCTCATGCCATAACTAAGTATATGTGAAGGTCTCATACTTCACATCTCATGCCATAACTAAGTATATGTGAAGGTCTCATACTTCACATCCATGCCATAACTAAGTATATGTGAAGGTCTCATACTTCACATCCATGCCATAACTAAGTATATGTGAAGGTCTCATACTTCTCATCTCATGCCATAACTAAGTAGAAGGTCTCATACTTCACATCTCATGCCATAACTAAGTATAAGTGAAGGTGTCATACTTCACATCCATGCCATAACTAAGTATATGTGAAGGTCTCATACTTCACATCTCATGCCATAACTAAGTATATGTGAAGGTCTCATACTTCACATCCATGCCATAACTAAGTATATGTGAATGTCTCATACTTCACATCCATGCCATAACTAAGTATATGTGAAGGTCTCATACTTCACATCCATGCCATAACTAAGTATATGTGAAGGTCTCATACTTCACATCTCATGCCATAACTAAGTATATGTGAAGGTCTCATACTTCACATCTCATGCCATAACTAAGTATAAGTGAAGGTCTCATACTTCTCATCTCATGCCATAACTAAGTAGAAGGTCTCATACTTCACATCCATGCCATAACTAAGTATATGTGAAGGTCTCATACTTCACATCTCATGCCATAACTAAGTATATGTGAAGGTCTCATACTTCACATCCATGCCATAACTAAGTATATGTGAAGGTCTCATACTTCACATCCATGCCATAACTAAGTATATGTGAAGGCCTCATACTTCACATCTCATGCCATAACTAAGTATATGTGAAGGTCTCATACTTCACATCTCATGCCATAACTAAGTAGAAGGTCTCATACTTCACATCTCATGCCATAACTAAGTATATGTGAAGGTCTCATACTTATCTCATGCCATAACTAAGTATATGTGAAGGTCTCATACTTCACATCCATGCCATAACTAAGTATATGTGAAGGTTTCATACTTCACATCTATGCCATAACTAAGTATATGTGAAGGTCTCATACTTCACATCTCATGCCATAACTAAGTATATGTGAAGGTCTCATACTTCTCATCTCATGCCATAACTAAGTAGCAGGTCTCATACTTCACATCTCATGCCATAACTAAGTATATGTGAAGGTCTCATACTTCACATCCATGCCATAACTAAGTATATGTGAAGGACTCATACTTCACATCTCATGCCATAACTAAGTATATGTGAAGGTCTCATACTTCACATCCATGCCATAACTAAGTATATGTGAAGGTCTCATACTTCACATCTCATGCCATAACTAAGTATATGTGAAGGTCTCATACATCACATCTCATGCTATAACTAAGTATATGTGAAGGTCTCATACTTCTCATCTCATGCCATAACTAAGTATATGTGAAGGTCTCATACTTCACATCTCATGCTATAACTAAGTATATGTGAAGGTCTCATACTTCTCATCTCATGCCATAACTAAGTATATGTGAAGGTCTCATACTTCACATCCATGCCATAACTAAGTATATGTGAAGGTCTCATACTTCTCATCTCATGCCATAACTAAGTAGAAGGTCTCATACTTCACATCTCATGCCATAACTAAGTATAAGTGAAGGTGTCATACTTCACATCCATGCCATAACTAAGTATATGTGAAGGTCTCATACTTCACATCTCATGCCATAACTAAGTATATGTGAAGGTCTCATACTTCACATCCATGCCATGACTAAGTATATGTGAAGGTCTCATACTTCACATCTCATGCCATAACTAAGTATATGTGAAGGTCTCATACTTCTCATCTCATGCCATAACTAAGTAGAAGGTCTCATACTTTACATCTCATGCCATAACTAAGTAGAAGGTCTCATACTTTACATCTCATGCCATAACTAAGTATATGTGAAGGTCTCATACATCACATCTCATGCCATAACTAAGTATATGTGAAGGTCTCATACTTCACATCTCATGCCATAACTAAGTATATGTGAAGGTCTCATACTTCACATCTCATGCCATAACTAAGTATATGTGAAGGTCTCATACATCACATCTCATGCCATAACTAAGTATATGTGAAGGTCTCATACTTCACATCCATGCCATAACTAAGTATATGTGAAGGTCTCATACTTCACATCTCATGTCATAACTAAGTATATGTGAAGGTCTCATACTTCACATCCATGCCATAACTAAGTATATGTGAAGGTCTCATACTTCACATCCATGCCATAACTAAGTATATGTGAAGGTCTCATACTTCTCATCTCATGCCATAACTAAGTAGAAGATCTCATACTTCACATCTCATGCCATAACTAAGTATGTGTGAAGGTCTCATACTTCACATCCATGCCATAACTAAGTATATGTGAAGGTCTCATACTTCACATCCATGCCATAACTAAGTATATGTGAAGGTCTCATACTTCACATCCATGCCATAACTAAGTATATGTGAAGGTCTCATACTTCACATCTCATGCCATAACTAAGTATATGTGAAGGTCTCATACTTCACATCTCATGCCATAACTAAGTATATGTGAAGGTCTCATACTTCACATCTCATGCCATAACTAAGTATATGTGAAGGTCTCATACATCACATCTCATGCCATAACTAAGTATATGTGAAGGTCTCATACTTCACATCCATGCCATAACTAAGTATATGTGAAGGTCTCATACTTCACATCTCATGCCATAACTAAGTATATGTGAAGGTCTCATACTTCACATCCATGCCATAACTAAGTATATGTGAAAGTCTCATACTTCACATCTCATGTCATAACTAAGTATATGTGAAGGTCTCATACTTCACATCCATGCCATAACTAAGTATATGTGAAGGTCTCATACTTCACATCCATGCCATAACTAAGTATATGTGAAGGTCTCATACTTCACATCCATGCCATAACTAAGTATATGTGAAGGTCTCATACATCACATCTCAAGCCATAACTAAGTATATGTGAAGGTCTCATACGTCACATCTCATGCCACAACTAAGTATATGTGAAGGTCTCATACTTCACATCTCATGCCACAACTAAGTATATGTGAAGGTCTCATACTTCACATCCAGTTTCTGCCACTGGATTACACACAACTTTATGCCAGGTTATGGTTATGTTTGATTCAAAGAATTATCAGCACACTGGTTCCAGTTGACCAGCAGACGTGAGCAGCCATTCATTAACATTGTTTACAGTTGACCAGCCTCAGAACATTGGGAAATTGACATCTCACCTATTAACCCAGTGACCTAGTGGGTGTCACACCCCTAGAGTTGTCTATGCTACAGAACTCTCATTACTTTTCCTAAACACTAAATATGGTCTGGACAAACTCCCTGAGCAGTCAGTTCGCACGGAATGCTTGTGTACACTTCTCTTTTCTGCTGGCTATTGTGTTATCTAACAGACACACTCTGTACACTCTGCAACTGACAGCGTGTAACTATAGATCATTTATAGATCCACAGAACATTTATAGATCCACAGAACATTTATAGACCATTTATAGATTAAAAGAACATTTATAGATCTATAAAGCAATGTTTTCATGCAGTGAATTTGAATAATGAAGACACAAACAATAGATTGCATGTACTTTATGTTGTGCGATTTCTGCAGTATGTACCCGAAGAGATGCAGAGAAATATGCCAGGCAATAAAGTGTGCAATCTATTGTTTGTGTCTTCATTATTCAACTACATAGATCCATAGATTAGTTAGACATGTAGTGTAAATGGCTACGCATATGCTTTCAAGCAAGTCATGTGACCCCATGTTTAGAGTTTCAGAGTTATCTTCACCAGAAGACAATGCATTTAATGAATAGTACAATCAAAAACACAAAAGCATCTAAATGCGCTTCCACAAAATTCACATAGTGTTTCACAGCACCTACACACATTCTGATGACATAAATAAACTTTCACAGCACCTACACACATTCTGATGACATAAATAAACTTTCACAGCACCTACACACATTCTGATGACATAAATAAACTTTCACAGCACCTACACACATTCTGATGACATAAATAAACTTTCACAGCACCTACACACATTCTGATGACATAAATAAACTTTCACAACAACTACATACATTCTGATGTCAGAAATAAACTACCACATTTGACAAAAGTTCTCCTACAACACATGTTATTTTAAATGCAAATAAAATCCAACATAACTGGTATGCTAGGGAAGAGTATAGGCAGTCAATAATCTCATGTGCTTTTTGTGAATACAACTGCAAGAAACAACAGGTGACCACTCTAAATACCCCTCTGCTGAATATAGCCACAGAGGAATACATGGGATGCTGCGATAGTTTCTGGTGTTTTCAGCAGGACAGGAAAATCAGTTGCAGTATCTTGAAAATAATGATTATATAAAAATGCAAAAAAAAAACACACAAAAAACATAGCAATAGATGGTATCAACTGTTCCCTTACAGTGGCACACATATTTTTTATATGGGAAACTCGGCGGCCAAGCTGTGTGCTTCACACTCTTAAGGTTGCAGATTTGTTTTTGGACTGCAACATTAAGCTGACGTGCAGTTTCTGTAGAACCCTGGGGTGGGAAGAGAGAAGGTGCCTTCACTGAGGCTACGGTATTCGTGCTTTGTATGATGCTCTCAGCCGGTGGCTGGCTGTTCTGTGGAGACAGATCAAGCCAGGCGGGACAAAATCTGGTGCAATGAAGACAATCCTGTCGCCGGTAAACTTTGAACCTTTCAGCACAAATTGTCTGCTCCGTGCATGAGCAGGTATATCATGAAGACATGTTTGCATGAGCCTAGCTCAAGACGACATGACTTGGAGGACACACTGGTGGAATCCCTGCAACCTTGAAACCATTTTCTAGTTCTGATCTGATTTCATGTGTGTTTCCTGTAAAGGTTTTCAGTATTTCATGTGTGTTTCCTGTGAAGGTTTTCAATATTTCACTCCTAGTCCCTGTTTTCCAGGCAATCTCTATTTTGTAAAGTATGAAGTTGCCTCATGGTGAAGGGAGGGGTGGGGTGGGTTGTACAGGGACAGAAATAATGTGCTATAGGAGAACTTTTTGTGTGTACGTGTGTATGTTTATGTACACAAAAAGATATGCATATAGCATGTACCCCACAGAGATCATTGCCATAAAGTTACAATTGTAAAACATTCAGTTCCCTACATAAACATAATATACAGCCAATAATTAGTTCTCTATACAGACAAAGAAAAACAATAAATATTTCCCATATCAATAAAATTACACAATAGTTGTCACCCACATAGATATAATTACATTCTTCATTCATTAGAGCATTACAAAGCAATAATTAATTCATTATATTAATATAAATCCAAATATATATTTCCCCACATGTAAAAATATAATTATTTTCTTGCAATTGATCCCACTTTTAACAATTCTTTGCTATTTACAAATAATATATCACATGATGACAGTTCTGAGGTAAAGTCAAAGAAACATGATTAATGTGCATAAATGTGCTGAGCTGTGAAAGTGCGGTTGAACAGTAAACAACCAGGGTTAGAATTAAAATTGTAAGAAGACACAGAAGACAATGAAGAAGACAAAGAAGACACATGGTCATCACTAGGAAGAAAAAATGCTACAATGTAATATACAAATAAATGGGAATATTCTTAACAAGTGAATCGGTACAAATATCTCAGAACAGTCATAACAGTCTGATGGGAAAATGCAAACAAAATACCATGGACAGACAGAAAAATCAATGACCAAGTCTTATAAGGAACAAATTAAAATTGTAAACTGATTAGAGAAATTAGACGTAGACAGTCAAAATATTTTAGTCACATTATGAGAAGAAATAAATTGGAGAACTTCATGACAACTGGCAAGATCGAGGGGAAGAGAACAAAGGGAAGGCAGAAAAGTAAATACCTGGATGGCTTGGCCATGTGGTAGGGTCGAGAAAACAACACTGAGCGGATCCACGACTCTAGTGATTGAGTTAGATGGGAAACATGATCGCTTAAGCATAACGGCATGGCACATTATGAATAACTGAAAGCTAGGAGTACGACAGGGATGTGTTGTGTCACAGGATCTCTTCTTCCTATATATCGAAGTTATAATGAGAGAGATCAAAGAGAGGCCAGGAATACTAATAGGAGGTTATAATATAAACAGTATATGCTATGTAGATGATCCAATATTGGTGGTGGATACTGCCAAATATCTACAACAAGTGTTGGTCATTGTAGTAACAGAAGGTGTAAAGAAAGGACTCTCCTTGAATATCAAGAAAACAGGAACAATGGTGATATCAAAGAAAAAGGTGACACCAAAATGTGAAATGAAAATAGAAGGGAAAATTCTTAAACAAGTGGATAATTTTAAATACCTAGGAGCATTTATAACGTCAGATGGAAGGAGCACAACAGAGATTAAGAGCAGAATAAGGCAAGCAAAAGCTACATTTCAGAAAATGAAAAGTATCTTATGCAATAAATCACTATCACTGAATGTAAGAAAGAGAGTACTGAAGTTTTATATAGAACCTGTTTTGCTGTATCGCAGTGAATCTTGAAACATAAATGAACAAATTAGGAAGAACTTGGAAGCAGCAGAGAAGCGATTTCTGAGATGAATGTTGTGAATTCCTTGGACAACCAGTGCTTTTTTTGCTCATGAAATGAGAAGAGAGGCATTGGAGAACATCATGACAACTGGAAAGATCAAGGGGAAGAGAGGCAGACCAAGAAAAATGATGCTGGATGGATTGAGATGGTGGCATGGAGGAATATTATCAGCAGAGCTGAACCAGAACAGCAAAGACAGAGATATGTGTAGAGCCATGAACGCCTATGCCAGCCGGTAGGGCACTTGATGATATTGATGAATCTATACAATAAATGAAACTTTATTCAACATAATGTATAGAATTTAGCCTATGCAACATAATCTGTACACATGAATCTATGTAACTTAATGAATACAATTTATGTCACTGTCACCTGTGCTCACGTCTGCAGCTGTCACAAGCATTGGCATGAGACAAAATGTATTGGCAGGAGACAAAATGTATTGGCAGGGGACAAAATGTATTGGCAGGAGGCAAAATTGTTGGCAGGAGACAAAATATATTGGCAGGAGGCAAAATTGTTGGCAGGAGACAAAATGTATTGGCAGGAGACAAAATGTATTGGAAGGAGGCAAAATTGTTGGCAGGAGACAACATTTATTGGCAGGAGACAAAATGTATCGGCAGGAGGCAAAATTGTTGGCAGGAGGAAAAATGTAATGGTAGGAGGCAAAATTGTCGGCAGGAGACAAAATGTACTGGCATTTGGCAAAATTGTTGGCAGGAGACAAAATGTATTCATAGGAGACGAAAGTGATGGCAGGAGACACAATTTTTGTCAGGAGACAAAATGTATTGGCAGGAGACAAAAGTGTTGGCAGGAGACAAAATGTATTGGCAGGAGACAAAATGTATTGGCAGGAGGCAAAATTGTTGGCAGGAGACAAAATATATTGGCAGGAGGCAAAATTGTTGGCAGGAGACAAAATGTATTGGCAGGAGACAAAATGTATTGGAAGGAGGCAAAATTGTTGGCAGGAGACAACATTTATTGGCAGGAGACAAAATGTATCGGCAGGAGGCAAAATTGTTGGCAGGAGGAAAAATGTAATGGTAGGAGGCAAAATTGTCGGCAGGAGACAAAATGTACTGGCATTTGGCAAAATTGTTGGCAGGAGACAAAATGTATTCATAGGAGACGAAAGTGATGGCAGGAGACACAATTTTTGTCAGGAGACAAAATGTATTGGCAGGAGACGAAAGTGTTGGCAGGAGACAAAATTGTTGGCTTGAGACAAAATTGTTGGCAGGAGACAGAATTCTCAACTGGATTGACTCTGTCACAGCTGAATTCTTTACAACAATATATTTATGTACATGTCAAACTACTCTCTTTATTACTACAGAGTCCAAAAGGTGTTGAAGATCTTTTACATGAGACTCCTAAAGTCCAAACTACTTTCTCATCTGCAGTTAGTGAGTTCTTCACGATTAATAAAAATGTGAGTTGATTGGTCAGATGAGATTAATGACCAGCTGGTAGAACCTCGACAGAGGCCAGGCCAACCTTGTTGTAGAAGAGTTGAACTGCCCACACAGTGTCATTACAGGTAAAGGTAGGCTCGTGGCAGACACCCATGAAATGCTAGGCCTTCATATATTCTAGCCATGGCAGAAGGTAAAGATAGGCTTGTGGCAGACACCCATGAAATGCTAGGCCTTCACATATTCTAACCATGGTATAAGGTAAAGTTAGGCTCATGGCAGAAGGTAAAGATAGGCTTGTGGCAGACACCCATGAAATGCTAGGCCTTCATATATTCTAGCCATGGCAGAAGGTAAAGATAGGCTTGTGGCAGACACCCATGAAATGCTAGGCCTTCACATATTCTAGCCATGGTATAAGGTAAAGGTAGGCTCATGGCAGAAGGTAAAGGTAGGCTCATGGCAGAAGGTAAAGATAGGCTCGTGGCAGACACCCATGAAATGCTAGGCCTTCACATATTCTATCCATGGTATAAGGTAAAGGTAGGCTCATGGCAGAAGGTAAAGATAGGCTCGTGGCAGACACCCATGAAATGCTAGGCCTTCACATGTTCTAACCATGGTATAAGATAAAGGTAGGCTCATGGCAGAAGGTAAAGATAGGCTTGTGGCAGACACCCATGAAATGCTAGGCCTTCACATTTTCTAACCATTGTATAAGGTAAAGGTAGGCTCATGGCAGAAGGTAAAGATAGGCTCGTGGCAGACACCCATGAAATGCTAGGCCTTCACATATTCTAGCCATGGTATAAGGTAAAGGTAGGCTCATGGCAGAAGGTAAAGGTAGGCTCATGGCAGAAGGTAAAGATAGGCTTGTGGCAGACACCCATTAAATGCTAGGCCTTCACATATTCTAACCATGGTATAAGGTAAAGGTAGGCTCATGGCAGAAGGTAAAGGTAGGCTCATGGCAGAAGGTAAAGATAGGCTCGTGGCAGACACCCATGAAATGCTAGGCCTTCACATATTCTAGCCATGGTATAAGGTAAAGATAGGCTCATGGCAGAAGGTAAAGATAGGCTCGTGGCAGACACCCATGAAATGCTAGGCCTTCACATATTCTAGCCATGGTATAAGATAAAGATAGGCTTGTGGCAGATACCCATGAAATGCTAGGCCTTCACATATTCTAGCCATGGCAGAAGGTAAAGGTAGGCTCATGGCAGAAGGTAAAGATAGGCTCGTGGCAGACACCCATGAAATGCTTGGCCTTCACATATTCTAACCATGGTATAAGGTAAAGGTAGGCTCATGGCAGAAGGTAAAGATAGGCTCGTGGCAGACACCCATGAAATGCTAGGCCTTCACATATTCTAGCCATGGTATAAGGTAAAGGTAGGCTCATGGCAGAAGGTAAAGATAGGCTTGAGGCAGACACCCATGAAATGCTAGGCCTTCACATATTCTAACCATGGTATAAGGTAAAGGTAGGCTCATGGCAGACACCCATGAAATGCTAGGCCTTCACATATTCTAGCCATGGCAGAAGGTAAAGATAGGCTCGTGGCAGAAGGTAAAGATAGGCTCGTGGCAGACACCCATGAAATGCTAGGCCTTCACATATTCTAACCATGGTATAAGGTAAAAATAGGCTTGTGGCAGACACCCATGAAATGCTAGGCCTTCACATATTCTAGCCATGGTATATGGTAAAGATAGGCTCATGGCAGAAGGTAAAGATAGGCTCGTGGCAGACACCCATGAAATGCTAGGCCTTCACATATTCTAGCCATGGCAGAAGGTAAAGATAGGCTCGTGGCAGACACCCACGATATGCTAGCCTTCACATATTCTAGCCATGGTATAAGGTAAAGATAAGCTTGTGGCAGACACCCATGAAATGCTAGGCCTTCACATATTCTAGCCATGGTATAAGGTAAAGGTAGGCTTGTGGCAGAAGATAAAGGTAGGCTCGTGGCAGATACCCATGAAATGCTAGGCCTTCACATATTCTAGCCATGGCAGAAGGTAAAGGTAGGCTCGTGGCAGACACCCACGATATGCTAGGCCTTCATATATTCTAGCCATGGCATCAGGTGAGGTGGCCAGTCCCTTTTCTCATCTCATTTCCTCACCAGATAATTCTTAAAACAATCTGGCACTAATTTTATGAGGTTGGGTCCCAGATCCTGTGGGAACAATAATCCAGCCACAGCAAGACTTGTAATGTAATCATATCAGAGAATTGCCAGAAAAAGCAGCAGAGTTTTGGTGGGATTATGTTTTCCTTTTGATTAAAATACAGTGGATACAACAAGCAATTACTGACCAGAGCACAGGCCAGGAAGAAAACTTGACACAGAAGTTTGACATGCCAGGAAAGAAACTGTTGACACAGAGCAGAAGTGTGACATGCCAGGAAGGAAACTGCTGACACAGAAGTGTGACATGCCAGGAAGGAAACTGCTGACACAGAAGTGTGACATGCCAGGAAGGAAACTGCTGACACAGAAGTGTGACATGCCAGGAAGAAAACTGTTGACACAGAAGTGTGACATGCCAGAAAGGAATCTGTTGACACAGAAATATGACATGCCAGGAAGGAAACTTGACACAGCAG
This sequence comes from Cepaea nemoralis, assembly GCA_014155875.1. Lineage (NCBI taxonomy): Eukaryota > Metazoa > Mollusca > Gastropoda > Stylommatophora > Helicidae > Cepaea > Cepaea nemoralis. Next base: position 167,463 of record JACEFZ010017917.1, on the reverse strand, counting down.
TGTGACATGCCAGGAAGGACACTATTGACACAGAAGTGTGGCATGCCACAAAAGAAACAGCTGACACAGAAGTATCACATGCCAGGAAGGAAACTGCTCACAGAGACCATAAGAAAACAGACGGCAGCCTGTAGCTGTGTCATAAAGGAAAGTGAGCTGAGATTCATGAACGAGTGACAAAAATTATGGATAATGAAATACAAATATGAGAGTGACATTATTCATTATAATATGCCACAGAGAAATGACAGCACAAAATGAGCAAACAACACCAGGGAATGAAGGTTGTGGAGAGACATGCTCACATACACCGGTCAGCAAGGCACCTGGAAATTAACAGTCAATGGTAACAGTAAAGAAATTAACAGTCAATGGTAACGGTAAAGAAAACAAAAAAATAAGTCCAGAGTTAAAAATCAGCTGCTGTCGAATTGCAAGCAGGCCACCTGGCATTGATCTGCTGGTATGAGGTGGTACCTATTCAGAAAACAATGGCAAACTACTGAACTAACATTGCCTTGTATATCAAAAACAGCCAATAAATGCCAGGGTGCATTGCAACGTCCTGTAAAGAATGTGCAGACAGGAGATGGTGTGTCACTGTTTCTCTTTCATGTGGCAGGGGCCACATTTTGGTTATTTCCTGGGTTGATTTTATTTCTCTGAGAAGAAGAATTGACACCATTTATTGTTTCTCTGAGAAGAATTGACACCATTTATTGTTTCTCTGAGAAGAATTGACACCATTTATTGTTTCTCTGAGAAGAATAATTTACACCATTTATTGTTTCTTGGTATAAAATGAAAAAAATCAAATATTCAATTATTAGGACTCGCAGACACTAGGAAAAAGGGGCAGAACACGAAAAGAACACACAAAGGTTACGTTATTAAATGGAGTGGCGTCGATCAGCGAGCTACAGCTAAACATGGAGTGGGTTTTTTGTTACATCCAGACAAAGCGAAAGCCATTATCAACACTAAATTTATATCAGAAAGGATAATACTAGTACAGATCAAAGAAGGAAGTAGAACAACAACTTGTATACAAACATACGCCCCATGTAATGACACTTACAGCGACAAAGACAAAGATGAATATTTTGATAAACTTGCAGACACGTTAAATAATGTCAAAGAGACAGATGAACTAGTTGTGATGGGCAATTTTAACGGATGAATAGGCACACGAAAAACACCGTGGGAGGATTGCATGGGGCCATTCAGCGACACAGAGACTGATTGTAACAGCAATGGTCAACATCTACTCAACATACGCTCGGAACATGGACTAATAATAGCAAATAGTTTTTTTCAACATCGCCGTAGCCACACCAAAACCTGGTATAAATGGAATGACATAGACCAAGCATCTCAAATTGACTTTATTCTAATTAGGAAATCAGACATAAAGCTACTATTAGATTCAAGAGCACTCCCAAATACAGATGTTGATACCGATCACAAACCAGTCATAATAAAAAAGATTTCAACACACAGGAAAATAAGAAACAAAAAGGTAACAACACATGCCATCAATTATAGGAGGCTTCAGGAAAATACGGTCAAAGACGAATTCAATCAAAAAATCAAAAACCTACATAAGAACATCCCTGATGACCACTCAAGCGTAGATAAGGAATGGACTTGTTTCAAGGTTGTCATGCTCGACACACTGCAAAATAAATGTGGAACAAAGAAAGTAGGGCAGGACAAAAGATTAAGAACAGCCTGGTGGAACAATGAAGTTAAAGATAGCATATTCAAAAAGAAGGTAGCATTCAAAAAGTGAATCACAACTAAATCTGAACAGGACTATATTACTTATAGAATAGCACGACGTAATGTCAAACGAACAATTAGAGCATCTAGAGATGAATCCTGGAGAATATACGGTGAACAGATGGCAACCCTTAGCAAAGACTACCCAAGAGAATTTTATAAATGTGTCACCACAATGAGAAACAGAGGTGCATGTTACAACCCAACCACCATCATAAACAGCAAAAGAGGTATACCAATATTTAATCCACAACAAAGACTAGCAGGTGGGCAGAATACTTCCAAGAACTACTTAACCCCACACATAACATAGAAAACCTCACTTTTGTGCCTAAATGCCAGGGACAGCAAGAACCAAATTTCATACCTGCAGAAGTCAAAGCAGTTATACAGAAAAGTCCTAAAAACAAATCACCAGGTCCAGATGGAATAACCACAGAAGCTATTCAGGCCTGTGGGGAAACAGGAGTTAAATGGCTAACAAGACTTTTTAATATAGCATGGGAAGAAAGAAAAGTCCCAGATGATTGGCAACAGGCAATAATAGTACCAATATGGAAAAAGAAAGGCAATATGAGAGAGTGCGAAACATACAGAGGTATATCACTCCTGAGCCATATAGGGAAAATGTATGCAAAACTATTGGAACAAAGAGCTAGACCAATAGTTGAACAACAGTTAAGCAAAGCACAATTCGGTTTTCGGAAAGGTAAAAGTTGCACTGATGCATTATTTACACTTAGACAAATTTGTGAAAAAACTATCGGATATAGTGACCAGCAGAATATTGTGTTTGTAGATCAGGAAAAGGCTTTCGATAGAGTAGACAGATACAAATTATGGACCATCCTTGAAGACTATGGGATACAAGGGCAACTGCTAGAAAACATCATAGCCATGTACCACTCGAGCCAAAGTGCAGTAAGAACACAAGAAGGTATATCAGATATGTTCACAGTCAATACAGGAGTGAGGCAGGGATGTGTGCTCTCTCCCCTGCTATTCAATATCTACATGGACAGAATTTCCAAAGAAGCAAGTCTCGACAGAACAGATTCAGAAAATTTAGAACTCTTTACTCCAGATGAAACAACTGACCCACAGGGAATAAATGAACTTCTATTTGCAGACGATCAGTGCCTGTTTTACAGCGATGAGGGCAGACTACAAAATCATATTACTAATCTGAGTTCAACCTGCAGCAGATACAATATGAGTATAAACACAGCCAAAACCGAAGTAATGCAAGTTAGCAGATCGCCAGGCCCACTAAGTATACAGATAAATAACACAACTCTGAAACAAGTTAAAGAATTCAAATACCTTGGAAGTATGATCACAGAAGATGGCAGATTGGACAGAGAAATTGAAATCAGATGTCAAAAAGCTAGTGCACTTACATATCAACTATCACCCTTACTGAAACATCCAAACATACCCATGTCCGCAAAACGACAGATAATAAACAGCATATTCACACCAACCCTATGCTACCAATCTCAAACCTGGACTTTATCCAAATTACACCTTCGCAAAATCAACACCTGCGAAATGAGATGCCTGAGGAGAGCTGCCAACTTAACAATCCGAGACCGAGTAAGAAATGCTACTATCAGACAGACTGTGGGATCAACACCTTGTGCCACATTTATTGAAAGACAGAAGATCAAGTGGTTTGGCCATGTCGTTAGAATGCAACACCAGCAACTACCATCACTGACCGTACATCAAAGATCATCTGCGACGAGACCACGAGGACGTCCAAGAAGAAAATGGATTGACGACATCAAAGACATTGTACAACCACACGGAATGACACTATCCAGTGCCGCCCACCGGGCGCTGGAACGTAAACTATTCCTCCCCACGACGCTTGACGGCAGAAGTGGAAGATGATGATGATGGTATAAAATGAATCAAGGAAAGCCATGTGAGAGTGCAGTTCTTGTTAAAAATGTGAGTGACTTCAAACAGAACGGGTCAAGTCAGGTTGATTAGAAAGATGATATATACACATTCTAAGGCTCACTACTAACTTACAAATGTTATCATTCTTTTTTCTTCTTATACAAATTTATAAGGGCTATTGTTAGAATAAAATACATATTAAAATATTATGCAGTAAATTGTCAACATCAAATAGTTCTGACATATCACAGGAACTTTGGAATGTAGACATGATGTGCCATGAAAACCTGGCAAGTTAAGGAATGTCTGCAGTGTAATGAAACACAACACTTCATAATATAGTTTTGTGACACAAATTAAGTGCTTGTATATCAAAGTGAGGAGCGGCTGGCCGAGTGGATAGAACGCCGGACTCTCATTCGGGAGACCCGGGTTCGATCCCCGGTAAGGTGCGGGATTTTTTTCTGTCGGGGGCAAAAAGAAAATCCTAACCTGCACAGTTCGCGGCGACTGCACTAGCCAGGCGGCCTTTATTCCTCAGGCTCAAAGACCCCTCTGCCATACACCGCAAGGTACTATATTGGCAGTAAATGACAGTTTTATCAAAGTGCTGGAAAAAACCAAACTTTGAGGACAATAACATATCTACCAAATATATGTTACTATTTCCATAAGGTTCTTTTGTCAACATTAATTTATGAAATATTATTGTAATTTATCTCACGAACTGCATGCTTAATGTACCAATACAATTGTTAGTTTGAGCATGGGTAGAAACAAAAACGTACGAGCATAAACTGTAATGTTGTATGTGGGGTGTATGTTTCTATAAACAGACATGTGGCTGTGTGTCCATAACAAGCAACATCACCTGACAGTTGGATCTAACCTTCAACTAAGTGACCTTCTAACTTTACCCATAAAGATCTCTGTCCTTTTTAAAGTACACTTGTATCTTTATCCTCATAAGTTACATATTTACAGAAGCCACAGACATGTTGCATGATTTATTGCCTGGGATATTTCATTGCATCTCAACAGGTGCATATAAAGATGATTCAGCAAAGTATGCTTTGATCTTTACACTTGTTTTAAGTACATTTAGTTTTTACCATTGTTGTAAATAAATAGAGATCTTTACCCTTGTTATTAGTACACTTTGATCCTAACCTTTCTTGCATATAAATATAGACCTTTACTCTGAATGTATGTACATTAAATCTTTGTCCTTGTTATAAGTAAATATAGACCTTTACTCTGAATGTATGTACATTCAATCTTTGTCCTTGTTATAAGTAAATATAGACCTTTACTCTGAATGTATGTACATTCAATCTTTGTCCTTGTTATAAGTAATATAGACCTTTACTCTGAATGTATGTACATTCAATCTTTGTCTTGTTATAAGTAAATATTAGACCTTTACTCTGAATGTATGTACATTCAATCTTTGTCCTTGTTATAAGTAAATATAGACCTTTACTCTGAATGTATGTACATTCAATCTTTGTCCTTGTTATAAGTAAATATAGACCTTTACTCTGAATGTATGTACATTCAATCTTTGTCCTTGTTATAAGTAAATATAGACCTTTACTCTGAATGTATGTACATTCAATCTTTGTCCTTGTTATAAGTAAATATAGACTTCTACTCTGAATGTATGTACATTCAATCTTTGTCCTTGTTATAAGTAAATATAGACCTTTACTCTGAATGTATGTACATTCAATCTTTGTCCTTGTTATAAGTAAATATAGACCTTACTCTGAATGTATGTACATTCAATCTTTGTCCTTGTTATAAGTAAATATAGACCTTTACTCTGAATGTATGTACATTCAATCTTTGTCCTTGTTTATAAGTAAATATAGACCTTTACTCTGAATGTATGTACATTCAATCTTTGTCCTTGTTATAAGTAAATATAGACCTTTACTCTGAATGTATGTACATTCAATCTTTGTCCTTGTTATAAGTAAATATAGACCTTTACTCTGAATGTATGTACATTCAATCTTTGTCCTTAAGTAAATATAGACCTTTACTCTGAATGTATGTACATTCAATCTTTGTCCTTGTTATAAGTAAATATAGACCTTTACTCTGAATGTATGTACATTCAATCTTTGTCCTTGTTATAAGTAAATATAGACCTTTACTCTGAATGTATGTACATTCAATCTTTGTCCTTGTTATAAGTAAATATAGACCTTTACTCTGAATGTATGTACATTCAATCTTTGTCCTTGTTATAAGTAAATATAGACCTTTACTCTGAATGTATGTACATTCAATCTTTGTCCTTGTTATAAGTAAATATAGACCTTTACTCTGAATGTATGTACATTCAATCTTTGTCCTTGTTATAAGTAAATATAGACCTTTACTCTGAATGTATGTACATTCAATCTTTGTCCTTGTTATAAGTAAATATAGACCTTTACTCTGAATGTATGTACATTCAATCTTGTCCTTGTTATAAGTAAATATAGACCTTTACTCTGAATGTATGTACATTCAATCTTTGTCCTTGTTATAAGTAAATATAGACCTTTACTCTGAATGTATGTACATTCAATCTTTGTCCTGTTATAAGTAAATATAGACCTTTACTCTGAATGTATGTACATTCAATCTTTGTCCTTGTTATAAGTAAATATAGACCTTTACTCTGAATGTATGTACATTCAATCTTTGTCCTTGTTATAAGTAAATATAGACCTTTACTCTGAATGTATGTACATTCAATCTTTGTCCTTGTTATAAGTAAATATAGACCTTTACTCTGAATGTATGTACATTCAATCTTTGTCCTTGTTATAAGTAAATATAGACCTTTACTCTGAATGTATGTACATTCATCTTTGTCCTTGTTATAAGTAAATATAGACCTTTACTCTGAATGTATGTACATTCAATCTTTGTCCTTGTTATAAGTAAATATAGACCTTTACTCTGAATGTATGTACATTCAATCTTTGTCCTTGTTATAAGTAAATATAGACCTTTACTCTGAATGTATGTACATTCAATCTTTGTCCTTGTTATAAGTAAATATAGACCTTTACTCTGAATGTATGTACATTCAATCTTTGTCCTTGTTATAAGTAAATATAGACCTTTACTCTGAATGTAGGTACATTCAATCTTTGTCCTTGTTATAAGTACATATAGACCTTTACTCTGATGTATGTACATTCAATCTTTGTCCTTGTTATAAGTAATATAGACCTTTACTCTGATGTATGTACATTCAATCTTTGTCCTTGTTATAAGTAAATATAGACTTTACTCTGAATGTATGTACATTCAATCTTTGTCCTTGTTATAAGTAAATATAGACCTTTACTCTGAATGTATGTACATTCAATCTTTGTCCTTGTTATAAGTAAATATAGACCTTTACTCTGAATGTATGTACATTCAATCTTTGTCCTTGTTATAAGTAAATATAGACCTTTACTCTGAATGTATGTACATTCAATCTTTGTCCTTGTTATAAGTAAATATAGACCTTACTCTGAATGTATGTACATTCAATCTTTGTCCTTGTTATAAGTAAATATAGACCTTTACTCTGAATGTATGTACATTCAATCTTTGTCCTTGTTATAAGTAAATATAGACCTTTACTCTGAATGTATGTACATTCAATCTTTGTCCTTGTTATAAGTAAATATAGACCTTTACTCTGAATGTATGTACATTCAATCTTTGTCCTTGTTATAAGTAAATATAGACCTTTACTCTGAATGTATGTACATTCAATCTTTGTCCTTGTTATAAGTAAATATAGACCTTTACTCTGAATGTATGTACATTCAATCTTTGTCCTTGTTATAAGTAAATATAGACCTTTACTCTGAATGTATGTACATTCAATCTTTGTCCTTGTTATAAGTAAATATAGACCTTTACTCTGAATGTATGTACATTCAATCTTTGTCCTTGTTATAAGTAAATATAGACCTTTACTCTGAATGTATGTACATTCAATCTTTGTCCTTGTTATAAGTAAATATAGACCTTTACTCTGAATGTATGTACATTCAATCTTTGTCCTTGTTATAAGTAAATATAGACCTTTACTCTGAATGTATGTACATTCAATCTTGTCCTGTTATAAGTAAATATAGACCTTTACCTCTGAATGTATGTACATTCAATCTTTGTCCTTGTTATAAGTAAATATAGACCTTTACTCTGAATGTATGTTACATTCAATCTTTGTCCTTGTTATAAGTAAATATAGACCTTTACTCTGAATGTATGTACATTCAATCTTTGTCCTTGTTATAAGTAAATATAGACCTTTACTCTGAATGTATGTACATTCAATCTTTGGTCCTTGTTATAAGTAAATATAGACCTTTACTCTGAATGTATGTACATTCAATCTTTGTCCTTGTTATAAGTAAATATAGACCTTTACTCTGAATGTATGTACATTCAATCTTTGTCCTTGTTATAAGTAAATATAGACCTTTACTCTGAATGTATGTACATTCAATCTTTGTCCTTGTTATAAGTAAATATAGACCTTTACTCTGAATGTATGTACATTCAATCTTTGTCCTTGTTATAAGTAATATAGACCTTTACTCTGAATGTATGTACATTCAATCTTTGTCCTTGTTATAAGTAAATATAGACCTTTACTCTGAATGTATGTACATTCAATCTTTGTCCTTGTTATAAGTAAATATAGACCTTTACTCTGAATGTATGTACATTCAATCTTTGTCCTGTTATAAGTAAATATAGACCTTTACTCTGAATGTATGTACATTCAATCTGTGTCCTTGTTATAAGTAAATATAGACCTTTACTCTGAATGTATGTACATTCAATCTTTGTCCTTGTTATAAGTAAATATAGACCTTTACTCTGAATGTATGTACATTCAATCTGTGTCCTTGTTATAAGTAAATATAGACCTTTACTCTGAATGTATGTACATTCAATCTTTGTCCTTGTTATAAGTAAATATAGATGTTTACCCTTGTTGAAAGTAAGTTTAGTTCTGTAACTTTATTAAGTAAACCAGGAAATTGTTAAGTAATGTATGGAGTTTTACTGAAAGTTATTTACTAATCTTGGTGTGAGTACAATGTGCTGATGTAAACATGGACATTTTATCTACCCTTAATGTGAGGATTTTTGTGCAATGTATTACTTAACTCCTAACTTGAATTGTTAACCCATTTTGCCTGTTGTAAGTGTGATAAGTACATTTCTTGGAGATTAGCATGAACAGTTTTGCCCTTGAAATATGTCATATTTGTTGAAGCTAAGCACTGAGTGTGATATACCTGCATTGAATGATGCCAAACATTTATCCACATGCTTAATTGCAACTTTTCTGTTCATTTCTGAAATCAATGAAATTTTAACTACAAACAGGCAACTCAAAAATGTAAGTGGCTGTCTCTGTCTTATATCAAGGCCACTACATGAAAACAAACAATATACCACTCGTGTAGAAATACAAACTCACGGAGAGAAATCAAAGAACAATTTTCAGCAAAGTTAATAAAAATCATGTCAACATAAAATGTTTCATAAGGCAAAAAATATGACAAGGCAAAAGTGTGAGAAGAGGAATGATCACAGTTTTTAACTATATCAATGAAATTGTCAATACAAATAAATGTTGGCACATATAAGAGATCAACAGAGTGGGAGTATCTTAAGTTGTCACATATTAAATATCTTCTACATGTTGGCTACAGACTTATCAAAAACCACCACAAAAATAAAAACTTGTACAAATAGAAAATAGAAATCAAACTTGGCAATAACAATTTATAAAATATTCAGAATAATTTAAGTCTGATGAACTCTGAACACAGATGTAACAAAAATAAAACATAACAGAAGTTTCAAACTAACTATATCAGATCATCCAAACATTGGAAGCTTTATATACCAAACAGATTTGTAAAAATAAATTTGAAAATGGAAATGGTTACACATGTCAGAAAAATCTCGGACTTGAAGGTCGTTAAGAGTTGTGGATGGAAACAGGCGAGGCAAGCAAGGAAGTTTTGAACCAGGGAACACATTTGTTGCCCAGGTAGACATGAAACTATTAGTATTAGTACAGAAGTATGAAGCACTGAGGAGAGCAGTTGATGACCAGCATCACTGAAGGGACAAGACAAAGAAGCTTGGTGATTAGCTCAAATGCTGGACAACTCAATAGAACACAATGGTAACCAATATACACATGCTAGATTTTTGTCATAAATGTATTTCACATGACAAAATACTGAATGCAAGTTTCAATGACATTAACAAATATTTTAGAGTATTTTAATAGAAAACCTAATTATACAAATGTTTACTTCCTGCCCTTTATGCATAAATAAAAACTTTTAGCAACCATATTTGTTTCAGATACAAATGAAGCACACAGCACAGTCAACTTCACAATTAACTTCGTATCCATACCCAACATTTGTATGGTGGCTGAATCACAGTCTTAATTCTCCAGCAAAGGATAATAATTAATGGAATGTGTAAGTTACAAGAAATATTTCAGTTGGAATGTTGTTAATAAACATTTGCCCAAAACAGCCCATGAACTAACGAAATGTTGAAAGTTTCACAAACCACATGTGAATAAACTAATTCAAAGTCTGTAATGGCACCCACATGTGGACAAGAGAATTCAAAGTCTTGATGTGACATTTACAGAAAAGGTCAAAAAACAAATGAGGCTGTCTATCAAAATATATTGATTAGAGAAATTATACATTTTCAAGATCTTGTTTGGTATGTTATATGAGTAGAAATAAACTTGCTTAGTGAAAAATGGCGGGCTTGTTGGAAAATGAGAAAGGGGATGTCAAAGAGATAAATAAATACCTAGCCTGGCCTGGCCATATAGCACAAGAAGGACAAGAAGACAGACTTCACTGGAGACTTTTGTGATCATGTGAGTTGGCATTCCATAGCATGACACGTGATGATGATGTCATGTTTGGCTATAACTTATATAACACTAGCTGACCCGGCCCGGCTTCGCCCAGGCCCTGGAGGGGATCTATCTATCTATCAGTCTGTCTGCTTGTTTGTCTGTCTGTCTGGCTGACCCGGCCCGGCTTCACCCAGTCCCTGGTGGGGAGCATCTCATTTAATTCATATACGTAGTCATATAAGCTCTCCCGTTCCTGACTATCTGTTTGTCTGTCTGTCCCGGCCCGGCTTCTCCCAGTCCCTGGTGGGGAGCATCTAATTTAATTCATATAAGTAGTCATATAAGCTCTCCCGTTCCCGACTGTCTGTCTGTCTATCTGTCTGACCGGCATGGTTTCGCCCAGCTCTTGGCGCACAGTAACTTAAAAGAATGTCCTTCCACACACCATTCAATGAAAACTGTAGAAAAAAGATGGGTTACAATGTTATGCATTATTTTTATGAAAACTTTGAAAATGCCTTAAAGATTATATCATTATTTATTATAACTCATATGCCTGAAAATAACTATAGACAAAGAGTTTAACAATAGTGCAAGTAAGTCCAACAATATGACTATAAAGTATATAGAAATGTTATTAAAAGTTATGCCCCTTGAAATAACTTTTCTAGAGTGAAGTCCCCCTGCTATATAGACATTATATAATGAAAATGGAAAAGTAAATGTTATTAAATAAGTCGACGATTTTACATTAAGAAATTATTATAGTCGGTTGCAAATGAATGAAAGGAAGACGTGTAGAAAATTTCATCTCTATCGGATGTACCGTTATCGAACGCATCCAATACATAAATCCCCACACACAAACAAACAAACATACACTCTGTTTTATAGATATAGATAAATGTTTGGCTATAACTTATATAACATAAATGTCCATTCAAGAGAGTTAAGGCAGGTAAAATCTGTGGCAAGCAAGGATGAGATCAAAGGTAAAATCTGTGGCAAGAAAGGAAGAGATCAATCAAGGAACAATTTTTTACTCAAACATGTAGATATCAAAGGAAGCTTGAAAACAGGTACAAAGTTGAGCAGCTTGATGATGATAAATTCAGCATGAAAATTTTCTTTTAATAGATCAAATCACCCAAACTATTTATTTGAATAAAAGTATGTGTAGCATGAAAATCGTACTATACGAAAATCATACTACAGTCACACTACAAAACAAAAGTGAAGGTCTGATTAAAGTTTCATGTGGACAACAAAGTCTGAATGCCAGGTTACAGCCACATGAGGATAACAAAGTCTGAATGCCAGGTTACAGCCACATGAGGATAACAAAGTCTGAATGCCAGGTTACAGCCAGATGAGGATAACAAAGTCTGAATGCCAGGTTACAGCCAGATGAGGATAACAAAGTCTGAATGCCAGGTTACAGCCACATGAGGATAACAAAGTCTGAATGCCAGGTTACAGCCACATGAGGATAACAAAGTCTGAATGCCAGGTTATAGCCACATGAGGATAACAAAGTCTGAATGATAGATTACAGCTTCATGAGGACAACAAAGTCTGAATGCCAGGTTACAGACACACGAGGACAACATTTGCTGGTGTAAAATTGTGTCAATAAATAAAATGACAGTTTAAGATCAACGATGATGATCAATACACACCATAGATCATGTTTTGAGCACTTTTCAACACGGCAACAGTAACAAAACACTTTCTAAGGCAACAATAGTAGCAAAGCAGCATATAAGATATATAACAACTTATAGGAGCAGGATAACGTCAGTCTGTTTTATTTTCTTGTATGCTGCACCGCCGCTTCTGTGGCCTACAGAGGCATGAGCAGCATTTCATACTGCTGACTTCTTTGATGAAGAGCGGGAACAGGCAGACGGCTGTTAGGAACATCTGCAATGGGAAACAAAGATCATGTGCAATTATGTATTTATGAAAAGAAAGTCTTGTCAGAAACAATGGATATTTTAAACTATTATTCAGTCCGACAACCAGTGTCAATTTGATGTATTTAACATGTCAAGGCGTGTGGAATAGACAGGATAGCTCATGGAGCCCTCTAACAATCAAGAGTTGCATAGAGTTATAGTTACAATGGGCTGAGGGTTTCAAGAATGGGCTGAGGGTTTTGAGAATGAGCTGAGGGTGCTAAGGATGGGCTGAGGGAGCTAAGGATGGGCTGAGGGTGCTAAGGATGGGCTGAGGGTGCAGAGAATGGGCTGAGGGTGCAGAAAATGGGCTGAGGGTGCAGAGAATGGGTTAAGAGTACTTGGAATAGGCTGAGGGTGCTAGGAATTGGCTGAGGGTGCTAGGAATGGGCTGAGGGTGCTAAGAATGGGCTGAGGGTGCTAAGAATGGACTGAAGGTGCAGAGAACGGGCTGAAGGTGCAGAGAATGGGTGGAGGGTGCTGAGAATGGGCTGAGGATGTTGAGAATGAGAAGTGGGTGTTACAGAAGTCGCCATGCAACAGCTGCTATAGGACAACACACACCCAGGCCATGTGATTATATACACTGACGGGTCTGTGGTGACGGGTCAAAGAAGTGGGCGGGGTGTCACAAGACAAATGGACACACTAAAATAGGAGAGTCTGACATATGCTACTACAACATCTAGGATGAGGATGGAAGTTGAGGCTGTGACGGCAGCCATTTTTTTTCATTTGCGAGGTTAGAAGGGCAGCACAGCCAGATTTGTTGTTTGTAACGGACTGACACAATGTACTCTGGACAATGCAAACGCATATTCTGAGTGGAGTGGCTTGCAACACTCGGCAAGATGCAGGTTGCAGGCATATCATGGATTTTCTTACCACAATTACCAAAATCACTCACTGGCACCTGGCTATCTTCAAAGATGATAGTTTGTTACATTGTGCTTCAAACAAGTCACACTAACTACAACCCAAGAAAATAGTACACTTACATGCAGTTGTGATGTTGATTACTTTGTGTTATTTTATATTATTAACTACAACCCATGGTGGCAAGGCAGGAGATGGAGCTATACCTCTACATAGCACAAAGCCTGGGCTAAATTCCAGAGACCAAGTGCTGGCCATACAACATGATCCCTCTCTCGGCCTGCCTACTTTACTCCAGAGAAAAGGTAACACCAATACATCTGGAACAAGACAAGCAGCAAAAGCTACCAGGTTGGTAATGCAAATCTCTGTCTGCCTATTGGAGCTTCGATCCTTGACCAGTTGCTGACCAAGGCTTAGGGCCTGATCTGCCCTGCCATGACATTTAGTCTTTAGGTTGCATTTTCTCGCACTAGGGTCAGGCTTGTATCCTACAAATTGCGCTCCTCCACCCAAAGCCGTAGGCACAAAGTCGGGTGTCAGGTTTGGTGAGCGGCAACATATGGTGCTAACAGAAAGCAGGTAACTGACTAAGACCTGACATCCCAGCATTGAGCGCTAACAGAAAGCAGGTAGTACCGTCTCTCATATAGTAGTTCAGTCATATCTGACTAAGACCTGACATCCTAGCATTGAGCGCCAACAGAAAGCAGGTAGTACCGTCTCTCATACGGTAGCTCTGTCATATCTGACATCATCAGATCATACAATTACCAAAACAATAATTAGCACTTTCATGTAGCGATGATTTTTTCACATTTCCATGCATTTACAGTGCAAATAATATTATTTCTTAAATAAATGATGAATGAATAAATTTATGTACAAAAGAAGACACACGAAGGGCAGAAGGTCTGATAGGCAAGTGTGCTAAGTTCTTAATGTTATAAAAATTAAGTAAGTTTGTTTATTTGTTAGTTCTTATAAGAGTCAAAATGATGTACTTAAAGAAAGGCTTTTGAGTAACTATTCAAAGAGCTCATATCAGAAATAATGTTGGAATACGTGGTAATAATGTTAGAAATAATGTTGAATGTTGATAGATTAATGTAAAGATTATATCAGATGTGACATGCAATTCATGTACAATAGAAGATAATGCTAGACCAATGAACAGACGACGGTGAGCTATTCAGTCATATTTGTGTAAATACAATCAACTAAGATGTTGCTATGTAATGTAATGCATATTTAAAGATATGACAGTTATGTAAAAACAACATAGGATAGATTTGCCATTCAAGCAAGGAAAAAACTGTCACATATTGCTACATTGTTGTAAGAAATAATATGGTGTGTTGTAACATTACTTTTAGACATGGTATGAGGTTCTAAGACATTACTGTCAGATTTACATAAGGCAATGTTGTTTGTCCATCAAGAATGATGATGACCATTCATTTCATCCAGTGGGGTTGAAGGTATGGAGCCGTGAGTTCTAAGATGGCTGATAAGGCCTATTTTGGCTCGAAATGTTCATTGACATTGTGGGCAAGGAATGCTTGACGTCTCTGGAGGAGGATTTCCTGCAGTGGTTTTTCTGTCCTGCCTTTTCTTTACAGCTCTTGCAGTCCTGGTTGCCTCACACATGACTGCACCCTTGTGTAATGATGCACGCCCCGAATTTCGGTCTTTGGCTGCAGTCTCCCAGGTGTCATGATGAATTCCAAAAGCATTCAGAGAGATTTTCAGAGTGTCTTTAAAGCATTTCCTCTGGCCACCTTGGGAGCGTTTACCACAACGCACTTCGCTGTAAAAAATTCGTTTAGGGAGCCTGTGATCTGGCATGCGAGTCAAGTGACATAAGGCAATAAGCTTTGGGGAAATATGCTGACCAAAGTCAATGGCATGGATTATAAGGAAGGAATGTAAGAGATAATTATAGATGAGACATGAGTACAACAAATAACAATGTAAGGTGAGACAAAGCTGTCAGAATTACAGTTTTGTGGACAACAGAATCCAAAGTAAAATTGAAGACAGAGAGAAGCAGACATTAAATGTGCAGACACAATGGCTCCATGCAGGTTTGAAAGGCTGGGAAAAAATAATTAAAAACATGCATATATTTCAGAAATATACATGAACACTGGAACAATAATAATAGAAAAAACAAAATGCAAGAGAAATATGTTCACATACAAACACGTTCACTTCACAAAATTACTAACAAAATAATCAAAATGCAAATCCAAGCAATAAGCTAAAAGACAAGGAAGGATCAGAAATACCTACACATATCATAAATAAAAAGAATACTGCATGCCAGTCAAAACTGGTCTGTAAGTAAGGGACAGCAATCTGTTGACAAACAATGACATAGAATTATGCATACAAGTTTACCATCAACTAAAATTTGATATTTTATACAATGAGTACCTCTTAGTGCCATGAGGTTATTTGACACCGTAATAAGCACGAGACATATGAGAACTCTCTCTCCCTCTCTAGTTTATTGCCTGAACTGTTCCAGGTTCATTATAGTCAGTTGACAGCTGGACTAAACAGGACAGAACAGTCAACTGTAAACTCAATGCAAGGTATGTGAAATGCTCCATTGTATTCAATCACCTCAATGAGATGAAGGTGGAACTCAACTTGAACAAAGACTTGGTAGCAATCTACAGTCAATCATTTCACCATCTTATAAACAGGTTGACTGTGAGACTGTTTCACTGTAAGAGAGATTTCCAGTCTAACATGGAGGATAAGCGGTTGAGCTTTTAAGGCCTCTGGAGTGATTATGCTTGTGGCTACGGTTTGCTTACACATTTTCCTCATGTTGGACTGTTAGTGCATGGTTGCGTTGCCCTGCTACTGTGCTGAGTGCGTGGAGCGACACTGCAAGCTGTGAATTTTCATGTGGAGTGCTTTTACATCTGTCTGTGGTTGTTTGTAGCGTGAACTGCATGTTCAGAAAAATGGCATTTGGCCAGTTGCTGAACTAACTGGGTTGTCTTATGCAGTAATGTGTGGCTGCTGGTTTTCTAGGGACCGCCACTTCCTTAGATGATGAACTGTATTTGTCATGGCCAACTTTTGTGTTGGCATTCTGGCAGCGGCATTATGCAATGTATACCTGTGTGGGTTGTTGATTTGTCGAGACTCCTGTCTACTCCACTTTCCAGTGAGGAGCATTTTGTGTGATATTCATTGGCACAGGAATGGAGCATAATTTGGACGACCCATTGCCGTGAAGTTGGAACTGCGACTAACAACTATAAACAGGCTGTTGATTCCAAGATCATGACAAACAAGGAAACAGCCAAAATATCTATGTATACACATCAGTCATAAATTAAACTAACAATCAGGTTAGTAGTAATCATAGTCATAGTAGTTGTGTTGGTAGTAGTCATTGTAGTTGTGTTGGTAGTAATCATCGTAGTTGTGGTGGTAATAGTCATAGTAGTGTGGTGGTAGTAGTCATCGTAATTGTGGTGGTAGTAGTCATCATAGTTGTGGTGGTAGTAGCCATAGTAGTTGTGGTGGTAGTAGTCATTGTAGTTGTGTTGGTAGTAATCATCGTTGTTGTGGTGGTAATAGTCATAGTAGTGTGGCGGTAGTAGTTGTGGTAGTAGTCATAGTAGTTGTGGTAGTAGTTGTGGTGGTAGTAGTCATAGTAATTGTGATGGTAGTAGTTGTGGTGGTAGTAGTTGAGGTAGTAGTAGTCATAGTAGTTGTGGTGGTAGTAGTTGTGGTGGTGGTAGTAGTAGTGGTTGTAGTAATAATGGTGTTAGTAGTTGTGGAGGTAATAGTTGTGGTGGTAGTAGTCATAGTAGTAGCAGTTGTAGTTGTAGCATTCAAAGTAGTAGCAGTTGTAGTACTGATCATAGTTACAGCATTTGTAGAAGTAATCCAAGAGATGCTTTCTCTCTCTACTTTAAATAATCGGATATGTTATCAGTTCAGCCATTCACATGGGACATGACTGCATTCGAATGGGACACATGCTCCTTGGATACGGCAGGTTATCTCGCTCCAAACCAATTCGCTTCAAACTGGCACTCTTATTGTACATATCTTGTACACATTTCTACTTCTGTACTAGCACTATTATTCTATATATCTTGTACACATTTCTACTTCTGTACTGGCTCTCTTATTGAACATATCTTGTACACATTTCTACTTCTGTACTAGCTCTTTTATAATACATATGTACACATTTCTACTTCTGTACTAGCTCTTTTATTCTACATATGTACACATTTCTACTTCTGTACTAGCTCTTTTATTCTACATATGTACACATTTCTACTTCTGTACTAGCTCTTTTATTCTACATATGTACACATTTCTACTTCTCTACTAGCTCTTTTATTCTACATATGTACACATTTCTACTTCTGTACTAGCTCTTTTATTCTACATGTCTTGTACACATTTCTACTTCTGTACTGGCTCTCTTATTGAACATATCTTGTACACATTTCTACTTCTGTACTAGCTCTTTTATTCTAAATGTCTTGTACACATTTCTACTTCTGTACTAGCTCTTTTATTCTACATGTCTTGTACACATTTCTACTTCTGTACTGGCTCTCTTATTAAACATATCTTGTACACATTTCTACTTCTGTACTAGCTCTTTTATTCTACATGTCTTGTACACATTTCTACTTCTGTACTGGCTCTCTTATTGAACATATCTTGTACACATTTCTACTTCTGTACTGGCTCTCTTATTGAACATATCTTGTACACATTTCTACTTCTGTACTAGCTCTTTTATTCTACATATGTACACATTTCTACTTCTGTACTAGCTCTTTTATTCTACATATGTACACATTTCTACTTCTGTACTAGCTCTTTTATTCTACATATGTACACATTTCTACTTCTCTACTAGCTCTTTTATTCTACATATGTACACATTTCTACTTCTGTACTAGCTCTTTTATTCTACATGTCTTGTACACATTTCTACTTCTGTACTGGCTCTCTTATTGAACATATCTTGTACACATTTCTACTTCTGTACTAGCTCTTTTATTCTACATGTCTTGTACACATTTCTACTTCTGTACTAGCTCTTTTATTCTACATGTCTTGTACACATTTCTACTTCTGTACTGGCTCTCTTATTAAACATATCTTGTACACATTTCTACTTCTGTACTAGCTCTTTTATTCTACATGTCTTGTACACATTTCTACTTCTGTACTGGCTCTCTTATTGAACATATCTTGTACACATTTCTACTTCTGTACTGGCTCTCTTATTGAACATATCTTGTACACATTTCTACTTCTGTACTAGCTCTTTTATTCTACATATGTACACATTTCTACTTCTGTACTAGCTCTTTTATTCTACATATGTACACATTTCTACTTCTGTACTAGCTCTTTTATTCTACATATGTACACATTTCTACTTCTGTACTAGCTCTTTTATTCTACATGTCTTGTACACATTTCTACTTCTGTACTGGCTCTCTTATTGAACATATCTTGTACACATTTCTACTTCTGTACTAGCTCTTTTATTCTACATATGTACACATTTCTACTTCTGTACTAGCTCTTTTATTCTACATGTCTTGTACACATTTCTACTTCTGTACTGGCTCTCTTATTGAACATATCTTGTACACATTTCTACTTATGTACTAGCTCTTTTATTCTACATGTCTTGTACACATTTCTACTTCTGTACTGGCTCTCTTATTGAACATATCTTGTACACATTTCTACTTCTGTACTAGCTCTTTTATTCTACATATGTACACATTTCTACTTCTGTACTAGCTCTTTTATTCTACATAGGTACACATTTCTACTTCTGTACTAGCTCTTTTATTCTACATATGTACACATTTCTACTTCTGTACTGGCACTTTTATTCTATATATGTACACATTTCTACTTCTGTACTAGAACTCTATTCTACATATCTTGTACACATTTCTACTTCTGTACTAGAACTCTATTCTACATATCTTGTACACATTTCTACTTCTGTACTGGTGCTCTTATTCTACATATCTTGTACACATTGCTACTTCTGTACTGGTGCTCTTATTCTACATATCTTGTACACATTTCTACTTCTGTACTGGTGCTCTTATTCTACATATCTTGTACACATTTCTACTTCTGTACTGGTGCTCTTATTCTACATATCTTGTACACATTTCTACTTCTGTACTGGTGCTCTTATTCTAAAACGGCTTTCATCTGTCTCGGATCGTTTGGTTACCGCACTATTTGGCGTGTCATTAGGGACTTTCCCAGCTATAAATAGACTGAGGAAAGCCGCTAGGTATTTTCCATCTAGAATCATCTCGAATAACCGGTGTTTGAATGAACCGGGGTTGCCGGGTGCTGCATTGAATTCCCGTGCAGAGAGAAATCTAGAAATCCTAGGGGGAAATGAATGTTTCCCGTGAAAGTGTTTTTCCCCAAGAAGCACTCACTTCTCATGCGCAGGAATTGGCACGAGGGGAGAAATGCGGCTAGAGTGTTCATTCACTTCGTACATTCTGAAGAGAGAAGACGCTGGCCGGTTTTAGCCATTTTGTTTGCGTCTCATAACCACCATATATCGGCTGACTGTTGGCTTAAGGAGGCTGATGTGCCCTTAATCAGTTCTGAAGCTGGCTGGAGTCTGGTTCATGAATCCAGGTACGGATTTGTTTAAATTAATTAACTTTGTCATTGTTCTATAAAACGCAACTGTGCTAACCTCATTAGTATGCGGATGCCGCTGCATTATTCATGAGCTAACGGATCGATAACGCCTGTTGCAGGCTACGCCGTGTGTTTGTTTACAACCGTGTGTTCGCAAATCACCTGGTGGTAATGCAGTCGTGTTATGTTTGCGATTGAAACGTATCTTGCATGTATCAAGTATTGCAAATTGTTGCATCTATTAGGTTGTTGTGTTAGAATAGGACTTAGTTAATAGGCCTGATTGAGATCTAGACTTATGGCAGTCAGTGAAGAGGACAACAAGAACTGTTAGACACCAAGGTAAGTGGGTAGGTGGAGATTCAAACAGAAGTGTGCTTAGTGACAACGTAAGGAGAGAACTTAGTTCTGTGCCACTAGGAATGATGAAACTATTGTGGTGTAAATTAATAGTGAATTCATTGTGTGTGGAACACAGGATTTCTGTGTGAAGGTAAGTCGTCATTGATGATTTATATATATATATGCTGTGACATTGGGTATGCATATATTAGGTCATGGTATGTGAAACTTCTGGGAGAACTACCGAACGCCAAATAGGTCGACGCGTGATAACAATGCGGGTAATCGCGATAGACATGTGTTCTGAATTCTTGTCTTTGCTTTCCTGAGTCTTTCATGCTAGCACTAGTGCGAATGACTGCTGATGTGTTAGCAGTATGGAAGGATGCAAGGAGGTCGTATGAGACACCGGGGACATATGGGATATGGGGAATTGCCAGCAAGTTATGAACGTATGGTGTGGCAGACCAGGCCACAAATGAAGTTCGGTCCAACCAAGGCTCATCCACTTAAGAAGGGCTGAGCTGGAACATTACCCTTGGAACATGTTTTCTCAAGAATGGCTTCTTGACTCTAAGTAAGAGTCTGATAAGAAGAGGTTGCTATAGTGTGGGCAGGTAGTCCCACAAGCAATCAGGAAGGTGTATATACGGATATGATCATGTATTATCCCTATATCCCGAGGGATGGTATATTGATCAAGCTTATGTTTCTTATTGAACATTATTAATATAAGGAGCGAGTCCTGGGACTCTTTACCTTAGGGTTTAGTTCAATTAATTTTAGAACTAAGATAGCAGCTTACTTTCAATAGTGACGTTAGCAACAACTGTTAGATGATTAGGGATAGGTGAGACCTATGATCAGACTCGTCATTCTGATTCTTACTCTGTTTGACGGGCTGTTCTCTTGAGGCCAGCTGACATCCACAACCCCATGCTTGGCGACTCTCCAA
Organism: Cepaea nemoralis; assembly: GCA_014155875.1. NCBI lineage: Eukaryota > Metazoa > Mollusca > Gastropoda > Stylommatophora > Helicidae > Cepaea > Cepaea nemoralis. Next base: position 146,018 of record JACEFZ010017917.1, on the reverse strand, counting down.
ATAGAGATATGCTTTAGTTATTTGTATAACTAAGTAGCATGACTGAGAGTTGAGTAGCTATTGATAGGATGCATGTGGACCAATGTTTGGGCCAGAGTACTCTCACCTGTCGCCCTCCCTTTTCAGGAGTTGCCTGTTGAGGAACCAGTCAACTAGATTTGTCGTTGGCCGGAAACCACTTCGTATGCTACAGCGAAGGGTTGAACCAAATACTTACCTCGCCTGACTTAACCACACCATATGCCAGGGTGACCCATTATGTAGGAAGGTGCATCCAGAGATTCAAGTGCCATGACGGTGCACGTGTGGGACACGATGGTTTGTTGTTGAGTTTATACTTGTGAAGATATAGTATTTCAGAAGGAGCTGTCAGTAAATTGAGCAATCATGCTCTATGACAGGAGACACCTGACCGTATACAAATGCTGTGGTTCTGCCTAAACGCGGACAAATGTTTATTCCTACACTTAGGAGGTTCCTACGACAGTTTGAGTGGAAGGTCATGATGAGACCTACACCAGCTTCCGTATAAGAGACCAAAAGAAAGTGATAAGGTGTCAAGGGACTAGGGAATCTAGTTCAACCTGAATATTGTCTCCAAAAGAAATATGTATCAGATTCTACTATTATATTGAAACAGTGTACAGACTTTGAACTATGTTACATTATCTGATGCGCCGAGCAGTGAACTGTGTTATCAGTAAGGGACCATTGAATTGGTCAAAGAACTGAATCGAAACCCAGTGTTACTGTGCTATCAGTTAGGGACCATTGAATTGGTCATGAACATAGACAAAACTCAGTGCTACTGTGTTTGAAGTGTGAGACCATTAAATTGGTCAGTGACAGATTCATCACTCATGAGTAATGTGCTACAGATCGACCATTAGATTGGTCATAGGTTATTGACATTCATTAAGTTTAGATTAGTTGGAGGTAAATCCAGGAGGATTGCAGTCCAGCTAGTGATTACAGATACCTGTGCAGTACTTTATTCGCAGTGACTTAGTACTGTATGAGGAAGATGCAGTTGGTCCAGTTGAGTAAGGTCCAGCAGTAACTCTATTGTTGTTGATCCACGCTTGGGAGACGGAGTGGTCACCAAGGTCCAAGTCATCTCACTGGAAGGAGGCCGGGTGAGTGGCGGACCGACTGGACGGGACATCTGCATCCACTCTACTTCTCAACTTAATGATGACCACAAGATCTCTGATTCTGTCTCTACCCTATCTTCTATTTATGTAAATAGATTTTTCTCTCAGGATATTCATTTCAGTTCTATATTCTCAGGGGTAGAATAAAGTTGATATATGTTGACTTGCTCGTTGTATACTGATTGAATGTGGTCTCGGACGATGCCTAAGTGTTCATTGTTCCACAGGAGTAGGTAGTTAGTGGGGGTCTAGAATCTGGAGGGGCTTGTAGACTTATATAACTAATTTGAGATCAACCACAGGGACAAATTGTGTATCGGCCTGTCCAACCCCTGGGGCTAGAATACACGGGAGTGGTAGAGACACCTAGGGAGTGGTTCACTCTCACTACCCAAGGCGAACTCGTTACACATATCTTGTACACATTTCTACTTCTGTACTGGCACTCTTATTCTACATATCTTTTACACATTTCTACTTATGTACTAGCACTATTATTCTATACATCTTGTACACATTTCTACTTCTGTACTGGCACTCTTATTCTACATATTTTGTACACATTTCTACTTCTGTACTAGCACTATTATTCTATACATCTTGTACACATTTCCACTTCTGTACTGGCACTCTTATTCTACATATCTTGTACACATTTCTACTTATGTACTAGCACTCTTATTCTACATATCTTGTACACATTTCTACTTCTGTACTGGCAATTTTATTCTACATATCTTGTACACATTTCTACTTTTGTACTGGTGCTCTTATTCTACATATCTTGTACACATTTCTACTTATGTACTAGCACTATTATTCTATACATCTTGTACACATTTCTACTTCTGTACTGGCACTTTTATTCTACATATCTTGTACACATTTCTACTTCTGTACTGGTGCTCTTATTCCACATATCCTGTACACATCTCAACTTGTGTAAGTGGTAAATCTACTGTAAAATTGAAAACAAGAATTAACGCCACAAGAAACAAGTACCTGGCCAAGTGCGGCGCCGAAGCTTCCTGTCCCATCAATGACTCCTGTGACTGTGGCCAGGGCCTTGTCATCACCCTGCAGCTGTTTCTGGCATCCTGTTAAACCAACATGACAACAGTGTCACAAATACACTAAATACTGACATTAGTTCTAGGCCAAAGTTTATGTACAAAAAAAAAAGACAGCTGAAACCCAGAAATAAAGTTTAGGAATACAGTGGTTTGAATTTAGATCAATACTAGACTAAAGTAAAAAACATAAAACTTATTTGAATATGCACATAGCCAGCTTAACTGATTCACTACAATGCGCCACTTTATCGACTGAATGGAACTCCCTGTGACTGCCATGCGCCACTGTATCATTTGAATGTTGACAGTTCGTTATTTGTTTCATTTTGCATTATCTTCCACAATTTTAATGGCCGGTAAATGAAAATTTACACACAGAATAGATATGCCTTCAAAATTTATTAGACAAGACACGCCGGTTAAGCTTTGTGAAAGTGGTTTAAGCTTTGTTAAAGTGGTTTGTTTTTATTATTTTAGTAATGGCAACACCCAATGGTTCTCGACTCGTCGATTTACGCCAGTTAATCGTGTTAAACAATCTTAGATTATAGTTATTCTGATTTAATGGAATGTGTGAAAGAATGTAAAACTGATAGCATGTGCATTAATATGGTTAAGTTAAATTATTTAGCATTATGGAAAACAAACCTAACAGTGAAAGTTCGTCATCAAATGATGGCACATGTCGAATTATGCTTGCTCTAATGGGCCACACTTGTGCCCCTAAGTTTGCTTTGCCTATCACAAATAAACTAAAGAGTATTTAAATAATTAAATTGAAAAGAATAATACTATAACTAAATAGAAAATAGTGTATATTGTTATGAATGCAAATCTGCCATGTGTTTTCCAAACTTTTTCCATTTTATGTGATATTGATGTGCTTCAAAATATGGTGTTTTACTTATGTTTTGATGGTGTTAAAGAGCAGTTCTTGTGATATTGGTGAAGAAAAGTGGTTTCAATGTGTGTCCTATCTCACTGTTACAAGGTTGTTTCAATGTGTGCCCTATCTCACCATTACAAGGTTGTTTCAATGTGTGTCCTATCTCACTGTTAAAAGGTTTGTTTCAATGTGTGCACTATCTCAATGTTACAAGGTTGTTTCAATGTGTGCCCTATCTCACTGTTACAAGGTTGTTTCAATGTGTGTCCTATCTCACTGTTACAAGGTTGTTTCAATGTGTGCCCTATCTCACTGTTACAAGGTTGTTTCAATGTGTGCCCTATCTCACTGTTACAAGGTTGTTTCAATGTGTGCCCTATCTCACTGTTACAAGGTTGTTTCAATGTGTGCCATATCTCACTGTTACAAGGTTGTTTCAATGTGTGCCCTATCTCACTGTTATAAAGTTGTTTCAATGTGTGCCTTATCTCACTGTTACAAGGTTGTTTCAATGTGTGCCTTATCTCACTGTTACAAGGTTGTTTCAATGTGTGCCTTATCTCACTGTTACAAGGTTGTTTCAATGTGTGTCCTATCTCACTGTTACAAGGTTGTTTCAATGTGTGTCCTATCTCACTGTTACAAGGTTGTTTCAATGTGTGTCCTATCTCACTGTTACAAGGTTGTTTCAATGTGTGTCCTATCTCACTGTTACAAGGTTGTTTCAATGTGTGCCCTATCTCACCATTACAAGGTTGTTTCAATGTGTGTCCTATCTCACTGTTAAAAGGTTTGTTTCAATGTGTGCACTATCTCAATGTTACAAGGTTGTTTCAATGTGTGCCCTATCTCACTGTTACAAGGTTGTTTCAATGTGTGTCCTATCTCACTGTTACAAGGTTGTTTCAATGTGTGCCCTATCTCACTGTTACAAGGTTGTTTCAATGTGTGCCCTATCTCACTGTTACAAGGTTGTTTCAATGTGTGCCCTATCTCACTGTTACAAGGTTGTTTCAATGTGTGCCATATCTCACTGTTACAAGGTTGTTTCAATGTGTGCCCTATCTCACTGTTATAAAGTTGTTTCAATGTGTGCCTTATCTCACTGTTACAAGGTTGTTTCAATGTGTGCCTTATCTCACTGTTACAAGGTTGTTTCAATGTGAGCCTTATCTCACTGTTACAAGGTTGTTTCAATGTGTGTCCTATCTCACTGTTACAAGGTTGTTTCAATGTGTGTCCAATCTCACTGTTACAAGGTTGTTTCAATGTGTGTCCTATCTCACTGTTACAAGGTTGTTTCAATGTGTGTCCTATCTCACTGTTACAAGGTTGTTTCAATGTGTGCCTTATCTCACAGTTACAAGGTTGTTTCAATGTGTGCCTTATCTCACTGTTACAAGGTTGTTTCAATGTGTGTCCTATCTCACTCTTACAAGGTTGTTTCAATGTGTGTCCTATCTCACTGTTACAAGGTTGTTTCAATGTGTGTCCTATCTCACTGTTACAAGGTTGTTTCAATGTGTGTCCTATCTCACTGTTACAAGGTTGTTTCAATGTGTGTCCTATCTCACTGTTACAAGGTTGTTTCAATGTGTGTCCTATCTCACTGTTACAAGGTTGTTACAATGTGTGTCCTATCTCACTGTTACAAGGTTGTTTCAATGTGTGTCCTATCCAGTGCTAGTGGTTTCATCTACTCCTTCAGGTCCACACGAGCGATTCTGTCATGCCAGTTTGGTCCTTCTATTTGATGCATGCACCAGTTCAGGAATATTCGTTTGTCGCCAGTCGTTCTCCATGTTTCTGATTTTTACAGTGGAACTGATTAAAAAATTTCCGTTAATCCAATCAAAAATCTATTTTTTAAAAACCATACATGCACACATACAAAGACAAACACTATATTTTCATAACACATATTCAAATATGAATATTACAGTAACAGAATTACTTGATATATATGGACTTATAAAAAGAAACTTATTTAGTGCACATTCCATTTCAATAATAATTTTATTTAACATGCTGAAAGAAAACATGCTTACAGCTTTACAATTTCTAGAAAACTCATATTTTGCCAAAGATGCACTGAAATCAAATAATATACAACTAGAAGAAACGTAGATCATGCAATGGCTGAAACTGGACACACATGCAGTAAAGACATACCCAAATCTGCAGAGACTGCTGCACTAATCAAGTTCGCAGCACCGCCAATAAAAAATCCCACCAGAAACATCAGACCCGTGTTGGCCACAAAATTATTTGGTGAATCTGTGGAAATATGTTCCTGGTTGAAAATCCCCCAGAATAATGTATCACAGATAAATTTATATTTTTTTTGGCACCTTGCCGTCTCGACAGACGATAGTTTGTGCTTTAAAAAGGCATAATAACTTTTACCTATGGCGGTAGCGAATGTGACTGATAAGGCCAATTCGTGCTGTAAATGTTCGTTCACAGTGGGTGCATGTGAACACATGGTCATTTCCACCATCATGCACCATCTTACGTCTCACATGCTCGGTGTGTGACTTATCTGCAATAATTTTCTCCTTTGTCTTTATTCCATTTCTGATCTTTGCCCTCCATGCAACACGTTCAGCAGCGACTTGCTCCCACTGTGCATTATCAATGCCTGTATCAATCATGTCCTGCTTACACACATCTTTGTATCGTAGTAGAGGCCGACCCTGAGATCTCTTACCCATCTGTAATTCACCAAAAAAGATGTCCTTTGGTATTCTACCATCATCCATCCTCCTAAGATGTCCTATCCATCTAAGTCTACGAAGACAGAGCATAGAATAAACCGTCACACAACCTGATCTTTCCAATACTTCAGTATTTGTGATTTTGTCTTGCCACTTAATACCAAGAATTCTTCGCAGACACCGCATATGAAAGCTGTTTAAACGTTTCTCTTGGTGTGAGTAAGTTGTCCAGGTTTCACTGCTATAAAGAAGAGTACTAAGAACACAGGCTTGGTAGACGAGGACTTTACACAGATAAATATATCCAAAATAAACCCTAACATGCATGACAATTGTAAAACCAAACCACATATGTTTAAATATACAACTCTAGAAACAGACAACATACAATTTGAGTCATGAAAACTGAAATAAAAATATATGTAAACAGACGACAATGTATCCAAAGAAATGAATGCAGTCAAACACACGAGGTCAAGAGGTCACTGAAAACTAACAAGGATAAAATATATCATGTAGAGGTCACATGGCAGAATGGATAAGAGCGCTCATTCTGAAACATCCTGTGTGCTGATGCCAAGGCAGCAGGTTCAACCCTTACACTGATCAGTTGGACTAAATATAGACCTCATCCTTGACCTTGGGGGCGGAAATGATAAGTACCTCTGAAGATACTGGTATCAGGAAAAGCTAATCCACATGCACAATTCAGTCTGGTACTACAGGAAGTAGCTTGTATGGACAATGCTTGAATTCAAAGTGAGTAAGTGCCAACCAAAAAAAAAAAATTAAAATATAATATGCAAAACAAAGAGAGGCATCACAGACTTCCAAAACAGATACAGATTAGGAGACAACTCAACAAAACAATAAATAGCTATTCATATGTAAATATATTTCATATACCGTATTTTACGGACTATAAGACACACCTTAATTTTTAAGCAATTTTTAAAAAAAATAACATTTTAACCATTTTTATATTAATTTTGAGTATAAGACGCACCTGAAATTTGGAGGCAATTTTTTGAAGAAAAAAGTGCGTCTTATACTCCGTAAAATATGGTAATAACTGTTCAGGTATGAAAGTAGAAAACAACTACTTCTGTTCTGTGGTTTAATAAAAGTTTAGAAAACACGGTTCAATTACAGGTAAAAGAAAACCATTTGTTCAGTTTACACATTTATTACTATGGATTTCTGTACGTCCTTTTCAGTTTTCATCCAACTAGATAGAAAATGCAGACAAGAAAATCTGGCTGCTGTGGAGGCGGAAGTACAGGCTTTGATTTTTGAGAATTGTGTGGAGGGTGATGCTGTAATTTACACAGATGAGTCGGTTGTCAGAGGAGTGATAAGTTTATGGCCTTTATGGCTCAGGCCGGACGGAAAATTGTGAAGGACTCTGGTGCTTTCACTGACACCACAAGTAGCCTGACTATGGAAGTCATGGCAGTGAGTAAAGCAATAACATGGCTTGAGACACAGAAATTCAATTGGGCATGTTTCCTTAGTGTCTCAATGAGTATGCTCAGGAGGATAGAGATGGGGTGGGTCCGAAGAGAGTGGCTGCTGTCTCTGGAGTGGTCTTGGCTGGCAAAGATTATTTTCATCTTCGTGCCAGGGCATGCAGGTGTACAAGGGAATGAGCAGGCTGACAGACATGCAGGTAGGGCTACTGTGGAACGAACGAATGAACTTTATTTGCGGATGAGCCATGGACCAGGCAGACATTCTGAATGCTCTATGAGAAGTAAATCATTTATGAGAACCAAGCGATGACTGGAAATCTACAACCATGGTCAGGCTGCGAGAACAGCAAGTTAAAAGAGGTGTGACCAAACAAGAACACTACGCAGGAAGCCAAAGAAGAGTAATAAACCAACACAGAACTGATGTTGTGAGCCGCTACACGCTACGGGATTTGCTGAGGAGGAGATCCGAGCACTTATGGTCTGAATGGTTCGATGTGCAATGAGGATGATCTACTAACTAACTAACTAACCTAACCTACGAACTAACTAACTGACTGACTGACTGACTGACTGACTGACTGACTGACTGACTGACTGACTGACTGACTGACTAACTAACTAACTAACTAACTAACTAACTAACTAACTAACCAACCAACCAACCTAACCTAACCTACTAACTAACTAACTAACTAACTAACTAACTAACTAACTAACTAACACAAGACAACACTGCAAATGTAGACAAGTTATTTCAAGTGAACAAAAGAAAAAGAAGAAGTTATTGTAGCAAACAACAGGACCTTACATAACATAATGTAAATGTGAACACTGACAACCACTTACTGCTGTACAGTAGTAGCGAAGGTATCGACAGTATCATCATGGGCACAATCAAGATTGTACGTTTACCAACACGATCCTGCAATTCACAATGTTTTACTCTGTATAATTTCAACACAAATCACTTAAAACATCACATAAATAAATATATATCACTGCATCTTTGCTTCTTCATGTTACCAAGCAATTGTCCACTGCTAAAGTACTCTAAGTTTGACAGTCAAAGGCCCAAAATAAGCTCTGTTTTGGTTTTGTAACATCGAAGGGCCTTTTATTTTAAAGCCATCTTTACAGTTCCAATATGAATGGAGGTAACTGGTTGTCTAACAAACATTTAACATCTTATCATAGTGTCTACTTTCTGAGCAGTATCACCTCCCAATAGTTGCACTCTCCTCAGTATGAGGCTTACATTAAATACCCAGCTGGCAGCAGCTATTTGACACGTAAACTGTAAACTTTGATTTTCACATCAGTTTACCACATGGGAACTGTGCCCATCATCCTACAGTTTCACGCACCAATTGTCCATAAGTCTGCCCTCCTGCCAGTCATGGCACCTGTGACAGGTCCTTAGTTCAACACATTGCAACCAATGGCTAACCCAAGGCATTGTTTGTTTCTAGCACCTGTCCTATAACTGGGTAGATGACAACCCTAGCAGCCAAGACCATTGCCCTGAGTGATTGCTTCTTTTGTTTCGTCCACAATGCATCTCATTCTCACATCACCACACATCTACTGTACACACTTGCTACATAGATGTATACCCAAAGTGGATTATTGTACTTTCTCAAGTGGTTCTCATTTCTGTGTCCATGTTCATTAATCACTCAATGCTGTACACTTAGTGAAATAAAATCACACGTCAAAAGTCATAGAAACAATTTGTTTACTGCCTGGCAATGACATTACAACAGCCTGAGTCAGAGACCAAAGTATAGCAAGCTAACTCAGCCCTGGCCAAAACAAGCATGACATGAACTGTGACCTGAACTACCTTCCAATCTAGGAGAGCACTTGTGACAGGACTCTCAGATAAACAAACATGACATGAACTGTGACCTGAACTACCTTCCAATCTAGGAGAGCACTTGTGACAGGACTCTCAGATAAACAAACATGACATGAACTGTGACCTGAACTACCTTCCAATCTAGAAGAGCACTTGTGACAGGACTCTCAGATAAACAAACATGACATGAACTGTGACCTGAACTACCTTCCAATCTAGGAGAGCACTTGTGACAGGACTCTCAGATAAACAAACATGACATGAACTGTGACCTGAACTACCTTCCAATCTAGGAGAGCACTTGTGACAGGACTCTCAGATAAACAAACATGACATGAACTGTGACCTGAACTACCTTCCAATCTAGGAGAGCACTTGTGACAGGACTCTCAGATAAACAAAACATGACATGAACTGTGACCTGAACTACCTTCCAATCTAGGAGAGCACTTGTGACAGGACTCTCAGATAAACAAACATGACATGAACTGTGACCTGAACTACCTTCCAATCTAGGAGAGCACTTTTGACAGGACTCGCAGATAAACAAACACGACATGAACTGTGACCTGAACTACCTTCCAATCTAGGAGAGCACTTTTGACAGGACTCGCAGATAAACAAACAGGACAACTCCTACAACAATGTGAGTGCTTATAATAGCAATACAGCCAGCACACTCATCGTATGGTACAACCAGCACACTCAACGTCTGGTACAACCAGCACACTCAACGTCTGGTACAACCAGCACACTCAACGTCTGGGGAGAGTTGTGAAGTCTCCAGGGCCTGGTCATTTCTGGGCTCTGTATGCAAGCATTTACAAAAAAGTTCTGATCGCCTCACAACCCACTGCTGACTTAGATAGCTCTCTCTTTAATAATGTATTCATAATATGTACCAGCCAGCTGGATCTCATTTCCATGCTCATTAACATCTCTGTCAATGAATGCTGTTTTGAATTGCCAAGTTAGTGAAAAGAAAATCACAAGTGAAAACAACAATCAAAGAAATAATCTGATTACTATTTGGCCATATAACACCTGAGGTAGACAGACCAATTCAACATCAAAGGTCAACATTGGTCAAAACAAGTCAACTGCATACTGGTCAAAACAAGTCAAATCCACATTGGTCAAAACAAGTCAACTCCACACTGGTCAAAACAAGTCAACTCCACACTGGTCAAAACAAGTCAACTCCACACTGATCAAAACAAGCGTAGCATGAATTGTACCTGTTTCCACATTTCAGACATTTTCTCTGTTTAAACACCATGATTTATTTATGTTGTGCATTATTATTTCATTGAAACTAAAATTAGTCATACCAGGTTTAATAAAAATCAATGGTCTTAATGTAAAAGGAAATGCCAAATATTCTACTTTGGAATGGCAACAAATAAAATGAGATGTAATATATAAATGGCTCTTGTACGGCATGATACACGAGACTTGAGCACGGTTGATGAATAGACAAATGTTCTATTTGCATACTTACAGAAATGAATCCTACCAGAGTCCCACCTGAAAGGAAACCAATCAAATCAAATGTACAGAAACCGTTAAAACAATAGTCTGCATCATTTGTGCTTAGTGAATAAGCTCTCTACAGTTACGGGTTAGATAGAATTGGTGCTAGTACTATTTTATAGTTCAAAGTGTTATCAATATGGATTGTATAAGATGGAAATATATTACAATGTAATTGTGCATTCTACTAAACATTACTGAAATAACAAGGAAACAAATAGACCAACTAATCAAAAACAAAGCATGCACGCACTCGCTTGTACGCTGACATGGACACATACTCCAAGATGTTGAGAATATATTTGTTTATGAGATCATGAATTTACAGTTTAGAAAACTGATATTACAGAGGTATTTAAAACAATGATCACAATTGTTATAAAATTATGAGACCTGCTTAGTTAAGTGCATCATGAGAATTCTAATTTAGCAATACTGCATTCAAGCTCCTTTACCACTTCTTTCTAAATGGAGATAACTTTTTAATGACACACATTTAAGGAAAAATGAATACAGAAGTTACTTGCTAGTTTCTGCAGCTAAAACTTCACACAAAATGTTTTCAATTGGTGTAAATAATTAATTAAACTATTTCTTGATTCTCATTGATTAAAACCCATACCAACTGTACATGGTTATTTGTAGGGCAATAAAAGAAAACTAATGATGTTATTTTTCTTGAAATTACAACTTATGACCTCATTCTTCTTATAGTCAGTCCAAGCCGTGTGGCGTTGGTGATTATGTCTGTTCACAACCTTTTGTTTCTTGTGTTGCCAATCTTCTTATAGTCCATGCCATGTAGCATTTGGGTTCATGTGTGTCCACAGTCTTCTGTCTCGTGTACTGCCAATCTTCTTATAGTCCATGCCATGTGGTGTTGGAGATCATGTCGGTCCACAGCCTTCTGTCTCGTGTACTGCCAATCATTTCTAATTCATATGTTCCTTCATGCCATGATGTCAAACTGTCCAGCACCTTCTCCTTTGGTCTCCCCTCCCCTCCACCTTTCCTGTTGTGACGACATACCCCAACTTTTCCCTTTTCATGACATGTGCAAAGAATGTGGACTCTCTCCATCTGATACCAGTAACCAGTTCTCTTTGTGAGTTAACTTCCTTCAAGATATCTTCATTGCTCTGTCTATCCACCCACAGTGTTCTCATCATTCGTCTGTAAAACCACATCCCTGCAACTTCCTCACATTTCCTAACTTGTCTGCTAATTGTCCGTGATTCATTTCCAGACTAGTTCTTATGGTTCTTCAGAACTCTTTTCCAAGCTTAACTGACCTGATTATGGATGGAATATTGGCTAAACTGTGACTGTGACTATGTTGCTAGCGTGAATTCTGTCACTCATGGAAAAATCGATAAATGAGCCTCGTATACCAGTTTCTCTACATCAATTGTCCTGTGACATACTATACAGTAGTGCATATCCCTGACTGGACCCAGGATCAAACTCCACATCACTGGCATGTGAGGCGGGTGTGTAACCAATTGTCCTATGACATACTGTACAGTAGTGCATATCCCTGACTGGATCCAGGTTCACTGGCATGTGAGGCGGGTGTGTAACCAATTGTCCTATGACATACTATACAGTAGTGCATATCCCCGACTGGATCCAGGTTCACTGGCATGTGAGGTGGGTGTGTAACCAATTGTCCTATGACATACTGTACAGTAGTGCATATCCCTGACTGGACCCAGGATCACTGTTATGTGAGGTGGGTGTGTAACCAATTGTCCTATGACATACTGTACAGTAGTGCATATCCCTGACTGGATCCAGGTTCACTGGTATGTGAGGTGGGTGTGTAACCAATTGTCCTATGACATACTGTACAGTAGTGCATATCCCTGACTGGATCCAGGTTCACTGGTATGTGAGGTGGGTGTGTAACCAATTGTCCTATGACATACTGTACAGTAGTGCATATCCCTGACTAGATCCAGGTTCACTGGTATGTGAGGTGGGTGTGTAACCAATTGTCCTATGACATACTGTACAGTAGTGCATATCCCTGACTGGACCCAGGATCACTGGTATGTGAGGTGGGTGTGTAACCAATTGTCCTATGACATACTGTACAGTAGTGCATATCCCTGACTGGACCCAGGATCACTGGTATGTGTGTAACCAATTGTCCTATGACATACTGTACAGTAGTGCATATCCCTGACTGGACCCAGGATCACTGGTATGTGAGGCGGGTGTGTAAACAATTGTTCTATGACATACTGTACAGTAGTGCATATCCCTGACTGGACCCAGGATCACTGGTATGTGAGGTGGGTGTGTAACCAATTGTTCTATGACATACTGTACAGTAGTGCATATCGCCGACTGGACCCAGGATCACTGGTATGTGAGGTGGGTGTGTAACCAATTGGCCACGCAGCTCATGCTCATATGCATTACTGATGAGCTCAAACGAGAGCGACTCGAGTCTAGTGCTTCCAATCTTACGTGGACAAGGCCCTAGATTCATACTGGAATATGATCAGCTTTGCCAGAAGTGGGTTGTGCTCTATCTTCAAACCTCAAATCCCAAAACAACCAAGTATATTATACAGTTTAAACAGTCAAAAACAGTAAGAAGAAACATGGTGGCTCCTACCTACAATCCCCGCCATGTCATAAACTGTGGACAACTTGTCAGCGTCGTTCTCCACCCAGCCCAGAGCGTTGTACAAGTACAGGGGCAGCCAGAAGAAGAAAGAGTAGTTGACCAGTTTTAGGAACGCATAGGCTAAAGAATACTGTGGGAGAAAAAACAAGAACAATGACAATGTAACACCAACATTAGTTGCATGTCCTTTAAACAACATTGCAATGAGCCCCAATAAATTTTTATGGGCATTTGTGATTTAACAGGTAATTTTACATTTAGTAGTTTGCTATTGCTTTCTGAACACGAGAATACAATATTGCCCATACAATCCACTGATAGTTGTCAAACGCATGTCAGTCATCAGTCACTCCAAGCCACGATACAGATTCAGATAAGTACCCTTAATATTATTGTCATGTAGTGTGTTTCATGTAGATTTGTGTCGGTTTGTGTTTGTTTGTTCTGTGCTGAAGAAGACTTGGTCCGCAACGTCCAGTTTGTTTCTTGTAATCGTGTTTTAGTAAAGCTCACAATCTACTTCTTGTGTTTTGGTGATTCATTCATTTCCTGAACATGATAGTCATCATCATCATCATCAACATCCTCATCTTCCACTTCTGCCGTCAAGTGTTGTGGGGAGGAATAAATTGCGTTCCAGCGCCCGGTGGGCGGCACTGGATAGTGTCATTCCGTGTGGTTGTACAATGTCTCTGATATTGTCAATCCATTTTCTTCTTGGAAGTGAACACGATAGTACTTTCCTGAAATTCCCACCAGATATGTGGTATCAAACATTTTTTATTTTATTGGCTCACGCTGACAGCAGAAAACCTTCAGGATAGCAATAAATAATACATGACATTGCAGCTGGAAATGCAGAGAGACAGCCCTAACATCGACTTTAATCAACACAATTGCTCGATAGCTGACACCAGACACCAGTTAAAATCTTTTGGGTATTTCAACCCCCACAACATGACAAAGACATGGCTACTCCTAGTGTAAATGGCAGTTGTCTCCATCTGTCTACATCAATGTTTATGCCTGTCTACATTACTTTTTACTGTCTCCGTCAATGTTTATGCCTGTCTACATTACTTTTTACTGTCTACATTACTTTTTACTGTCTACATCAATGTTTATGCCTGTCTACATTACTTTTTACTGTCTACATCAATGTTTATGCCTGTCTACATTACTTTTTACTGTCTACATCAATGTTTATGCCTGTCTACATTACTTTTTACTGTCTCCGTCAATGTTTATGCCTGTCTACATTACTTTTTACTGTCTACATCAATGTTTACGCCTGTCTACATTACTTTTTACTGTCTACATTACTTTTTACTGTCTCCGTCAATGTTTACGCCTGTCTACATTACTTTTTACTGTCTCCGTCAATGTTTATGCCTGTCTACATTACTTTTTACTGTCTACATCAATGTTTACGCCTGTCTACATTACTTTTTACTGTCTCCGTCAATGTTTATGCCTGTCTACATTACTTTTTACTGTCTACATCAATGTTTACGCCTGTCTACATTACTTTTTACTGTCTACATCAATGTTTATGCCTGTCTACATTACTTTTTACTGTCTACATCAATGTTTATGCCTGTCTACATTACTTTTTACTGTCTACATCAATGTTTATGCCTGTCTACATTACTTTTTACTGTCTCCGTCAATGTTTATGCCTGTCTACATTACTTTTTACTGTCTACATCAATGTTTATGCCTGTCTACATTACTTTTTACTGTCTACATTACTTTTTACTGTCTACATCAATGTTTATGCCTGTCTACATTACTTTTTACTGTCTACATCAATGTTTATGCCTGTCTACATTACTTTTTACTGTCTACATTACTTTTTACTGTCTACATCAATGTTTATGCCTGTCTAAATTACTTTTTACTGTCTACATCAATGTTTATGCCTGTCTACATTACTTTTTACTGTCTACATTACTTTTTACTGTCTCCGTCAATGTTTATGCCTGTCTACATTACTTTTTACTGTCTACATTACTTTTTACTGTCTACATTACTTTTTACTGTCTCCGTCAATGTTTATGCCTGTCTACATTACTTTTTACTGTCTACATCAATGTTTATGCCTGTCTACATTACTTTTTACTGTCTCCGTCAATGTTTATGCCTGTCTACATTACTTTTTACTGTCTACATCAATGTTTATGCCTGTCTACATTACTTTTTACTGTCTACATCAATGTCTATGCCTGTCTACATTACTTTTTACTGTCTACATCAATGTTTATGCCTGTCTACATTACTTTTTACTGTCTACATCAATGTTTATGCCTGTCTACATTACTTTTTACTGTCTCCGTCAATGTTTATGCCTGTCTACATTACTTTTTACTGTCTACATCAATGTTTACGCCTGTCTACATTACTTTTTACTGTCTCCGTCAATGTTTATGCCTGTCTACATTACTTTTTACTGTCTACATTACTTTTTACTGTCTACATTACTTTTTACTGTCTACATTACTTTTTACTGTCTACATTACTTTTTACTGTCTACATCAATGTTTACGCCTGTCTACATTACTTTTTACTGTCTCCGTCAATGTTTATGCCTGTCTACATTACTTTTTACTGTCTACATCAATGTTTATGCCTGTCTACATTACTTTTTACTGTCTCCGTCAATGTTTATGCCTGTCTACATTACTTTTTACTGTCTACATTACTTTTTACTGTCTACATTACTTTTTACTGTCTACATCAATGTTTACGCCTGTCTACATTACTTTTTACTGTCTACATCAATGTTTACACCTGTCTACATTACTTTTTACTGTCTACATCAATGTTTACGCCTGTCTACATTACTTTTTACTGTCTACATTACTTTTTACTGTCTCCGTCAATGTTTATGCCTGTCTACATTACTTTTTACTGTCTACATCAATGTTTATGCCTGTCTACATTACTTTTTACTGTCTACATCAATGTTTATGCCTGTCTACATTACTTTTTACTGTCTACATCAATGTTTATGCCTGTCTACATTACTTTTTACTGTCTCCGTCAATGTTTATGCCTGTCTACATTACTTTTTACTGTCTACATTACTTTTTACTGTCTACATTACTTTTTACTGTCTCCGTCAATGTTTACGCCTGTCTACATTACTTTTTACTGTCTACATCAATGTTTACGCCTGTCTACATTACTTTTTACTGTCTACATCAATGTTTACACCTGTCTACATTACTTTTTACTGTCTCCGTCAATGTTTACACCTGTCTACATTACTTTTTACTGTCTCCGTCAATGTTTACGCCTGTCTACATTACTTTTTACTGTCTCCGTCAATGTTTATGCCTGTCTACATTACTTTTTACTGTCTACATCAATGTTTACGCCTGTCTACATTACTTTTTACTGTCTCCGTCAATGTTTATGCCTGTCTACATTACTTTTTACTGTCTACATTACTTTTTACTGTCTACATTACTTTTTACTGTCTACATTACTTTTTACTGTCTACATTACTTTTTACTGTCTACATCAATGTTTACGCCTGTCTACATTACTTTTTACTGTCTCCGTCAATGTTTATGCCTGTCTACATTACTTTTTACTGTCTACATCAATGTTTACGCCTGTCTACATTACTTTTTACTGTCTACATTACTTTTTACTGTCTACATCAATGTTTACACCTGTCTACATTACTTTTTACTGTCTACATCAATGTTTATGCCTGTCTACATTACTTTTTACTGTCTACATCAATGTTTACGCCTGTCTACATTACTTTTTACTGTCTACATCAATGTTTATGCCTGTCTACATTACTTTTTACTGTCTACATCAATATTTATGCCTGTCTACATTACTTTTTACTGTCTACATCAATGTTTATGCCTGTCTACATTACTTTTTACTGTCTCCGTCAATGTTTATGCCTGTCTACATTACTTTTTACTGTCTACATCAATGTTTATGCCTGTCTACATTACTTTTTACTGTCTACATTACTTTTTACTGTCTCCGTCAATGTTTATGCCTGTCTACATTACTTTTTACTGTCTACATTACTTTTTACTGTCTACATTACTTTTTACTGTCTCCGTCAATGTTTATGCCTGTCTACATTACTTTTTACTGTCTACATCAATGTTTATGCCTGTCTACATTACTTTTTACTGTCTCTGTCAATGTTTATGCCTGTCTACATTACTTTTTACTGTCTACATCAATGTTTATGCCTGTCTACATTACTTTTTACTGTCTACACTACTTTTTACTGTCTAC
Source organism: Cepaea nemoralis (assembly GCA_014155875.1). Lineage (NCBI taxonomy): Eukaryota > Metazoa > Mollusca > Gastropoda > Stylommatophora > Helicidae > Cepaea > Cepaea nemoralis. Next base: position 128,409 of record JACEFZ010017917.1, on the reverse strand, counting down.
ATCAATGTTTATGCCTGTCTACATTACTTTTTACTGTCTACATCAATGTTTATGCCTGTCTACATTACTTTTTACTGTCTACATCAATGTTTATGCCTGTCTACATTACTTTTTACTGTCTCCGTCAATGTTTATGCCTGTCTACATTACTTTTTACTGTCTACATCAATGTTTACGCCTGTCTACATTACTTTTCACTGTCTACATTACTTTTTACTGTCTCCGTCAATGTTTACGCCTGTCTACATTACTTTTTACTGTCTCCGTCAATGTTTATGCCTGTCTACATTACTTTTTACTGTCTACATCAATGTTTACGCCTGTCTACATTACTTTTTACTGTCTCCGTCAATGTTTACGCCTGTCTACATTACTTTTTACTGTCTACATTACTTTTTACTGTCTACATTACTTTTTACTGTCTACATTACTTTTTACTGTCTACATTACTTTTTACTGTCTACATCAATGTTTACGCCTGTCTACATTACTTTTTACTGTCTCCGTCAATGTTTATGCCTGTCTACATTACTTTTTACTGTCTACATCAATGTTTACGCCTGTCTACATTACTTTTTACTGTCTACATTACTTTTTACTGTCTACATCAATGTTTACACCTGTCTACATTACTTTTTACTGTCTACATCAATGTTTATGCCTGTCTACATTACTTTTTACTGTCTACATCAATGTTTACGCTTGTCTACATTACTTTTTACTGTCTACATCAATGTTTATGCCTGTCTACATTACTTTTTACTGTCTACATCAATGTTTATGCCTGTCTACATTACTTTTTACTGTCTACATCAATGTTTATGCCTGTCTACATTACTTTTACTGTCTCCGTCAATGTTTATGCCTGTCTACATTACTTTTTACTGTCTACATCAATGTTTATGCCTGTCTACATTACTTTTTACTGTCTACATTACTTTTTACTGTCTACATCAATGTTTATGCCTGTCTACATTACTTTTTACTGTCTACATCAATGTTTATGCCTGTCTACATTACTTTTTACTGTCTACATTACTTGTTACTGTCTACATCAATGTTTATGCCTGTCTACATTACTTTTTACTGTCTACATCAATGTTTATGCCTGTCTACATTACTTTTTACTGTCTACATTACTTTTTACTGTCTCCGTCAATGTTTATGCCTGTCTACATTACTTTTTACTGTCTACATTACTTTTTACTGTCTACATTACTTTTTACTGTCTCTGTCAATGTTTATGCCTGTCTACATTACTTTTTACTGTCTACATCAATGTTTATGCCTGTCTACATTACTTTTTACTGTCTCCGTCAATGTTTATGCCTGTCTACATTACTTTTTACTGTCTACATCAATGTTTATGCCTGTCTACATTACTTTTTACTGTCTACATTACTTTTTACTGTCTACATCAATGTTTATGCCTGTCTACATTACTTTTTACTGTCTACATCAATGTTTATGCCTGTCTACATTACTTTTTACTGTCTACATCAATGTTTATGCCTGTCTACATTACTTTTTACTGTCTCCGTCAATGTTTATGCCTGTCTACATTACTTTTTACTGTCTACATCAATGTTTACGCCTGTCTACATTACTTTTTACTGTCTACATTACTTTTTACTGTCTCCGTCAATGTTTACGCCTGTCTACATTACTTTTTACTGTCTCCGTCAATGTTTATGCCTGTCTACATTACTTTTTACTGTCTACATCAATGTTTACGCCTGTCTACATTACTTTTTACTGTCTCCGTCAATGTTTATGCCTGTCTACATTACTTTTTACTGTCTACATTACTTTTTACTGTCTACATTACTTTTGACTGTCTACATCAATGTTTACGCCTGTCTACATTACTTTTTACTGTCTCCGTCAATGTTTATGCCTGTCTACATTACTTTTTACTGTCTACATCAATGTTTACGCCTGTCTACATTACTTTTTACTGTCTCCGTCAATGTTTATGCCTGTCTACATTACTTTTTACTGTCTACATTACTTTTTACTGTCTACATCAATGTTTACGCCTGTCTACATTACTTTTTACTGTCTCCGTCAATGTTTATGCCTGTCTACATTACTTTTTACTGTCTCCGTCAATGTTTATGCCTGTCTACATTACTTTTTACTGTCTACATCAATGTTTACGCCTGTCTACATTACTTTTTACTGTCTCCGTCAATGTTTATGCCTGTCTACATTACTTTTTACTGTCTACATTACTTTTTACTGTCTACATTACTTTTTACTGTCTACATTACTTTTTACTGTCTACATTACTTTTTACTGTCTACATCAATGTTTACGCCTGTCTACATTACTTTTTACTGTCTCCGTCAATGTTTATGCCTGTCTACATTACTTTTTACTGTATACATCAATGTTTACGCCTGTCTACATTACTTTTTACTGTCTACATTACTTTTTACTGTCTACGTCAATGTTTACACCTGTCTACATTACTTTTTACTGTCTACATCAATGTTTATGCCTGTCTACATTACTTTTTACTGTCTACATCAATGTTTACGCCTGTCTACATTACTTTTTACTGTCTACATCAATGTTTATGCCTGTCTACATTACTTTTTACTGTCTACATCAATGTTTATGCCTGTCTACATTACTTTTTACTGTCTACATCAATGTTTATGCCTGTCTACATTACTTTTTACTGTCTCTGTCAATGTTTATGCCTGTCTACATTACTTTTTACTGTCTACATCAATGTTTATGCCTGTCTACATTACTTTTTACTGTCTACATTACTTTTTACTGTCTACATCAATGTTTATGCCTGTCTACATTACTTTTTACTGTCTACATCAATGTTTATGCCTGTCTACATTACTTTTTACTGTCTACATTACTTTTTACTGTCTACATCAATGTTTATGCCTGTCTACATTACTTTTTACTGTCTACATCAATGTTTATGCCTGTCTACATTACTTTTTACTGTCTACATTACTTTTTACTGTCTCCGTCAATGTTTATGCCTGTCTACATTACTTTTTACTGTCTACATTACTTTTTACTGTCTACATTACTTTTTACTGTCTCCGTCAATGTTTATGCCTGTCTACATTACTTTTTACTGTCTACATCAATGTTTATGCCTGTCTACATTACTTTTTACTGTCTCCGTCAATGTTTATGCCTGTCTACATTACTTTTTACTGTCTACATCAATGTTTATGCCTGTCTACATTACTTTTTACTGTCTACATTACTTTTTACTGTCTACATCAATGTTTATGCCTGTCTACATTACTTTTTACTGTCTACATCAATGTTTATGCCTGTCTACATTACTTTTTACTGTCTACATCAATGTTTATGCCTGTCTACATTACTTTTTACTGTCTCCGTCAATGTTTATGCCTGTCTACATTACTTTTTACTGTCTACATCAATGTTTACGCCTGTCTACATTACTTTTTACTGTCTACATTACTTTTTACTGTCTCCGTCAATGTTTACGCCTGTCTACATTACTTTTTACTGTCTCCGTCAATGTTTATGCCTGTCTACATTACTTTTTACTGTCTACATCAATGTTTACGCCTGTCTACATTACTTTTTACTGTCTCCGTCAATGTTTATGCCTGTCTACATTACTTTTTACTGTCTACATTACTTTTTACTGTCTACATTACTTTTTACTGTCTACATTACTTTTTACTGTCTACATCAATGTTTACGCCTGTCTACATTACTTTTTACTGTCTCTGTCAATGTTTATGCCTGTCTACATTACTTTTTACTGTCTACATCAATGTTTACGCCTGTCTACATTACTTTTTACTGTCTACATTACTTTTTACTGTCTACATCAATGTTTACACCTGTCTACATTACTTTTTACTGTCTACATCAATGTTTATGCCTGTCTACATTACTTTTTACTGTCTACATCAATGTTTACGCTTGTCTACATTACTTTTTACTGTCTACATCAATGTTTATGCCTGTCTACATTACTTTTTACTGTCTACATCAATGTTTATGCCTGTCTACATTACTTTTTACTGTCTACATCAATGTTTATGCCTGTCTACATTACTTTTTACTGTCTCCGTCAATGTTTATGCCTGTCTACATTACTTTTTACTGTCTACATCAATGTTTATGCCTGTCTACATTACTTTTTACTGTCTACATTACTTTTTACTGTCTACATCAATGTTTATGCCTGTCTACATTACTTTTTACTGTCTACATCAATGTTTATGCCTGTCTACATTACTTTTTACTGTCTACATTACTTGTTACTGTCTACATCAATGTTTATGCCTGTCTACATTACTTTTTACTGTCTACATCAATGTTTATGCCTGTCTACATTACTTTTTACTGTCTACATTACTTTTTACTGTCTCCGTCAATGTTTATGCCTGTCTACATTACTTTTTACTGTCTACATTACTTTTTACTGTCTACATTACTTTTTACTGTCTCTGTCAATGTTTATGCCTGTCTACATTACTTTTTACTGTCTACATCAATGTTTATGCCTGTCTACATTACTTTTTACTGTCTCTGTCAATGTTTATGCCTGTCTACATTACTTTTTACTGTCTACATTACTTTTTACTGTCTCCGTCAATGTTTACGCCTGTCTACATTACTTTTTACTGTCTACATCAATGTTTATGCCTGTCTACATTACTTTTTACTGTCTACATCAATGTTTATGCCTGTCTACATTACTTTTTACTGTCTACATCAATGTTTATGCCTGTCTACATTACTTTTTACTGTCTCCGTCAATGTTTATGCCTGTCTACATTACTTTTTACTGTCTACATCAATGTTTACGCCTGTCTACATTACTTTTTACTGTCTACATTACTTTTTACTGTCTCCGTCAATGTTTACGCCTGTCTACATTACTTTTTACTGTCTCCGTCAATGTTTATGCCTGTCTACATTACTTTTTACTGTCTACATCAATGTTTACGCCTGTCTACATTACTTTTTACTGTCTCCGTCAATGTTTATGCCTGTCTACATTAATTTTTACTGTCTACATTACTTTTTACTGTCTACATTACTTTTTACTGTCTACATTACTTTTTACTGTCTACATTACTTTTGACTGTCTACATCAATGTTTACGCCTGTCTACATTACTTTTTACTGTCTCCGTCAATGTTTATGCCTGTCTACATTACTTTTTACTGTCTACATCAATGTTTACGCCTGTCTACATTACTTTTTACTGTCTCCGTCAATGTTTATGCCTGTCTACATTACTTTTTACTGTCTACATTACTTTTTACTGTCTACATCAATGTTTACGCCTGTCTACATTACTTTTTACTGTCTCCGTCAATGTTTATGCCTGTCTACATTACTTTTTACTGTCTCCGTCAATGTTTACGCCTGTCTACATTACTTTTTACTGTCTCCGTCAATGTTTATGCCTGTCTACATTACTTTTTACTGTCTACATCAATGTTTACGCCTGTCTACATTACTTTTACTGTCTCCGTCAATGTTTATGCCTGTCTACATTACTTTTTACTGTATACATCAATGTTTACGGCCTGTCTACATTACTTTTTACTGTCTACATTACTTTTTACTGTCTACGTCAATGTTACACCTGTCTACATTACTTTTTACTGTCTACATCAATGTTTATGCCTGTCTACATTACTTTTACTGTCTACATCAATGTTTACCGCCTGTCTACATTACTTTTTACTGTCTACATCAATGTTTATGCCTGTCTACATTACTTTTTACTGTCTACATCAATGTTTATGCCTGTCTACATTACTTTTTACTGTCTACATCAATGTTTATGCCTGTCTACATTACTTTTTACTGTCTCCGTCAATGTTTATGCCTGTCTACATTACTTTTTACTGTCTACATCAATGTTTATGCCTGTCTACATTACTTTTTACTGTCTACATTACTTTTTACTGTCTACATCAATGTTTATGCCTGTCTACATTACTTTTTACTGTCTACATCAATGTTTATGCCTGTCTACATTACTTTTTACTGTCTACATTACTTTTTACTGTCTACATCAATGTTTATGCCTGTCTACATTACTTTTACTGTCTACATCAATGTTTATGCCTGTCTACATTACTTTTTACTGTCTACATTACTTTTTACTGTCTCCGTCAATGTTTATGCCTGTCTACATTACTTTTTACTGTCTACATTACTTTTTACTGTCTACATTACTTTTTACTGTCTCCGTCAATGTTTATGCCTGTCTACATTACTTTTTACTGTCTACATCAATGTTTATGCCTGTCTACATTACTTTTACTGTCTCCGTCAATGTTTATGCCTGTCTACATTACTTTTTACTGTCTACATCAATGTTTATGCCTGTCTACATTACTTTTTACTGTCTACATTACTTTTTACTGTCTACATCAATGTTTATGCCTGTCTACATTACTTTTTACTGTCTACATCAATGTTTATGCCTGTCTACATTACTTTTTACTGTCTACATCAATGTTTATGCCTGTCTACATTACTTTTTACTGTCTCCGTCAATGTTTATGCCTGTCTACATTACTTTTTACTGTCTACATCAATGTTTACGCCTGTCTACATTACTTTTTACTGTCTACATTACTTTTTACTGTCTCCGTCAATGTTTACGCCTGTCTACATTACTTTTTACTGTCTCCGTCAATGTTTATGCCTGTCTACATTACTTTTTACTGTCTCCGTCAATGTTTATGCCTGTCTACATTACTTTTTACTGTCTACATTACTTTTTACTGTCTACATTACTTTTTACTGTCTACATTACTTTTTACTGTCTACATCAATGTTTACGCCTGTCTACATTACTTTTTACTGTCTCCGTCAATGTTTATGCCTGTCTACATTACTTTTTACTGTCTACATCAATGTTTACGCCTGTCTACATTACTTTTTACTGTCTCCGTCAATGTTTATGCCTGTCTACATTACTTTTTACTGTCTACATTACTTTTTACTGTCTACATCAATGTTTACGCCTGTCTACATTACTTTTTACTGTCTCCGTCAATGTTTATGCCTGTCTACATTACTTTTTACTGTCTACATCAATGTTTATGCCTGTCTACATTACTTTTTACTGTCTACATCAATGTTTACGCCTGTCTACATTACTTTTTACTGTCTACATCAATGTTTACACCTGTCTACATTACTTTTTACTGTCTCTGTCAATGTTTACGCCTGTCTACATTACTTTTTACTGTCTACATCAATGTTTACACCTGTCTACATTACTTTTTACTGTCTACATCAATGTTTATGCCTGTCTACATTACTTTTTACTGTCTCCGTCAATGTTTACGCCTGTCTACATTACTTTTTACTGTCTACATCAATGTTTACACCTGTCTACATTACTTTTTACTGTCTCCCTCAATGTTTACGCCTGTCTACATTACTTTTTACTGTCTACATCAATGTTTACACCTGTCTACATTACTTTTTACTGTCTCCATCAATGTTTACACCTGTCTACATTACTTTTTACTGTCTACATCAATGTTTACACCTGTCTACATTACTTTTTACTGTCTACATTACTTTTTACTGTCTCCGTCAATGTTTACGCCTGTCTACATTACTTTTTACTGTCTACATCAATGTTTACACCTGTCTACATTACTTTTTACTGTCTACATCAATGTTTACGCCCTGTCTACATTACTTTTTACTGTCTACATTACTTTTTACTGTCTCCGTCAATGTTTATGCCTGTCTACATTACTTTTTACTGTCTACATTACTTTTTACTGTCTACATCAATGTTTATGCCTGTCTACATTACTTTTTACTGTCTAAATCAATGTTTATGCCTGTCTACATTACTTTTTACTGTCTACATCAATGTTTATGCCTGTCTACATTACTTTTTACTGTCTCCGTCAATGTTTATGCCTGTCTACATTACTTTTTACTGTCTACATTACTTTTTACTGTCTCCGTCAATGTTTACGCCTGTCTACATTACTTTTTACTGTCTACATCAATGTTTACACCTGTCTACATTACTTTTTACTGTCTACATCAATGTTTACACCTGTCTACATTACTTTTTACTGTCTACATCAATGTTTATGCCTGTCTACATTACTTTTTACTGTCTCCGTCAATGTTATGCCTGTCTACATTACTTTTTACTGTCTACATTACTTTTTACTGTCTACATCAATGTTTATGCCTGTCTACATTACTTTTACTGTCTACATCAATGTTTATGCCTGTCTACATTACTTTTTACTGTCTACATCAATGTTTATGCCTGTCTACATTACTTTTTACTGTCTCCGTCAATGTTTATGCCTGTCTACATCAATGTTTATGCCTGTCTACATCAATGTTTACACCTGTCTACATTACTTTTTACTGTCTCCATCAATGTTTACACCTGTCTACATTACTTTTTACTGTCTCCATCAATGTTTACACCTGTCTACATTACTTTTTACTGTCTCCGTCAATGTTTACACCTGTCTACATTACTTTTTACTGTCTACATCAATGTTTACGCCTGTCTACATTACTTTTTACTGTCTCCATCAATGTTTACACCTGTCTACATTACTTTTTACTGTCTACATCAATGTTTACACCTGTCTACATTACTTTTTACTGTCTCCGTCAATGTTTACACCTGTCTACATTACTTTTTACTGTCTACATCAATGTTTACACCTGTCTACATTACTTTTTACTGTCTCCATCTGTCTCCATCAATGTTTACACCTGTCTACATTACTTTTTACTGTCTCCATCTGTCTCCATCAATGTTTACACCTGTCTACATTACTTTTTACTGTCTCCGTCAATGTTTACACCTGTCTACATTACTTTTTACTGTCTACATCAATGTTTATGCCTGTCTACATTACTTTTTACTGTCTACATCAATGTTTATGCCTGTCTACATTACTTTTTACTGTCTACATCAATGTTTATGCCTGTCTACATTACTTTTTACTGTCTCCGTCAATGTTTATGCCTGTCTACATTACTTTTTACTGTCTACATCAATGTTTATGCCTGTCTACATTACTTTTTACTGTCTACATCAATGTTTATGCCTGTCTACATTACTTTTTACTGTCTCCATCAATGTTTACACCTGTCTACATTACTTTTTACTGTCTACATCAATGTTTACGCCTGTCTACATTACTTTTTACTGTCTACATTACTTTTTACTGTCTCCGTCAATGTTTACACCTGTCTACATTACTTTTTACTGTCTACATCAATGTTTACGCCTGTCTACATTACTTTTTACTGTCTACATCAATGTTTATGCCTGTCTACATTACTTTTTACTGTCTACATCAATGTTTACGCCTGTCTACATTACTTTTTACTGTCTCCATCAATGTTTACACCTGTCTACATTACTTTTTACTGTCTCCGTCAATGTTTACACCTGTCTACATTACTTTTTACTGTCTACATCAATGTTTACACCTGTCTACATTACTTTTTACTGTCTCCATCTGTCTCCATCAATGTTTACACCTGTCTACATTACTTTTTACTGTCTCCATCTGTCTCCATCAATGTTTACACCTGTCTACATTACTTTTTACTGTCTCCGTCAATGTTTACACCTGTCTACATTACTTTTTACTGTCTACATCAATGTTTATGCCTGTCTACATTACTTTTTACTGTCTACATCAATGTTTATGCCTGTCTACATTACTTTTTACTGTCTACATCAATGTTTATGCCTGTCTACATTACTTTTTACTGTCTCCGTCAATGTTTATGCCTGTCTACATTACTTTTTACTGTCTACATCAATGTTTATGCCTGTCTACATTACTTTTTACTGTCTACATCAATGTTTATGCCTGTCTACATTACTTTTTACTGTCTCCATCAATGTTTACACCTGTCTACATTACTTTTTACTGTCTACATCAATGTTTACGCCTGTCTACATTACTTTTTACTGTCTACATTACTTTTTACTGTCTACATTACTTTTTACTGTCTCCGTCAATGTTTACGCCTGTCTACATTACTTTTTACTGTCTCCGTCAATGTTTATGCCTGTCTACATTACTTTTTACTGTCTCCATCAATGTTTACGCCTGTCTACATTACTTTTTACTGTCTCCGTCAATGTTTATGCCTGTCTACATTACTTTTTACTGTCTACATCAATGTTTACACCTATCTACATTACTTTTTACTGTCTCTGTCAATGTTTACGCCTGTCTACATTACTTTTTACTGTCTACATTACTTTTTACTGTCTCCGTCAATGTTTACGCCTGTCTACATTACTTTTTACTGTCTCCGTCAATGTTTACGCCTGTCTACATTACTTTTTACTGTCTCCATCAATGTTTACGCCTGTCTACATTACTTTTTACTGTCTACATTACTTTTTACTGTCTCCGTCAATGTTTACGCCTGTCTACATTACTTTTTACTGTCTCCGTCAATGTTTATGCCTGTCTACATTACTTTTTACTGTCTCCATCAATGTTTACGCCTGTCTACATTACTTTTTACTGTCTCCGTCAATGTTTATGCCTGTCTACATTACTTTTTACTGTCTACATCAATGTTTACACCTATCTACATTACTTTTTACTGTCTACATCAATGTTTACGCCTGTCTACATTACTTTTTACTGTCTACATTACTTTTACTGTCTCCGTCAATGTTTACGCCTGTCTACATTACTTTTTACTGTCTCCGTCAATGTTTATGCCTGTCTACATACTTTTTACTGTCTCCATCAATGTTTACGCCTGTCTACATTACTTTTTACTGTCTCCGTCAATGTTTATGCCTGTCTACATTACTTTTTACTGTCTACATTACTTTTTACTGTCTACATTACTTTTTACTGTCTACATTACTTTTTACTGTCTACATTACTTTTTACTGTCTACATCAATGTTTACGCCTGTCTACATTACTTTTTACTGTCTCCATCAATGTTACACCTGTCTACATTACTTTTACTGTCTACATCAATGTTTACCTGTCTACTACTTTTTACTGTCTACATTACTTTTTACTGTCTCCGTCAATGTTTACACCTGTCTACATTACTTTTTACTGTCTACATTACTTTTATTACTGTCTACATCAATGTTTACGCCTGTCTACATACTTTTTACTGTCTACATTACTTTTTACTGTCTACATTACTTTTTACTGTCTACATTACATGTTTTACTGTCTACATTACTTTTTACTGTCTACATTACTTTTTACTGTCTACATCAATGTTTACAGCCTGTCTACATTACTTTTTACTGTCTCCATCAATGTTTACACCTGTCTACCATTATTTTTTACTGTCTACATCAATGTTTACACCTGTCTACATTACTTTTTACTGTCTACATTACTTTTTACTGTCTCCGTCAATGTTTACACCTGTCTACATTACTTTTTACTGTCTACATTACTTTTTACTGTCTACATCAATGTTTACGCCTGTCTACATTATTTTTTACTGTCTACATCCTGTCTCTTATACACATCTTTTACTGTCTACATTACTTTTTACTGTCTACATTACTTTTTACTGTCTACATTACTTTTTACTGTCTACATTACTTTTTACTGTCTACATCAATGTTTACGCCTGTCTACATTACTTTTTACTGTCTCCATCAATGTTTACACCTGTCTACATTATTTTTTACTGTCTACATCAATGTTTACACCTGTCTACATTACTTTTTACTGTCTACATTACTTTTTACTGTCTCCGTCAATGTTTACACCTGTCTACATTACTTTTTACTGTCTACAGTCAATGTTTAGCCTGTCTACATTACTTTTTACTGTCTACATTACTTTTTACCTGTCTACATTACTTTTTACTGTCTACATTACTTTTTACTGTCTACATTACTTTTTACCTGTCTACATTACTTTTTACTGTCTCTGTCAATGTTTATGCCTGTCTACATTACTTTTTACTGTCTCCAGTCAATGTTTATGCCTGTCTACATTACTTTTTACTGTCTACATCAATGTTTACGCCTGTCTACATTACTTTTTACTGTCTCCATCAATGTTTACACCTGTCTACATTACTTTTTACTGTCTACGTCAATGTTTACGCCTGTCTACATTACTTTTTACTGTCTACATCAATGTTTACGCCTGTCTACATTACTTTTTACTGTCTACATTACTGTTTTACTGTCTACATACTTTTTACTGTCTACATTACTTTTTACTGTCTCCGTCAATGTTTACACCTGTCTACATTACTTTTTACTGTCTACATTACTTTTTACTGTCTACATCAATGTTTACGCCTGTCTACATTACTTTTTACTGTCTACATTACTTTTTACTGTCTACATTACTTTTTACTGTCTACATTACTTTTTACTGTCTACATTACTTTTTACTGTCTACATTACTTTTTACTGTCTACATCAATGTTTACGCCTGTCTACATTACTTTTTACTGTCTCCATCAATGTTTACACCTGTCTACATTACTTTTTACTGTCTACATCAATGTTTACACCTGTCTACATTACTTTTTACTGTCTCCATCTGTCTCCATCAATGTTTACACCTGTCTACATTACTTTTTACTGTCTACATCAATGTTTACGCCTGTCTACATTACTTTTTACTGTCTCCATCAATGTTTACACCTGTCTACATTACTTTTTACTGTCTACATCAATGTTTACGCCTGTCTACATTACTTTTTACTGTCTCCATCTGTCTCCATCAATGTTTACACCTGTCTACATTACTTTTTACTGTCTCCGTCAATGTTTACACCTGTCTCCACTTACTTTTTACTGTCTACATCAATGTTTACACCTGTCTACATTACTTTTTACTGTCTCCATCTGTCTCCATCAATGTTTACACCTGTCTACATTACTTTTTACTGTCTCCATCGTCTCCATCAATGTTTACACCTGTCTACATTACTTTTTACTGTCTCCGTCAATGTTTACACCTGTCTACATTACTTTTACTGTCTACATCAATGTTTATGCCTGTCTACATTACTTTTTACTGTCTACATCAATGTTTATGCCTGTCTACATTACTTTTTACTGTCTACATCAATGTTTATGCCTGTCTACATTACTTTTTACTGTCTCCGTCAATGTTTATGCCTGTCTACATTACTTTTTACTGTCTACATCAATGTTTATGCCTGTCTACATTACTTTTTACTGTCTACATCAATGTTTATGCCTGTCTACATTACTTTTTACTATCTCCATCAATGTTTACACCTGTCTACATTACTTTTTACTGTCTACATCAATGTTTACGCCTGTCTACATTACTTTTACTGTCTACATTACTTTTTACTGTCTCCGTCAATGTTTACACCTGTCTACATTACTTTTTTACTGTCTACATCAATGTTTACTGCCTGTCTACATTACTTTTTACTGTCTACATCAATGTTTATGCCTGTCTACATTACTTTTTACTGTCTCCGTCAATGTTTATGCCTGTCTACATTACTTTTTACTGTCTACATCAATGTTTATGCCTGTCTACATTACTTTTTACTGTCTACATCAATGTTTACGCCTGTCTACATTACTTTTTACTGTCTCCGTCAATGTCTATGCCTGTCTACATTACTTTTTACTGTCTACATCAATGTTTACGCCTGTCTACATTACTTTTTACTGTCTACATCAATGTTTATGCCTGTCTACATTACTTTTTACTGTCTACATCAATGTTTATGCCTGTCTACATTACTTTTTACTGTCTCCGTCAATGTTTATGCCTGTCTACATTACTTTTTACTGTCTACATTACTTTTACTGTCTACATTACTTTTTACTGTCTCCGTCAATGTTTACGCCTGTCTACATTACTTTTTACTGTCTACATCAATGTTTACACCTGTCTACATTACTTTTTACTGTCTACATCAATGTTTACACCTGTCTACATTACTTTTTACTGTCTACATCAATGTTTATGCCTGTCTACATTACTTTTTTACTGTCTCCGTCAATGTTTATGCCTGTCTACATTACTTTTTACTGTCTACATTACTTTTTACTGTCTACATCAATGTTTATGCCTGTCTACATTACTTTTTACTGTCTACATCAATGTTTATGCCTGTCTACATTACTTTTTACTGTCTACATCAATGTTTATGCCTGTCTACATTACTTTTTACTGTCTCCGTCAATGTTTATGCCTGTCTACATTACTTTTTACTGTCAACATCAATGTTTATGCCTGTCTACATTACTTTTTACTGTCTACATCAATGTTTATGCCTGTCTACATTACTTTTTACTGTCTACATCAATGTTTACACCTGTCTACATTACTTTTTACTGTCTACATCAATTGTTTATGCCTGTCTACATTACTTTTTACTGTCTCCGTCAATGTTTATGCCTGTCTACATTACTTTTACTGTCTACATCAATGTTTATGCCTGTCTACATTACTTTTTACTGTCTACATCAATGTTTATTGCCTGTCTACCTTACTTTTACTGTCTACATCAATGTTTACACCTGTCTACATTACTTTTTACTGTCTACATCAATGTTTACACCTGTCTACATTACTTTTTACTGTCTACATCAATGTTTACACCTGTCTACATTACTTTTTACTGTCTCCATCTGTCTCCATCAATGTTTACACCTGTCTACATTACTTTTTACTGTCTACATCAATGTTTACGCCTGTCTACATTACTTTTTACTGTCTACATCAATGTTTACACCTGTCTACATTACTTTTTACTGTCTACGTCAATGTTTACGCCTGTCTACATTACTTTTTACTGTCTCCGTCAATGTTTATGCCTGTCTACATTACTTTTTACTGTCTACATCAATGTTTACGCCTGTCTACATTACTTTTTACTGTCTACATTACTTTTTACTGTCTCCGTCAATGTTTACGCCTGTCTACATTACTTTTTACTGTCTCCGTCAATGTTTATGCCTGTCTACATTACTTTTTACTGTCTACATCAATGTTTACGCCTGTCTACATTACTTTTTACTGTCTACATTACTTTTTACTGTCTCCGTCAATGTTTACGCCTGTCTACATTACTTTTTACTGTCTCCGTCAATGTTTATGCCTGTCTACATTACTTTTTACTGTCTCCATCAATGTTTACGCCTGTCTACATTACTTTTTACTGTCTCCGTCAATGTTTATGCCTGTCTACATTACTTTTTACTGTCTACATCAATGTTTACACCTATCTACATTACTTTTTACTGTCTCTGTCAATGTTTACGCCTGTCTACATTACTTTTTACTGTCTACATTACTTTTTACTGTCTCCGTCAATGTTTACGCCTGTCTACATTACTTTTTACTGTCTCCGTCAATGTTTACGCCTGTCTACATTACTTTTTACTGTCTCCATCAATGTTTACGCCTGTCTACATTACTTTTTACTGTCTACATTACTTTTTACTGTCTCCGTCAATGTTTACGCCTGTCTACATTACTTTTTACTGTCTCCGTCAATGTTTATGCCTGTCTACATTACTTTTTACTGTCTCCATCAATGTTTACGCCTGTCTACATTACTTTTTACTGTCTCCGTCAATGTTTATGCCTGTCTACATTACTTTTTACTGTCTACATCAATGTTTACACCTATCTACATTACTTTTTACTGTCTACATCAATGTTTACGCCTGTCTACATTACTTTTTACTGTCTACATTACTTTTTACTGTCTCCGTCAATGTTTACGCCTGTCTACATTACTTTTTACTGTCTCCGTCAATGTTTATGCCTGTCTACATTACTTTTTACTGTCTCCATCAATGTTTACGCCTGTCTACATTACTTTTTACTGTCTCCGTCAATGTTTATGCCTGTCTACATTACTTTTTACTGTCTACATTACTTTTTACTGTCTACATTACTTTTTACTGTCTACATTACTTTTTACTGTCTACATTACTTTTTACTGTCTACATCAATGTTTACGCCTGTCTACATTACTTTTTACTGTCTCCATCAATGTTTACACCTGTCTACATTACTTTTTACTGTCTACATTACTTTTTACTGTCTCCGTCAATGTTTACACCTGTCTACATTACTTTTTACTGTCTACATTACTTTTTACTGTCTACATCAATGTTTACGCCTGTCTACATTACTTTTTACTGTCTACATTACTTTTTACTGTCTACATTACTTTTTACTGTCTACATTACTTTTTACTGTCTACATTACTTTTTACTGTCTACATTACTTTTTACTGTCTACATCAATGTTTACGCCTGTCTACATTACTTTTTACTGTCTCCATCAATGTTTACACCTGTCTACATTATTTTTTACTGTCTACATCAATGTTTACACCTGTCTACATTACTTTTTACTGTCTACATTACTTTTTACTGTCTCCGTCAATGTTTACACCTGTCTACATTACTTTTTACTGTCTACATTACTTTTTACTGTCTACATCAATGTTTACGCCTGTCTACATTACTTTTTACTGTCTACATTACTTTTTACTGTCTACATTACTTTTTACTGTCTACATTACTTTTTACTGTCTACATTACTTTTTACTGTCTACATTACTTTTTACTGTCTCTGTCAATGTTTATGCCTGTCTACATTACTTTTTACTGTCTCCATCAATGTTTACACCTGTCTACATTACTTTTTACTGTCTACATCAATGTTTACGCCTGTCTACATTACTTTTTACTGTCTCCATCAATGTTTACACCTGTCTACATTACTTTTTACTGTCTACATCAATGTTTACGCCTGTCTACATTACTTTTTACTGTCTACATCAATGTTTACGCCTGTCTACATTACTTTTTACTGTCTCCATCAATGTTTACACCTGTCTACATTACTTTTTACTGTCTACATTACTTTTTACTGTCTCCGTCAATGTTTACACCTGTCTACATTACTTTTTACTGTCTACATTACTTTTTACTGTCTACATCAATGTTTACGCCTGTCTACATTACTTTTTACTGTCTACATTACTTTTTACTGTCTACATTACTTTTTACTGTCTACATTACTTTTTACTGTCTACATTACTTTTTACTGTCTACATTACTTTTTACTGTCTACATCAATGTTTACGCCTGTCTACATTACTTTTTACTGTCTCCATCAATGTTTACACCTGTCTACATTACTTTTTACTGTCTACATCAATGTTTACACCTGTCTACATTACTTTTTACTGTCTCCATCAATGTTTACACCTGTCTACATTACTTTTTACTGTCTACATCAATGTTTACGCCTGTCTACATTACTTTTTACTGTCTCCATCAATGTTTACACCTGTCTACATTACTTTTTACTGTCTACATCAATGTTTACGCCTGTCTACATTACTTTTTACTGTCTCCATCTGTCTCCATCAATGTTTACACCTGTCTACATTACTTTTTACTGTCTCCGTCAATGTTTACACCTGTCTACATTACTTTTTACTGTCTACATCAATGTTTACACCTGTCTACATTACTTTTTACTGTCTCCATCTGTCTCCATCAATGTTTACACCTGTCTACATTACTTTTTACTGTCTCCATCAATGTTTACACCTGTCTACATTACTTTTTACTGTCTCCGTCAATGTTTACACCTGTCTACATTACTTTTTACTGTCTACATCAATGTTTATGCCTGTCTACATTACTTTTTACTGTCTACATCAATGTTTATGCCTGTCTACATTACTTTTTACTGTCTACATCAATGTTTATGCCTGTCTACATTACTTTTTACTGTCTCCGTCAATGTTTATGCCTGTCTACATTACTTTTTACTGTCTACATCAATGTTTATGCCTGTCTACATTACTTTTTACTGTCTACATCAATGTTTATGCCTGTCTACATTACTTTTTACTGTCTCCATCAATGTTTACACCTGTCTACATTACTTTTTACTGTCTACATCAATGTTTACGCCTGTCTACATTACTTTTTACTGTCTACATTACTTTTTACTGTCTCCGTCAATGTTTACACCTGTCTACATTACTTTTTACTGTCTACATCAATGTTTACGCCTGTCTACATTACTTTTTACTGTCTACATCAATGTTTATGCCTGTCTACATTACTTTTTACTGTCTCCGTCAATGTTTATGCCTGTCTACATTACTTTTTACTGTCTACATCAATGTTTATGCCTGTCTACATTACTTTTTACTGTCTACATCAATGTTTACGCCTGTCTACATTACTTTTTACTGTCTCCGTCAATGTTTATGCCTGTCTACATTACTTTTTACTGTCTACATCAATGTTTACGCCTGTCTACATTACTTTTTACTGTCTACATCAATGTTTATGCCTGTCTACATTAATTTTTACTGTCTACATCAATGTTTATGCCTGTCTACATTACTTTTTACTGTCTCCGTCAATGTTTATGCCTGTCTACATTACTTTTTACTGTCTACATTACTTTTTACTGTCTACATTACTTTTTACTGTCTCCGTCAATGTTTACGCCTGTCTACATTACTTTTTACTGTCTACATCAATGTTTACACCTGTCTACATTACTTTTTACTGTCTACATCAATGTTTACACCTGTCTACATTACTTTTTACTGTCTACATCAATGTTTATGCCTGTCTACATTACTTTTTACTGTCTCCGTCAATGTTTATGCCTGTCTACATTACTTTTTACTGTCTACATTACTTTTTACTGTCTACATCAATGTTTATGCCTGTCTACATTACTTTTTACTGTCTACATCAATGTTTATGCCTGTCTACATTACTTTTTACTGTCTACATCAATGTTTATGCCTGTCTACATTACTTTTTACTGTCTCCGTCAATGTTTATGCCTGTCTACATTACTTTTTACTGTCAACATCAATGTTTATGCCTGTCTACATTACTTTTTACTGTCTACATCAATGTTTATGCCTGTCTACATTACTTTTTACTGTCTACATCAATGTTTACACCTGTCTACATTACTTTTTACTGTCTACATCAATGTTTATGCCTGTCTACATTACTTTTTACTGTCTCCGTCAATGTTTATGCCTGTCTACATTACTTTTTACTGTCTACATCAATGTTTATGCCTGTCTACATTACTTTTTACTGTCTACATCAATGTTTATGCCTGTCTACATTACTTTTTACTGTCTACATCAATGTTTACACCTGTCTACATTACTTTTTACTGTCTACATCAATGTTTACACCTGTCTACATTACTTTTTACTGTCTACATCAATGTTTACACCTGTCTACATTACTTTTTACTGTCTCCATCTGTCTCCATCAATGTTTACACCTGTCTACATTACTTTTTACTGTCTACATCAATGTTTACGCCTGTCTACATTACTTTTTACTGTCTACATCAATGTTTACACCTGTCTACATTACTTTTTACTGTCTCCGTCAATGTTTACGCCTGTCTACATTACTTTTTACTGTCTCCGTCAATGTTTATGCCTGTCTACATTACTTTTTACTGTCTACATCAATGTTTACGCCTGTCTACATTACATTTTACTGTCTACATTACTTTTTACTGTCTCCGTCAATGTTTACGCCTGTCTACATTACTTTTTACTGTCTCCGTCAATGTTTATGCCTGTCTACATTACTTTTTACTGTCTACATCAATGTTTACGCCTGTCTACATTACTTTTTACTGTCTACATTACTTTTTACTGTCTCCGTCAATGTTTACGCCTGTCTACATTACTTTTTACTGTCTCCGTCAATGTTTATGCCTGTCTACATTACTTTTTACTGTCTCCATCAATGTTTACGCCTGTCTACATTACTTTTTACTGTCTCCGTCAATGTTTATGCCTGTCTACATTACTTTTTACTGTCTACATCAATGTTTACACCTATCTACATTACTTTTTACTGTCTCTGTCAATGTTTACGCCTGTCTACATTACTTTTTACTGTCTACATTACTTTTTACTGTCTCCGTCAATGTTTACGCCTGTCTACATTACTTTTTACTGTCTCCGTCAATGTTTACGCCTGTCTACATTACTTTTTACTGTCTCCATCAATGTTTACGCCTGTCTACATTACTTTTTACTGTCTACATTACTTTTTACTGTCTCCGTCAATGTTTACGCCTGTCTACATTACTTTTTACTGTCTCCGTCAATGTTTATGCCTGTCTACATTACTTTTTACTGTCTCCATCAATGTTTACGCCTGTCTACATTACTTTTTACTGTCTCCGTCAATGTTTATGCCTGTCTACATTACTTTTTACTGTCTACATCAATGTTTACACCTATCTACATTACTTTTTACTGTCTACATCAATGTTTACGCCTGTCTACATTACTTTTTACTGTCTACATTACTTTTTACTGTCTCCGTCAATGTTTACGCCTGTCTACATTACTTTTTACTGTCTCCGTCAATGTTTATGCCTGTCTACATTACTTTTTACTGTCTCCATCAATGTTTACGCCTGTCTACATTATTTTTTACTGTCTCCGTCAATGTTTATGCCTGTCTACATTACTTTTTACTGTCTACATTACTTTTTACTGTCTACATTACTTTTTACTGTCTACATTACTTTTTACTGTCTACATTACTTTTTACTGTCTACATCAATGTTTACGCCTGTCTACATTACTTTTTACTGTCTCCATCAATGTTTACACCTGTCTACATTACTTTTTACTGTCTACATTACTTTTTACTGTCTCCGTCAATGTTTACACCTGTCTACATTACTTTTTACTGTCTACATTACTTTTTACTGTCTACATCAATGTTTACGCCTGTCTACATTACTTTTTACTGTCTACATTACTTTTTACTGTCTACATTACTTTTTACTGTCTACATTACTTTTTACTGTCTACATTACTTTTTACTGTCTACATTACTTTTTACTGTATACATCAATGTTTACGCCTGTCTACATTACTTTTTACTGTCTCCATCAATGTTTACACCTGTCTACATTATTTTTTACTGTCTACATCAATGTTTACACCTGTCTACATTACTTTTTACTGTCTACATTACTTTTTACTGTCTCCGTCAATGTTTACACCTGTCTACATTACTTTTTACTGTCTACATTACTTTTTACTGTCTACATCAATGTTTACGCCTGTCTACATTACTTTTTACTGTCTACATTACTTTTTACTGTCTACATTACTTTTACTGTCTACATTACTTTTTACTGTCTACATTACTTTTTACTGTCTACATTACTTTTTACTGTCTCTGTCAATGTTTATGCCTGTCTACATTACTTTTTACTGTCTCCATCAATGTTTACACCTGTCTACATTACTTTTTACTGTCTACATCAATGTTTACGCCTGTCTACATTACTTTTTACTGTCTCCATCAATGTTTACACCTGTCTACATTACTTTTTACTGTCTACATCAATGTTTACGCCTGTCTACATTACTTTTTACTGTCTCCAGCTGTCTCCATCAATGTTTACACCTGTCTACATTACTTTTTACTGTCTCCGTCAATGTTTACACCTGTCTACATTACTTTTTACTGTCTACATCAATGTTTACACCTGTCTACATTACTTTTTACTGTCTCCATCTGTCTCCATCAATGTTTACACCTGTCTACATTACTTTTTACTGTCTCCATCTGTCTCCATCAATGTTTACACCTGTCTACATTACTTTTTACTGTCTCCGTCAATGTTTACACCTGTCTACATTACTTTTTACTGTCTACATCAATGTTTATGCCTGTCTACATTACATTTTACTGTCTACATCAATGTTTATGCCTGTCTACATTACTTTTTACTGTCTACATCAATGTTTATGCCTGTCTACATTACTTTTTACTGTCTCCGTCAATGTTTATGCCTGTCTACATTACTTTTTACTGTCTACATCAATGTTTATGCCTGTCTACATTACTTTTTACTGTCTACATCAATGTTTATGCCTGTCTACATTACTTTTTACTGTCTCCATCAATGTTTACACCTGTCTACATTACTTTTTACTGTCTACATCAATGTTTACGCCTGTCTACATTACTTTTTACTGTCTACATTACTTTTTACTGTCTCCGTCAATGTTTACACCTGTCTACATTACTTTTTACTGTCTACATCAATGTTTACGCCTGTCTACATTACTTTTTACTGTCTACATCAATGTTTATGCCTGTCTACATTACTTTTTACTGTCTCCGTCAATGTTTATGCCTGTCTACATTACTTTTTACTGTCTACATCAATGTTTATGCCTGTCTACATTACTTTTTACTGTCTACATCAATGTTTACGCCTGTCTACATTACTTTTTACTGTCTCCGTCAATGTTTATGCCTGTCTACATTACTTTTTACTGTCTACATCAATGTTTACGCCTGTCTACATTACTTTTTACTGTCTACATCAATGTTTATGCCTGTCTACATTACTTTTTACTGTCTACATCAATGTTTATGCCTGTCTACATTACTTTTTACTGTCTCCGTCAATGTTTATGCCTGTCTACATTACTTTTTACTGTCTACATTACTTTTTACTGTCTACATTACTTTTTACTGTCTCCGTCAATGTTTACGCCTGTCTACATTACTTTTTACTGTCTACATCAATGTTTACACCTGTCTACATTACT
This sequence comes from Cepaea nemoralis, assembly GCA_014155875.1. Lineage (NCBI taxonomy): Eukaryota > Metazoa > Mollusca > Gastropoda > Stylommatophora > Helicidae > Cepaea > Cepaea nemoralis. The sequence continues at coordinate 105,751 of JACEFZ010017917.1, read as the reverse complement.
TTTTACTGTCTACATCAATGTTTACACCTGTCTACATTACTTTTTACTGTCTACATCAATGTTTATGCCTGTCTACATTACTTTTTACTGTCTCTGTCAATGTTTATGCCTGTCTACATTACTTTTTACTGTCTACATTACTTTTTACTGTCTACATCAATGTTTATGCCTGTCTACATTACTTTTTACTGTCTACATCAATGTTTATGCCTGTCTACATTACTTTTTACTGTCTACATCAATGTTTATGCCTGTCTACATTACTTTTTACTGTCTCCGTCAATGTTTATGCCTGTCTACATTACTTTTTACTGTCAACATCAATGTTTATGCCTGTCTACATTACTTTTTACTGTCTACATCAATGTTTATGCCTGTCTACATTACTTTTTACTGTCTACATCAATGTTTACACCTGTCTACATTACTTTTTACTGTCTACATCAATGTTTATGCCTGTCTACATTACTTTTTACTGTCTCCGTCAATGTTTATGCCTGTCTACATTACTTTTTACTGTCTACATCAATGTTTATGCCTGTCTACATTACTTTTTACTGTCTACATCAATGTTTATGCCTGTCTACATTACTTTTTACTGTCTACATCAATGTTTACACCTGTCTACATTACTTTTTACTGTCTACATCAATGTTTACACCTGTCTACATTACTTTTTACTGTCTACATCAATGTTTACACCTGTCTACATTACTTTTTACTGTCTCCATCTGTCTCCATCAATGTTTACACCTGTCTACATTACTTTTTACTGTCTACATCAATGTTTACGCCTGTCTACATTACTTTTTACTGTCTACATCAATGTTTACACCTGTCTACATTACTTTTTACTGTCTCCGTCAATGTTTACGCCTGTCTACATTACTTTTTACTGTCTCCGTCAATGTTTATGCCTGTCTACATTACTTTTTACTGTCTACATCAATGTTTACGCCTGTCTACATTACTTTTTACTGTCTACATTACTTTTTACTGTCTCCGTCAATGTTTACGCCTGTCTACATTACTTTTTACTGTCTCCGTCAATGTTTATGCCTGTCTACATTACTTTTTACTGTCTACATCAATGTTTACGCCTGTCTACATTACTTTTTACTGTCTACATTACTTTTTACTGTCTCCGTCAATGTTTACGCCTGTCTACATTACTTTTTACTGTCTCCGTCAATGTTTATGCCTGTCTACATTACTTTTTACTGTCTCCATCAATGTTTACGCCTGTCTACATTACTTTTTACTGTCTCCGTCAATGTTTATGCCTGTCTACATTACTTTTTACTGTCTACATCAATGTTTACACCTATCTACATTACTTTTTACTGTCTCTGTCAATGTTTACGCCTGTCTACATTACTTTTTACTGTCTACATTACTTTTTACTGTCTCCGTCAATGTTTACGCCTGTCTACATTACTTTTTACTGTCTCCGTCAATGTTTACGCCTGTCTACATTACTTTTTACTGTCTCCATCAATGTTTACGCCTGTCTACATTACTTTTTACTGTCTACATTACTTTTTACTGTCTCCGTCAATGTTTACGCCTGTCTACATTACTTTTTACTGTCTCCGTCAATGTTTATGCCTGTCTACATTACTTTTTACTGTCTCCATCAATGTTTACGCCTGTCTACATTACTTTTTACTGTCTCCGTCAATGTTTATGCCTGTCTACATTACTTTTTACTGTCTACATCAATGTTTACACCTGTCTACATTACTTTTTACTGTCTACATCAATGTTTACGCCTGTCTACATTACTTTTTACTGTCTACATTACTTTTTACTGTCTCCGTCAATGTTTACGCCTGTCTACATTACTTTTTACTGTCTCCGTCAATGTTTATGCCTGTCTACATTACTTTTTACTGTCTCCATCAATGTTTACGCCTGTCTACATTACTTTTTACTGTCTCCGTCAATGTTTATGCCTGTCTACATTACTTTTTACTGTCTACATTACTTTTTACTGTCTACATTACTGTTTACTGTCTACATTACTTTTTACTGTCTACATTACTTTTTACTGTCTACATCAATGTTTACGCCTGTCTACATTACTTTTTACTGTCTCCATCAATGTTTACACCTGTCTACATTACTTTTTACTGTCTACATTACTTTTTACTGTCTCCGTCAATGTTTACACCTGTCTACATTACTTTTTACTGCCTACATTACTTTTTACTGTCTACATCAATGTTTACGCCTGTCTACATTACTTTTTACTGTCTACATTACTTTTTACTGTCTACATTACTTTTTACTGTCTACATTACTTTTTACTGTCTACATTACTTTTTACTGTCTACATTACTTTTTACTGTCTACATCAATGTTTACGCCTGTCTACATTACTTTTTACTGTCTCCATCAATGTTTACACCTGTCTACATTATTTTTTACTGTCTACATCAATGTTTACACCTGTCTACATTACTTTTTACTGTCTACATTACTTTTTACTGTCTCCGTCAATGTTTACACCTGTCTACATTACTTTTTACTGTCTACATTACTTTTTACTGTCTACATCAATGTTTACGCCTGTCTACATTACTTTTTACTGTCTACATTACTTTTTACTGTCTACATTACTTTTTACTGTCTACATTACTTTTTACTGTCTACATTACTTTTTACTGTCTACATTACTTTTTACTGTCTCTGTCAATGTTTATGCCTGTCTACATTACTTTTTACTGTCTCCATCAATGTTTACACCTGTCTACATTACTTTTTACTGTCTACATCAATGTTTACGCCTGTCTACATTACTTTTTACTGTCTCCATCAATGTTTACACCTGTCTACATTACTTTTTACTGTCTCCATCAATGTTTACGCCTGTCTACATTACTTTTTACTGTCTCCATCAATGTTTACACCTGTCTACATTACTTTTTACTGTCTACATCAATGTTTACACCTGTCTACATTACTTTTTACTGTCTACATCAATGTTTACGCCTGTCTACATTACTTTTTACTGTCTACATTACTTTTTACTGTCTACATCAATGTTTACGCCTGTCTACATTACTTTTTACTGTCTACATTACTTTTTACTGTCTACATTACTTTTTACTGTCTACATTACTTTTTACTGTCTACATCAATGTTTACGCCTGTCTACATTACTTTTTACTGTCTACATCAATGTTTACGCCTGTCTACATTACTTTTTACTGTCTACATTACTTTTTACTGTCTACATCAATGTTTACGCCTGTCTACATTACTTTTTACTGTCTACATCAATGTTTACACCTGTCTACATTACTTTTTACTGTCTACATCAATGTTTACGCCTGTCTACATTACTTTTTACTGTCTACATCAATGTTTATGCCTGTCTACATTACTTTTTACTGTCTCCATCAATGTTTATGCCTGTCTACATTACTTTTTACTGTCTACATTACTTTTTACTGTCTACATCAATGTTTACGCCTGTCTACATTACTTTTTACTGTCTCCATCAATGTTTACACCTGTCTACATTACTTTTTACTGTCTACATCAATGTTTACACCTGTCTACATTACTTTTTACTGTCTACATTACTTTTTACTGTCTCCGTCAATGTTTACACCTGTCTACATTACTTTTTACTGTCCACATTACTTTTTACTGTCTCCGTCAATGTTTATGCCTGTCTACATTACTTTTTACTGTCTACATCAATGTTTATGCCTGTCTACATTACTTTTTACTGTCTACATTACTTTTTACTGTCTACATCAATGTTTATGCCTGTCTACATTACTTTTTACTGTCTACATCAATGTTTATGCCTGTCTACATTACTTTTTACTGTCTACATCAATGTTTATGCCTGTCTACATTACTTTTTACTGTCTCCGTCAATGTTTATGCCTGTCTACATTACTTTTTACTGTCTACATCAATGTTTACGCCTGTCTACATTACTTTTTACTGTCTACATTACTTTTTACTGTCTCCGTCAATGTTTACGCCTGTCTACATTACTTTTTACTGTCTCCGTCAATGTTTATGCCTGTCTACATTACTTTTTACTGTCTCCGTCAATGTTTATGCCTGTCTACATTACTTTTTACTGTCTACATTACTTTTTACTGTCTACATTACTTTTTACTGTCTACATTACTTTTTACTGTCTACATCAATGTTTATGCCTGTCTACATTACTTTTTACTGTCTCCGTCAATGTTTATGCCTGTCTACATTACTTTTTACTGTCTACATCAATGTTTACGCCTGTCTACATTACTTTTTACTGTCTCCGTCAATGTTTATGCCTGTCTACATTACTTTTTACTGTCTACATTACTTTTTACTGTCTACATCAATGTTTACGCCTGTCTACATTACTTTTTACTGTCTCCGTCAATGTTTATGCCTGTCTACATTACTTTTTACTGTCTACATCAATGTTTATGCCTGTCTACATTACTTTTTACTGTCTACATCAATGTTTACACCTGTCTACATTACTTTTTACTGTCTACATCAATGTTTACACCTGTCTACATTACTTTTTACTGTCTCTGTCAATGTTTACGCCTGTCTACATTACTTTTTACTGTCTACATCAATGTTTACACCTGTCTACATTACTTTTTACTGTCTACATCAATGTTTATGCCTGTCTACATTACTTTTTACTGTCTCCGTCAATGTTTACGCCTGTCTACATTACTTTTTACTGTCTACATCAATGTTTACACCTGTCTACATTACTTTTTACTGTCTCCCTCAATGTTTACGCCTGTCTACATTACTTTTTACTGTCTACATCAATGTTTACACCTGTCTACATTACTTTTTACTGTCTCCATCAATGTTTACACCTGTCTACATTACTTTTTACTGTCTACATCAATGTTTACGCCTGTCTACATTACTTTTTACTGTCTACATTACTTTTTACTGTCTACATTACTTTTTACTGTCTCCGTCAATGTTTACGCCTGTCTACATTACTTTTTACTGTCTACATCAATGTTTACACCTGTCTACATTACTTTTTACTGTCTACATCAATGTTTACGCCTGTCTACATTACTTTTTACTGTCTACATTACTTTTTACTGTCTTCGTCAATGTTTATGCCTGTCTACATTACTTTTTACTGTCTACATTACTTTTTACTGTCTACATCAATGTTTATGCCTGTCTACATTACTTTTTACTGTCTAAATCAATGTTTATGCCTGTCTACATTACTTTTTACTGTCTACATCAATGTTTATGCCTGTCTACATTACTTTTTACTGTCTCCGTCAATGTTTATGCCTGTCTACATTACTTTTTACTGTCTACATTACTTTTTACTGTCTCCGTCAATGTTTACGCCTGTCTACATTACTTTTTACTGTCTACATCAATGTTTACACCTGTCTACATTACTTTTTACTGTCTACATCAATGTTTACACCTGTCTACATTACTTTTTACTGTCTACATCAATGTTTATGCCTGTCTACATTACTTTTTACTGTCTCCGTCAATGTTTATGCCTGTCTACATTACTTTTTACTGTCTACATTACTTTTTACTGTCTACATCAATGTTTACGCCTGTCTACATTACTTTTTACTGTCTACATTACTTTTTACTGTCTACATTACTTTTTACTGTCTACATTACTTTTTACTGTCTACATTACTTTTTACTGTCTACATTACTTTTTACTGTATACATCAATGTTTACGCCTGTCTACATTACTTTTTACTGTCTCCATCAATGTTTACACCTGTCTACATTATTTTTTACTGTCTACATCAATGTTTACACCTGTCTACATTACTTTTTACTGTCTACATTACTTTTTACTGTCTCCGTCAATGTTTACACCTGTCTACATTACTTTTTACTGTCTACATTACTTTTTACTGTCTACATCAATGTTTACGCCTGTCTACATTACTTTTTACTGTCTACATTACTTTTTACTGTCTACATTACTTTTTACTGTCTACATTACTTTTTACTGTCTACATTACTTTTTACTGTCTACATTACTTTTTACTGTCTCTGTCAATGTTTATGCCTGTCTACATTACTTTTTACTGTCTCCATCAATGTTTACACCTGTCTACATTACTTTTTACTGTCTACATCAATGTTTACGCCTGTCTACATTACTTTTTACTGTCTCCATCAATGTTTACACCTGTCTACATTACTTTTTACTGTCTACATCAATGTTTACGCCTGTCTACATTACTTTTTACTGTCTCCAGCTGTCTCCATCAATGTTTACACCTGTCTACATTACTTTTTACTGTCTCCGTCAATGTTTACACCTGTCTACATTACTTTTTACTGTCTACATCAATGTTTACACCTGTCTACATTACTTTTTACTGTCTCCATCTGTCTCCATCAATGTTTACACCTGTCTACATTACTTTTTACTGTCTCCATCTGTCTCCATCAATGTTTACACCTGTCTACATTACTTTTTACTGTCTCCGTCAATGTTTACACCTGTCTACATTACTTTTTACTGTCTACATCAATGTTTATGCCTGTCTACATTACTTTTTACTGTCTACATCAATGTTTATGCCTGTCTACATTACTTTTTACTGTCTACATCAATGTTTATGCCTGTCTACATTACTTTTTACTGTCTCCGTCAATGTTTATGCCTGTCTACATTACTTTTTACTGTCTACATCAATGTTTATGCCTGTCTACATTACTTTTTACTGTCTACATCAATGTTTATGCCTGTCTACATTACTTTTTACTGTCTCCATCAATGTTTACACCTGTCTACATTACTTTTTACTGTCTACATCAATGTTTACGCCTGTCTACATTACTTTTTACTGTCTACATTACTTTTTACTGTCTCCGTCAATGTTTACACCTGTCTACATTACTTTTTACTGTCTACATCAATGTTTACGCCTGTCTACATTACTTTTTACTGTCTACATCAATGTTTATGCCTGTCTACATTACTTTTTACTGTCTCCGTCAATGTTTATGCCTGTCTACATTACTTTTTACTGTCTACATCAATGTTTATGCCTGTCTACATTACTTTTTACTGTCTACATCAATGTTTACGCCTGTCTACATTACTTTTTACTGTCTCCGTCAATGTTTATGCCTGTCTACATTACTTTTTACTGTCTACATCAATGTTTACGCCTGTCTACATTACTTTTTACTGTCTACATCAATGTTTATGCCTGTCTACATTACTTTTTACTGTCTACATCAATGTTTATGCCTGTCTACATTACTTTTTACTGTCTCCGTCAATGTTTATGCCTGTCTACATTACTTTTTACTGTCTACATTACTTTTTACTGTCTACATTACTTTTTACTGTCTCCGTCAATGTTTACGCCTGTCTACATTACTTTTTACTGTCTACATCAATGTTTACACCTGTCTACATTACTTTTTACTGTCTACATCAATGTTTACACCTGTCTACATTACTTTTTACTGTCTACATCAATGTTTATGCCTGTCTACATTACTTTTTACTGTCTCTGTCAATGTTTATGCCTGTCTACATTACTTTTTACTGTCTACATTACTTTTTACTGTCTACATCAATGTTTATGCCTGTCTACATTACTTTTTACTGTCTACATCAATGTTTATGCCTGTCTACATTACTTTTTACTGTCTACATCAATGTTTATGCCTGTCTACATTACTTTTTACTGTCTCCGTCAATGTTTATGCCTGTCTACATTACTTTTTACTGTCAACATCAATGTTTATGCCTGTCTACATTACTTTTTACTGTCTACATCAATGTTTATGCCTGTCTACATTACTTTTTACTGTCTACATCAATGTTTACACCTGTCTACATTACTTTTTACTGTCTACATCAATGTTTATGCCTGTCTACATTACTTTTTACTGTCTCCGTCAATGTTTATGCCTGTCTACATTACTTTTTACTGTCTACATCAATGTTTATGCCTGTCTACATTACTTTTTACTGTCTACATCAATGTTTATGCCTGTCTACATTACTTTTTACTGTCTACATCAATGTTTACACCTGTCTACATTACTTTTTACTGTCTACATCAATGTTTACACCTGTCTACATTACTTTTTACTGTCTACATCAATGTTTACACCTGTCTACATTACTTTTTACTGTCTCCATCTGTCTCCATCAATGTTTACACCTGTCTACATTACTTTTTACTGTCTACATCAATGTTTACGCCTGTCTACATTACTTTTTACTGTCTACATCAATGTTTACACCTGTCTACATTACTTTTTACTGTCTCCGTCAATGTTTACGCCTGTCTACATTACTTTTTACTGTCTCCGTCAATGTTTATGCCTGTCTACATTACTTTTTACTGTCTACATCAATGTTTACGCCTGTCTACATTACTTTTTACTGTCTACATTACTTTTTACTGTCTCCGTCAATGTTTACGCCTGTCTACATTACTTTTTACTGTCTCCGTCAATGTCTATGCCTGTCTACATTACTTTTTACTGTCTACATCAATGTTTACGCCTGTCTACATTACTTTTTACTGTCTACATTACTTTTTACTGTCTCCGTCAATGTTTACGCCTGTCTACATTACTTTTTACTGTCTCCGTCAATGTTTATGCCTGTCTACATTACTTTTTACTGTCTCCATCAATGTTTACGCCTGTCTACATTACTTTTTACTGTCTCCGTCAATGTTTATGCCTGTCTACATTACTTTTTACTGTCTACATCAATGTTTACACCTATCTACATTACTTTTTACTGTCTCTGTCAATGTTTACGCCTGTCTACATTACTTTTTACTGTCTACATTACTTTTTACTGTCTCCGTCAATGTTTACGCCTGTCTACATTACTTTTTACTGTCTCCGTCAATGTTTACGCCTGTCTACATTACTTTTTACTGTCTCCATCAATGTTTACGCCTGTCTACATTACTTTTTACTGTCTACATTACTTTTTACTGTCTCCGTCAATGTTTACGCCTGTCTACATTACTTTTTACTGTCTCCGTCAATGTTTATGCCTGTCTACATTACTTTTTACTGTCTCCATCAATGTTTACGCCTGTCTACATTACTTTTTACTGTCTCCGTCAATGTTTATGCCTGTCTACATTACTTTTTACTGTCTACATCAATGTTTACACCTATCTACATTACTTTTTACTGTCTACATCAATGTTTACGCCTGTCTACATTACTTTTTACTGTCTACATTACTTTTTACTGTCTCCGTCAATGTTTACGCCTGTCTACATTACTTTTTACTGTCTCCGTCAATGTTTATGCCTGTCTACATTACTTTTTACTGTCTCCATCAATGTTTACGCCTGTCTACATTACTTTTTACTGTCTCCGTCAATGTTTATGCCTGTCTACATTACTTTTTACTGTCTACATTACTTTTTACTGTCTACATTACTGTTTACTGTCTACATTACTTTTTACTGTCTACATTACTTTTTACTGTCTACATCAATGTTTACGCCTGTCTACATTACTTTTTACTGTCTCCATCAATGTTTACACCTGTCTACATTACTTTTTACTGTCTACATTACTTTTTACTGTCTCCGTCAATGTTTACACCTGTCTACATTACTTTTTACTGTCTACATTACTTTTTACTGTCTACATCAATGTTTACGCCTGTCTACATTACTTTTTACTGTCTACATTACTTTTTACTGTCTACATTACTTTTTACTGTCTACATTACTTTTTACTGTCTACATTACTTTTTACTGTCTACATTACTTTTTACTGTCTACATCAATGTTTACGCCTGTCTACATTACTTTTTACTGTCTCCATCAATGTTTACACCTGTCTACATTATTTTTTACTGTCTACATCAATGTTTACACCTGTCTACATTACTTTTTACTGTCTACATTACTTTTTACTGTCTCCGTCAATGTTTACACCTGTCTACATTACTTTTTACTGTCTACATTACTTTTTACTGTCTACATCAATGTTTACGCCTGTCTACATTACTTTTTACTGTCTACATTACTTTTTACTGTCTACATTACTTTTTACTGTCTACATTACTTTTTACTGTCTACATTACTTTTTACTGTCTACATTACTTTTTACTGTCTCTGTCAATGTTTATGCCTGTCTACATTACTTTTTACTGTCTCCATCAATGTTTACACCTGTCTACATTACTTTTTACTGTCTACATCAATGTTTACGCCTGTCTACATTACTTTTTACTGTCTCCATCAATGTTTACACCTGTCTACATTACTTTTTACTGTCTACATCAATGTTTACGCCTGTCTACATTACTTTTTACTGTCTCCATCAATGTTTACACCTGTCTACATTACTTTTTACTGTCTACATCAATGTTTACACCTGTCTACATTACTTTTTACTGTCTACATCAATGTTTACGCCTGTCTACATTACTTTTTACTGTCTACATTACTTTTTACTGTCTACATCAATGTTTACGCCTGTCTACATTACTTTTTACTGTCTACATTACTTTTTACTGTCTACATTACTTTTTACTGTCTACATTACTTTTTACTGTCTACATCAATGTTTACGCCTGTCTACATTACTTTTTACTGTCTACATCAATGTTTACGCCTGTCTACATTACTTTTTACTGTCTACATTACTTTTTACTGTCTACATCAATGTTTACGCCTGTCTACATTACTTTTTACTGTCTACATCAATGTTTACACCTGTCTACATTACTTTTTACTGTCTACATCAATGTTTACGCCTGTCTACATTACTTTTTACTGTCTACATCAATGTTTATGCCTGTCTACATTACTTTTTACTGTCTCCATCAATGTTTATGCCTGTCTACATTACTTTTTACTGTCTACATTACTTTTTACTGTCTACATCAATGTTTACGCCTGTCTACATTACTTTTTACTGTCTCCATCAATGTTTACACCTGTCTACATTACTTTTTACTGTCTACATCAATGTTTACACCTGTCTACATTACTTTTTACTGTCTACATTACTTTTTACTGTCTCCGTCAATGTTTACACCTGTCTACATTACTTTTTACTGTCCACATTACTTTTTACTGTCTCCGTCAATGTTTATGCCTGTCTACATTACTTTTTACTGTCTACATCAATGTTTATGCCTGTCTACATTACTTTTTACTGTCTACATTACTTTTTACTGTCTACATCAATGTTTATGCCTGTCTACATTACTTTTTACTGTCTACATCAATGTTTATGCCTGTCTACATTACTTTTTACTGTCTACATCAATGTTTATGCCTGTCTACATTACTTTTTACTGTCTCCGTCAATGTTTATGCCTGTCTACATTACTTTTTACTGTCTACATCAATGTTTACGCCTGTCTACATTACTTTTTACTGTCTACATTACTTTTTACTGTCTCCGTCAATGTTTACGCCTGTCTACATTACTTTTTACTGTCTCCGTCAATGTTTATGCCTGTCTACATTACTTTTTACTGTCTCCGTCAATGTTTATGCCTGTCTACATTACTTTTTACTGTCTACATTACTTTTTACTGTCTACATTACTTTTTACTGTCTACATTACTTTTTACTGTCTACATCAATGTTTACGCCTGTCTACATTACTTTTTACTGTCTCCGTCAATGTTTATGCCTGTCTACATTACTTTTTACTGTCTACATCAATGTTTACGCCTGTCTACATTACTTTTTACTGTCTCCGTCAATGTTTATGCCTGTCTACATTACTTTTTACTGTCTACATTACTTTTTACTGTCTACATCAATGTTTACGCCTGTCTACATTACTTTTTACTGTCTCCGTCAATGTTTATGCCTGTCTACATTACTTTTTACTGTCTACATCAATGTTTATGCCTGTCTACATTACTTTTTACTGTCTACATCAATGTTTACACCTGTCTACATTACTTTTTACTGTCTACATCAATGTTTACACCTGTCTACATTACTTTTTACTGTCTCTGTCAATGTTTACGCCTGTCTACATTACTTTTTACTGTCTACATCAATGTTTACACCTGTCTACATTACTTTTTACTGTCTACATCAATGTTTATGCCTGTCTACATTACTTTTTACTGTCTCCGTCAATGTTTACGCCTGTCTACATTACTTTTTACTGTCTACATCAATGTTTACACCTGTCTACATTACTTTTTACTGTCTCCCTCAATGTTTACGCCTGTCTACATTACTTTTTACTGTCTACATCAATGTTTACACCTGTCTACATTACTTTTTACTGTCTCCATCAATGTTTACACCTGTCTACATTACTTTTTACTGTCTACATCAATGTTTACACCTATCTACATTACTTTTTACTGTCTACATTACTTTTTACTGTCTACATTACTTTTTACTGTCTCCGTCAATGTTTACGCCTGTCTACATTACTTTTTACTGTCTACATCAATGTTTACACCTGTCTACATTACTTTTTACTGTCTACATCAATGTTTACGCCTGTCTACATTACTTTTTACTGTCTACATTACTTTTTACTGTCTTCGTCAATGTTTATGCCTGTCTACATTACTTTTTACTGTCTACATTACTTTTTACTGTCTACATCAATGTTTATGCCTGTCTACATTACTTTTTACTGTCTAAATCAATGTTTATGCCTGTCTACATTACTTTTTACTGTCTACATCAATGTTTATGCCTGTCTACATTACTTTTTACTGTCTCCGTCAATGTTTATGCCTGTCTACATTACTTTTTACTGTCTACATTACTTTTTACTGTCTCCGTCAATGTTTACGCCTGTCTACATTACTTTTTACTGTCTACATCAATGTTTACACCTGTCTACATTACTTTTTACTGTCTACATCAATGTTTACACCTGTCTACATTACTTTTTACTGTCTACATCAATGTTTATGCCTGTCTACATTACTTTTTACTGTCTCCGTCAATGTTTATGCCTGTCTACATTACTTTTTACTGTCTACATTACTTTTTACTGTCTACATCAATGTTTATGCCTGTCTACATTACTTTTTACTGTCTACATCAATGTTTATGCCTGTCTACATTACTTTTTACTGTCTACATCAATGTTTATGCCTGTCTACATTACTTTTTACTGTCTCCGTCAATGTTTATGCCTGTCTACATTACTTTTTACTGTCTACATCAATGTTTATGCCTGTCTACATTACTTTTTACTGTCTACATCAATGTTTACACCTGTCTACATTACTTTTTACTGTCTCCATCAATGTTTACACCTGTCTACATTACTTTTTACTGTCTCCATCAATGTTTACACCTGTCTACATTACTTTTTACTGTCTCCGTCAATGTTTACACCTGTCTACATTACTTTTTACTGTCTACATCAATGTTTACGCCTGTCTACATTACTTTTTACTGTCTCCATCAATGTTTACACCTGTCTACATTACTTTTTACTGTCTCCGTCAATGTTTACACCTGTCTACATTACTTTTTACTGTCTACATCAATGTTTACACCTGTCTACATTACTTTTTACTGTCTCCATCTGTCTCCATCAATGTTTACACCTGTCTACATTACTTTTTACTGTCTCCGTCAATGTTTACACCTGTCTACATTACTTTTTACTGTCTACATCAATGTTTATGCCTGTCTACATTACTTTTTACTGTCTACATCAATGTTTATGCCTGTCTACATTACTTTTTACTGTCTACATCAATGTTTATGCCTGTCTACATTACTTTTTACTGTCTCTGTCAATGTTTACGCCTGTCTACATTACTTTTTACTGTCTACATCAATGTTTATGCCTGTCTACATTACTTTTTACTGTCTACATCAATGTTTATGCCTGTCTACATTACTTTTTACTGTCTCCATCAATGTTTACACCTGTCTACATTACTTTTTACTGTCTACATCAATGTTTACGCCTGTCTACATTACTTTTTACTGTCTACATTACTTTTTACTGTCTCCGTCAATGTTTACACCTGTCTACATTACTTTTTACTGTCTACATCAATGTTTACGCCTGTCTACATTACTTTTTACTGTCTACATCAATGTTTACGCCTGTCTACATTACTTTTTACTGTCTACATCAATGTTTACACCTGTCTACATTACTTTTTACTGTCTACATCAATGTTTACGCCTGTCTACATTACTTTTTACTGTCTACATTACTTTTTACTGTCTCCGTCAATGTTTATGCCTGTCTACATTACTTTTTACTGTCTACATTACTTTTTACTGTCTACATCAATGTTTATGCCTGTCTACATTACTTTTTACTGTCTACATCAATGTTTATGCCTGTCTACATTACTTTTTACTGTCTACATCAATGTTTATGCCTGTCTACATTACTTTTTACTGTCTCCGTCAATGTTTATGCCTGTCTACATTACTTTTTACTGTCTACATTACTTTTTACTGTCTACATTACTTTTTACTGTCTCCGTCAATGTTTACGCCTGTCTACATTACTTTTTACTGTCTACATCAATGTTTACACCTGTCTACATTACTTTTTACTGTCTACATCAATGTTTACACCTGTCTACATTACTTTTTACTGTCTACATCAATGTTTATGCCTGTCTACATTACTTTTTACTGTCTCTGTCAATGTTTATGCCTGTCTACATTACTTTTTACTGTCTACATTACTTTTTACTGTCTACATCAATGTTTATGCCTGTCTACATTACTTTTTACTGTCTACATCAATGTTTATGCCTGTCTACATTACTTTTTACTGTCTACATCAATGTTTATGCCTGTCTACATTACTTTTTACTGTCTACATCAATGTTTATGCCTGTCTACATTACTTTTTACTGTCTCCGTCAATGTTTATGCCTGTCTACATTACTTTTTACTGTCAACATCAATGTTTATGCCTGTCTACATTACTTTTTACTGTCTACATCAATGTTTATGCCTGTCTACATTACTTTTTACTGTCTACATCAATGTTTACACCTGTCTACATTACTTTTTACTGTCTACATCAATGTTTATGCCTGTCTACATTACTTTTTACTGTCTCCGTCAATGTTTATGCCTGTCTACATTACTTTTTACTGTCTACATCAATGTTTATGCCTGTCTACATTACTTTTTACTGTCTACATCAATGTTTATGCCTGTCTACATTACTTTTTACTGTCTACATCAATGTTTACACCTGTCTACATTACTTTTTACTGTCTACATCAATGTTTACACCTGTCTACATTACTTTTTACTGTCTACATCAATGTTTACACCTGTCTACATTACTTTTTACTGTCTCCATCTGTCTCCATCAATGTTTACACCTGTCTACATTACTTTTTACTGTCTACATCAATGTTTACGCCTGTCTACATTACTTTTTACTGTCTACATCAATGTTTACACCTGTCTACATTACTTTTTACTGTCTCCGTCAATGTTTACGCCTGTCTACATTACTTTTTACTGTCTCCGTCAATGTTTATGCCTGTCTACATTACTTTTTACTGTCTACATCAATGTTTACGCCTGTCTACATTACTTTTTACTGTCTACATTACTTTTTACTGTCTCCGTCAATGTTTACGCCTGTCTACATTACTTTTTACTGTCTCCGTCAATGTTTATGCCTGTCTACATTACTTTTTACTGTCTACATCAATGTTTACGCCTGTCTACATTACTTTTTACTGTCTCCGTCAATGTTTACGCCTGTCTACATTACTTTTTACTGTCTCCGTCAATGTTTATGCCTGTCTACATTACTTTTTACTGTCTCCATCAATGTTTACGCCTGTCTACATTACTTTTTACTGTCTCCGTCAATGTTTATGCCTGTCTACATTACTTTTTACTGTCTACATCAATGTTTACACCTATCTACATTACTTTTTACTGTCTCTGTCAATGTTTACGCCTGTCTACATTACTTTTTACTGTCTACATCAATGTTTACACCTATCTACATTACTTTTTACTGTCTCTGTCAATGTTTACGCCTGTCTACATTACTTTTTACTGTCTACATTACTTTTTACTGTCTCCGTCAATGTTTACGCCTGTCTACATTACTTTTTACTGTCTCCGTCAATGTTTACGCCTGTCTACATTACTTTTTACTGTCTCCATCAATGTTTACGCCTGTCTACATTACTTTTTACTGTCTACATTACTTTTTACTGTCTACATCAATGTTTACACCTGTCTACATTACTTTTTACTGTCTACATCAATGTTTACACCTGTCTACATTACTTTTTACTGTCTACATCAATGTTTACGCCTGTCTACATTACTTTTTACTGTCTACATCAATGTTTATACCTGTCTACATTACTTTTTACTGTCTCCGTCAATGTTTACGCCTGTCTACATTACTTTTTACTGTCTCCGTCAATGTTTATGCCTGTCTACATTACTTTTTACTGTCTACATCAATGTTTACGCCTGTCTACATTACTTTTTACTGTCTACATTACTTTTTACTGTCTCCGTCAATGTTTACGCCTGTCTACATTACTTTTTACTGTCTCCGTCAATGTTTATGCCTGTCTACATTACTTTTTACTGTCTACATCAATGTTTACGCCTGTCTACATTACTTTTTACTGTCTACATTACTTTTTACTGTCTCCGTCAATGTTTACGCCTGTCTACATTACTTTTTACTGTCTTCGTCAATGTTTACACCTGTCTACATTACTTTTTACTGTCTACATTACTTTTTACTGTCTACATCAATGTTTACGCCTGTCTACATTACTTTTTACTGTCTACATTACTTTTTACTGTCTACATTACTTTTTACTGTCTACATTACTTTTTACTGTCTACATTACTTTTTACTGTCTACATAAATGTTTACGCCTGTCTACATTACTTTTTACTGTCTCCATCAATGTTTACACCTGTCTACATTACTTTTTACTGTCTACATTACTTTTTACTGTCTCCGTCAATGTTTACACCTGTCTACATTACTTTTTACTGTCTACATTACTTTTTACTGTCTACATCAATGTTTACGCCTGTCTACATTACTTTTTACTGTCTACATTACTTTTTACTGTCTACATTACTTTTTACTGTCTACATTACTTTTTACTGTCTACATTACTTTTTACTGTCTACATTACTTTTTACTGTCTACATCAATGTTTACGCCTGTCTACATTACTTTTTACTGTCTCCATCAATGTTTACACCTGTCTACATTATTTTTTACTGTCTACATCAATGTTTACACCTGTCTACATTACTTTTTACTGTCTACATTACTTTTTACTGTCTCCGTCAATGTTTACACCTGTCTACATTACTTTTTACTGTCTACATTACTTTTTACTGTCTACATCAATGTTTACGCCTGTCTACATTACTTTTTACTGTCTACATTACTTTTTACTGTCTACATTACTTTTTACTGTCTACATTACTTTTTACTGTCTACATTACTTTTTACTGTCTACATTACTTTTTACTGTCTCTGTCAATGTTTATGCCTGTCTACATTACTTTTTACTGTCTCCATCAATGTTTACACCTGTCTACATTACTTTTTACTGTCTACATCAATGTTTACGCCTGTCTACATTACTTTTTACTGTCTCCATCAATGTTTACACCTGTCTACATTACTTTTTACTGTCTCCATCAATGTTTACGCCTGTCTACATTACTTTTTACTGTCTCCATCAATGTTTACACCTGTCTACATTACTTTTTACTGTCTACATCAATGTTTACACCTGTCTACATTACTTTTTACTGTCTACATCAATGTTTACGCCTGTCTACATTACTTTTTACTGTCTACATTACTTTTTACTGTCTACATCAATGTTTACGCCTGTCTACATTACTTTTTACTGTCTACATTACTTTTTACTGTCTACATTACTTTTTACTGTCTACATTACTTTTTACTGTCTACATCAATGTTTACACCTGTCTACATTACTTTTTACTGTCTACATCAATGTTTACGCCTGTCTACATTACTTTTTACTGTCTACATTACTTTTTACTGTCTACATCAATGTTTACGCCTGTCTACATTACTTTTTACTGTCTACATCAATGTTTACACCTGTCTACATTACTTTTTACTGTCTACATCAATGTTTACGCCTGTCTACATTACTTTTTACTGTCTACATCAATGTTTATGCCTGTCTACATTACTTTTTACTGTCTCCATCAATGTTTATGCCTGTCTACATTACTTTTTACTGTCTACATTACTTTTTACTGTCTACATCAATGTTTACGCCTGTCTACATTACTTTTTACTGTCTCCATCAATGTTTACACCTGTCTACATTACTTTTTACTGTCTACATCAATGTTTACACCTGTCTACATTACTTTTTACTGTCTACATTACTTTTTACTGTCTCCGTCAATGTTTACACCTGTCTACATTACTTTTTACTGTCCACATTACTTTTTACTGTCTACATCAATGTTTACGCCTGTCTACATTACTTTTAACTGTCTACATTACTTTTTACTGTCTACATTACTTTTTACTGTCTACATTACTTTTTACTGTCTACATTACTTTTTACTGTCTCTGTCAATGTTTATGCCTGTCTACATTACTTTTTACTGTCTCCATCAATGTTTACACCTGTCTACATTACTTTTTACTGTCTACATCAATGTTTACGCCTGTCTACATTACTTTTTACTGTCTCCATCAATGTTTACACCTGTCTACATTACTTTTTACTGTCTCCATCAATGTTTACGCCTGTCTACATTACTTTTTACTGTCTCCATCAATGTTTACACCTGTCTACATTACTTTTTACTGTCTCCATCAATGTTTACGCCTGTCTACATTACTTTTTACTGTCTCCATCAATGTTTACACCTGTCTACATTACTTTTTACTGTCTACATCAATGTTTACACCTGTCTACATTACTTTTTACTGTCTACATCAATGTTTACGCCTGTCTACATTACTTTTTACTGTCTACATTACTTTTTACTGTCTACATCAATGTTTACGCCTGTCTACATTACTTTTTACTGTCTACATTACTTTTTACTGTCTACATTACTTTTTACTGTCTACATTACTTTTTACTGTCTACATCAATGTTTACGCCTGTCTACATTACTTTTTACTGTCTACATCAATGTTTACGCCTGTCTACATTACTTTTTACTGTCTACATTACTTTTTACTGTCTACATCAATGTTTACGCCTGTCTACATTACTTTTTACTGTCTACATCAATGTTTACGCCTGTCTACATTACTTTTTACTGTCTACATCAATGTTTACGCCTGTCTACATTACTTTTTACTGTCTACATCAATGTTTACACCTGTCTACATTACTTTTTACTGTCTACATCAATGTTTACGCCTGTCTACATTACTTTTTACTGTCTCCATCAATGTTTATGCCTGTCTACATTACTTTTTACTGTCTCCATCAATGTTTACGCCTGTCTACATTACTTTTTACTGTCTCCATCAATGTTTACGCCTGTCTACATTACTTTTTACTGTCTACATCAATGTTTATGCCTGTCTACATTACTTTTTACTGTCTCCATCAATGTTTACACCTGTCTACATTACTTTTTACTGTCTACATCAATGTTTATGCCTGTCTACATTACTTTTTACTGTCTCCATCAATGTTTATGCCTGTCTACATTACTTTTTACTGTCTACATTACTTTTTACTGTCTACATTACTTTTTACTGTCTACATTACTTTTTACTGTCTACATTACTTTTTACTGTCTACATCAATGTTTATGCCTGTCTACATTACTTTTTACTGTCTCCATCAATGTTTATGCCTGTCTACATTACTTTTTACTGTCTACATCAATGTTTATGCCTGTCTACATTACTTTTTACTGTCTCCATCAATGTTTATGCCTGTCTACATTACTTTTTACTGTCTCCATCAATGTTTACGCCTGTCTACATTACTTTTTACTGTCTCCATCAATGTTTACGCCTGTCTACATTACTTTTTACTGTCTCAGTCAATGTTTATGCCTGTCTACATTACTTTTTACTGTCTCCATCAATGTTTACGCCTGTCTACATTACTTTTTACTGTCTCAGTCAATGTTTATGCCTGTTTAATACCTCTTGCTATGTAAGTCGTAAATATTGATTGCTTAAAAAAAAAATTCCTTCTTCTGTTATATTTCCCATACCTTGTTCATTTATCAGAGTTTATATTTATACAAACGCCTAAATTGATACATTTGTCAGAGTTGAGATTTATACAAATGCCTACAATGATACATGAGCTTCTGGGATAAAGTTAACAAACCCTCTTTCGTTCTTTCCCTCCCTCTCTCTGCCCCCCCCCCCCCCCCCCCCCCCCCTGTTGTGTGGTCTGTGTGTGTTTTATTTTTAATTTTACTCTCTTCATCACAAATTGTCGACATATCTTCAAACTTACTGGAATAACACCAGGCAGGAGGCAAGCTTTCCAGAAGGACATGGAGGTTGGTCTTGTTGCTAGTATCTCAAACTGGACAGTCGCTGCTCCACCATTTTCTGTTGTGACAACAATATTCTGGATGCTCTTGTTGTCACTTGAAGCCAGCGTATCTGTGCTGGAGGTGCTGTTGAGCAAAGGTTCTGTGAAGCAAACGGAAGACATGTCTGAATGTACATATTCTATTATGAGATTTCAAGTGTCTGTTCAAGGTCAGTACATGATGATGCTGTTCAAGGTCAGTATATGATGATGCTTGAATGAATACCAGCGGCAAAAACACATAATAGCACCAATATTATGTTGTACAGGCACCCAGGGTGCTCCAGTATTGTTGTCCTGAAAATGGAACCACCACTAGTGACAGCTTGTCATGTGATAGCATGGTGGTTTTGGTAGTTGTGGTTGGGAAGATTCTGGCTGAAAGAAAATGTCTGTGAATAATTCTTAAACTGTTTAAAAAACAGAACAGTGTTGGTAATGAACAGGATTAGCAACTGACCAGTTTGGCCAGCGATGCCAGTTAATCATAGAGGTTATGGGCTTAATACTATATCCTGACCTGCCTTTAAGGCATGTCAATATTTGGCTTGCTCCTATCATAACATGCAGGCTGATGTTTGCTTTCTCCTGCGTATGGAGCTCTTAACTTTAACAATTTTACCTTTAAATTTAACAAACATTTTCTGGTATATTATCTGTTCATTATTTTGAAAGATCCATCCCATTCCTGTGACATATGGACAGTTGTGTTTTGGAGTTGACTCAATGAACTGTACTTAAAAAAATGCTGCTTCAGAAGACACGCAGTGACTGAGAAACATGCAGACGTGCAGCAGTTATAGTTGCTTCTTTGAGTTTCTGGTATGTATATAAAAAAGTATGATTATTTTCTGCCTTATTTTGGGTTCAGTTAACAAATACATTTCTTCTTTCTAGTGAGCTGCACGGATATAATTAATTAAACATTGTTAACATTTAAATTATTCACTGCAATCATCTAGTTCACATTTCTGTACAAATGATCTTATTGTGCAATATTTAAATAATATTCATATTAAAATACAACACTTGTATCAAACTTTTATTTTAACAGCAATATGAATATTTAAAAGATGGAAACAGCCATCATGTTAATATTTAAATAGCAGTACTAAGATCCAAACCCCAAACTAATATGTAAAAGCTCGGAACGCTGAAGAAGAAGAAGAAGAAGAAGAATACTTATATTTACAAGTAATCAATCATCTGACATGAGTCATACTGTAAGAATGCAATTTATCAACATTCAAACAATACCTATGTAGATGTGCGATGTGTGAGGTAAATGTGCTGTGTGTGAGGTAAATATGCTGTACGAGTAGATGTGCCATATGTGATTTAGATGTATTATATGTGATGTAGATGTGCTGTGTGTGAGGTAAATGTGCCGTATGATATGTAGATGTGCAGTGTGTGATTTAGATGTATTATATGTGATGTAGATGTGCCATGTGATTTGTGGATGTGCCATATGTGAATTAGATGTATTATATGTAATGTAGATGTGCTGTGTGTGAGGTAGATGTGCTGTGTGTGAGGTAGATGTGCTGTGTGTGAGGTAGATGTGCTGTGTGTGAGGTAGATGTGCTGTGTGTGAGGTAGATGTGCTGTGTGTGAGGTAGATGTGCTGTGTGTGAGGTAGATGTGCTGTGTGTGAGGTAGATGTGCTGTGTGTGAGGTAGATGTGCTGTGTGTGAGGTAGATGTGCTGTGTGTGAGGTAGATGTGCTGTGTGTAATGTAGATGTGCTGTGTGTGATGTAGATGTGCTGTGTGTGATGTAGATGTGCTGTATGTGATGTAGATGTGCTGTGTGTGATATAGTGTATTGTATGTGATGTAATGAACCCTTGCATACGCCGTCAGGTACACTGAAAACATGCTGCTACACCCATATTCCCATCGACCAATCGTCACTTGCTCGGTGATGTGAGAAGTATCACACCAGCTGCCTTGACTTCCCCAGACATTGCCAGGTAGCCATGTTTAGTCTGGGTAGACCTGAAGTCAATCTTAAACATCCGCTTTGATGCTGATTCAGACTTAAAGCAACGGACCAGCACATGGTGTTGGACTGGCAGGTGGCATTTAGCAACTCCACTGGATCAGAAGGTGGCATTTAGCAACTCCACTGGATCAGCAGGCGGCATTTAGCAATTCTACTATTATGGCTCTTATGTGATAAAAATGTACTGTGAAAACAAACAAACAAACAAACAAACAACCAAACAAACAAATAAGCTGAAACATATGGCTGATGCTGCTGGGTTGTGAAGTGATCTACTCTATCATGTGCCATGCCGATAATCATGGGCGGTCATGTTTTGCCATCTCACTTGATCACCAGAGTCGTGGATCAGCTCCGTGTTTCTGTCTCGACCCTGCCATGAAGCCAGGCCATCCATCATGTGCCATGCCGATAAGCGTGGGTGGTAATGTTTTGCCATCTCACTCAATCACCAGAGTCGTGGATCAGCTCCGTGTTCCTGTCTCGACCATGCCACGTAGCCAGGCCATCAAGGTATTTGCTTCTCGGTCTTCCCCTCAGTCTCTTCCCTTTAATCTTGCCAGTTGTCACCAAGTTCTCCAATTCATTTCTTCTCATAACATGCCCAAAAAATTGTGACTGTCGATGTCTAATGTCTCTAATTAGTTTACGATCTTCATTTGTTTCTTGAAAGACTTGTTCATTGGTCTTTCTGGCTGACCATAGTTGTGAAGTGTTAGGTCTTCATATATTCTAGGCCATGGCATAATGAGGTAGGGTGACCAGTTCCCTCCCTCCCTCCCTGCCCTTTCTGGCCAGACAATTGCCAGCAAATGACAAATACTGTCTGCTCTCAATGTTGATCAGGCTGAGCCAAGCCCAGAGCCATGCTGGTGGGACAAAATCATCCAGGGAATCGAACCCACACCACTGATTTGGTGGTTACAGTGCATGTGACGAGGGGTTCAAATCCAGGCAATTATGAGAAAAATCTGTAAATGCAAAAAGATACAATTTTTACCAGAAATAAGCAAAAAAATTAGACCTGAACCAAGCAAGAAGTGACATTTCTATCATTAGACCCGACCCAAGCAAAAAGCGACGTTCCTATCATTATACCTGACCCAAGCAAATAGTGATGTTCCTATCATTTGCTCTCTGAAATAGGCTGAGTTTTTTGTTTTTTTTTAAACTTGAGGCCACTGAAAACTTAGAAATATGAAATGTTCACGTTTCAGGCAACCAGGAGCAATGAAGTCGATCCTTTCGACTTTTAAGACTTGTTTTCTTTTTAAGATTTCATATATTGATTTTCCCCCCATATGTTTCTGCATATATTCTCACACGACAGCACAAAAGCTTTCTCTGCAGACAGGAATATCTTGAAGTCTTGTACATTTGTAGGTCTCATGTTGGTCTATATCTGTGCAACAGTACACAATATTTGTTGGTCTCATGTTGGTCTATACCTGTGCATCAGTACACAGTATTTGTTGGTCTCATGTTGGTCTATACCTGTGCAACAGTACACAGTATTTGTTGGTCTCATGTTGGTCTATATCTGTGCAACAGTACACAGTATTTGTTGGTCTCATGTTGGTCTATACCTGTGCATCAGTACACAGTATTTGTTGGTCTCATGTTGGTCTATACCTGTGCAACAGTACACAGTATTTGTTGGTCTCATGTTGGTCTATATCTGTGCAACAGTACACAGTATTTGTTGGTCTCATGTTGGTCTATATCTGTGCAACAGTACACAGTATTTGTTGGTCTCATGTTGGTCTATACCTGTGCATTAGTACACAGTATTTGTTGGTCTCATGTTGGTCTATACCTGTGCAACAGTACACAGTATTTGTTGGTCTCATGTTGGTCTATATCTGTGCAACAGTACACAGTATTTGTTGGTCTCATGTTGGTCTATACCTGTGCATCAGTACACAGTATTTGTTGGTCTCATGTTGGTCTATACCTGTGCATTAGTACACAGTATTTGTTGGTCTCATGTTGGTCTATATCTGTGCAACAGTACACAGTATTTGTTGGTCTCATGTTGGTCTATACCTGTGCATCAGTACACAGTATTTGTTGGTCTCATGTTGGTCTATACCTGTGCATCAGTACACAGTATTTGTTGGTCTCATGTTGGTCTATATCTGTGCAACAGTACACAGTATTTGTTGGTCTCATGTTGGTCTCATGTCCGTTATTTTGCTCATTTTGTATATAACAAATAATGCTGTTGTATATGCATGGAGTTTATAGCAGCAAAGAATGTGCCACATTGTTACAGACTGCCATAAATATTTACATGCTGATATTATGTGAAGTAAGTGGACAGCTTGTGTCCCTGAAACCAGGTAGATCATTTCAAAAGAAGTCCAGAATTTTCAGCCATAACTGCTGCAGTAATATCAACATAAATTAGTGGCATGAAATGTTATAGACACAAAAAGAGGGAAAAACTATGAATCACAGAGAGGCAGAAAATTGCCAGAGATTTAAACAGATGCAGCTCTATAAAGACAAATCCATCCTGGCAATTTAAAATAAATTATTATATGTGACTAAACATACAAGACAAGCCATTCAGCATAATATAAGGGGCGTTCATTTCAAATCCATTTGTGCCCCACCGTGCATAATTGCGTATGTTGAACATGATCATTCACAGTCATGTGATAAGTACTGACCAATGAATAAAATAACAAGTGCTTATCGTCCCATGATGCATAGGTTCTGTTTCTGACTGTTGAGAAAATGGCCGGATTGATCCAAAATCCATCCAAAGAAGCTCAAAGAGCGGTGATTCAGTTTCTTTCATTTAAAGGATGTTGACCAGTGGACATTCATTGAAGAATGTAGGCAGCGTACGGTAACAAATGTGTGTCGAAGACAACAGTGACAGACTGGGCAAAAATGTTTCGGAAAGGACGTCAGTTCACGACACGCATATTGTTGCAACAGAATAAAACATCGCCAAAATTGATGCAGCAGTACAGATGAACTGTTGTTGAAGCATACGTTCACTAGCGAAAGAATTTGATGTGTCAATTGGGACAATTCAAAAGGTCGTTCATAAGAAACTGCAATATCGGAAGGTGTGTTCACAATGGGTACCACGGATGTTGACCGACCACCAATAAGAGGAACGCATGGGATGGTGTTTGAACCACTTGCTGTGTTACAGAGTGGAGGGTGATGCATTTCTCTTCCACATAGTGGCAGGCGATGAATCGTGGTGTCACCACTTTGAGCAGAGCAGCGAAAGAGAGATCAAGCAATGGAAGCATGCTGGATCACCAAAAGCCAAAAAATTAAAGTTACAGGTTTCCGCTGGTAAGATTATGCTCAGTGTATTTTTTTACCAAGAAGGGCTATTGTTGACCGACTTTAAAGAACCTGGTGTCAACATCAACTCTACCCACTACTTGCAAACACTAGACAAGCTGCAAAAAGCCATCAAGAATAAACAACCCCGCACGCTTTCTCGCAGTGTGATTTTGATGCAAAATAATGCTCACCCGCATGTCGCAAAGATTGTGCAGGAAGCATTAGCAAGGACAAAGTTGGAAATTCTCCAACATGCAGCCTATAATGCTGATTTGTCACCATGTGATTTTCATTTGTTCGGACCTCTAAAGAAAGTTCTCAAGGGGCAACGATTTCACACAGATGCAGATGTAATGAATGTGGCAAACACTTGGTTCAGTGAGCAACCACAATCCTTTTTTGCGGACGGCATTCACCGCCTACCCAAGCAACGGGATGCTTGCCTGAATGCCTACGGCAAATTCTTCTGACCAACCCATGGTGCATAATTCATTCAAAATGAATGCTTTGTTTAATTCTACCACACCTGTTAATGTTTCTTTCATGCTTTTGTAATAAAGCCATTGGAACGGGTTTCAAATAAACGCCCCTAATAACTAAGATAATGCTGATGAAAATAATAAAGATATATTTTTTTGTAAATATAATTATCCTGAGACTTATTTTAAAAAGACAAAACAGTATAATACTTAACTGAGCTAAAGATTGCTCACTTAAAAAAAAAAAAAAAACCAGTCAAATGACAAGTTATAATTCAGAAAAGTAATAAATCATTAAATGAAGGTTAAACAATAAATAATACTTGTACAATAAAAAATTGAGATGAAGAAAGAATAAATATTAAAGTAATGATTCACTTAAATTAGAACAATTAATAATTGTCTTAAATGAAGTATAAACAAATTATTTATATGACAGAACTTAAACTATTAACTGAAAGTATGGAATTTAATAGAAGATTTGGTGAATCATTGGTGAATTATTGGCAGCATAGACAATAGATAGCCAGCTGAAGTAAGTGAGAAAAAAATAAATGAGGTACATAATAAGATTATTAAATTACCAGCACAAGTAATTAATTCACAATAATATTAAATCATAGACTGACAGTATTTCTGAGATGCAAATATTTTTATTAACATTTACTTCACAGATTACATTCAGGAGTTTTCCCAGCTTATCTTTTTTATCTCTATGCATGCAAATTTATGCAGCAAAATAATCCAGTTTGATAATGACAACCTTTGACATGAAAATAAACTCTTTCAACTGTCAATCTCAGATATTTTGTGTTTATTAAAATATAAATATTACTGGTAGAGAAATTGTTGAGGCTGATGTACAGGAATGACTGACTTTAGCTTACTGCATGCACATTTAAAATGACTGAGTTGAGTTTGGTTCTTAGCTCAGCTCAACTCAAACAGTCACTTCAATTAAAATGTCATGAATGCTTGAAAATATCAGCTCTAAGAAATCATGTATCATTCTTTAATTATTTAATATCATCCTAACAATTGATCTGCCATGCTTTTAGAGTTAAATATCAACATTAATTCTTTAAAAACAAAAAACAGTAGTCTGAGAAATAGATCAGATACAGTGATGTAGTTTAGATAAGTATAAACTTTGACATACAAAAATGTTGCATGTCCTTTGTGAGCAATCTCAACCCCTGGTTTGTTTACTAGGCAATTTTACATCCAGTATTTGCCATTGTTTTCTGAGTTGAGTTGAGTTAAGAACTGACATCACTGCACTCAGGACATTCCTATACATACTCCGTCCCCTCGTTCAACAGCCAGCGAAGAGGCATACTACTGATCGTTCCCACCGCTATCTGATTAAAAGTTCTCCTGGTCTTCCCTCTCAGTTTTGATATTCTTCCAGAACCCCTGCCGATCCCCCGTAATCTCATTCTGTCCATATATGGGTTCTCAATCTGTTCCTCCGCCTTCTGCACCTGGTCCCATTGTATTGTGTACAAGAAGTTGACACTGAAGTGGACCTGACTGGTGTAGGAATGAACCCGCTACCTCACCATCAGCACAGGAAGTGTAAGTGTCAGCACTTTAATCCTTTCTGCCATGATGACCTCTATAGTTTGCCATGTATGATAAATATGTTAGAATAACAAGAGAGTGCAAACTATGCTTAACACTGTAATTAATCTGTTATTTGTTTTAATAACTAAGATGTAACAAATTATGCTAGGAAATGATTTACTAAATGAGAGAAAATGCTATCTGAGATGTCATAAAAGAGTATACTGAGAAGTAATACAAATGACTTATAAATAATAAGACAAATATAACTGATGTAAATCAGATGTAGGAAATAACAATCATAAATAACAGAAATGTAATACAAAGATGAGAATTACTGACACACTGAAGATAAACCAATCATTGGACTTGAATAGGAACAAAAATAAACATGACTTAAGACAGAAATGATGATTTGAGTATGTTGCAAATTGTTATACCATTAAAGACAAGTAAACAGATTCATCTGGTTATCATAAGCTTTAAAAAATGCCTGAAATTCTGAGAAGCATGAAATTGTGAGCAATAAGAAATTCTGAGTTGCATGAAATTTTGAGCAACATGAAATTCTGAGTCACATGAAATTTTGGACAGTAGCAAAGAGCAACATTTTCCAGCTGAAAGAATAGCATGGAGAAGGGGCTGACAAAGGAAGCAGTAAAAATGCTGTCATGAATACCTGTCCGAGTAGCTGAATGTTCAAGTTCAATACTCTCTACAGCAAAGGGCTTTTCACTGATAACAAATATTTTGTTTCAGATTCTGGAAACGGACAAAACATCAAGACTCTCAAGGTTAATTTATTTCATTGTTCACACAACCTCGCTGCCAATTAAGATTGACTTGTTTCTTCTTGGAGCTGCGGTAAAATATTAGGCAGAGCTCCAGCTTGCTAACAGGTTAGAGTTTAGAACCCAGTTGAGCAGTGTCTGCTCAATCTCAAATAATTTAATGAAATGGCATAGCCGTCCCTACTCCCCATCTGTTAGTTTACTACGTAATAATGTATGCGTTTCCCCAAGTGTTCTGCTGTGACATAGTCAGCGTATGACCAATTCCAAAGGACACCCATGTCAGGAAGCTCGTACCACACAATTTTTAATCCTATCCTATTATACACGTAATAAGTTTGGCTCAATTTTGTTTCTCCCAATCTCAACCTGAATGGATAATGGTAAAGAATAATCATTATCATCATCAAGTGCCTTGCCAGCTGGTGTAGGCATTCATATCTCTCAACAGATCTCGGTCTTTGGTGTTCTGTATCAATTCTGCTGCTAATATTCCTCCATGCCACCATCTCAATCCATCCAGCATCATTTCTCATGGTCTGTCTTTGCCTCTCTTCCCGTTGATCTTTCCAGTTGTGATGATGTTCTCCAATGCCTCTCTTCTCACCACATGACCAAAGAAAGCTGTTTGTCACCTTCTTACTGTTGTAATTAATGTTCTAGTTTCATTAGCCTCTTTCAGCCAATCATTGTTAGTTACTTTGACAGTCCAAGGAATTTGCAACATTCGTCTCAGGAACCACATCTCTGTTGCTTCCAAGTTCTTCCTAATTTGTTCATTTACATTCCAAGATTCACTACCATACAGCAACACAGGTTCTATATAACACTTCAGCACTCTCTTTCGTACATTCAATGATAGTGATCTATTGCATAAGATACTCTTCATTTTCTGGAATTGATCTATTGCATAAGATACTCTTCATTTTCTGGAATGCAGCATTTGCTTGCCCAGTTCTACTTGTAATCTCTGTTGTACATCTTCTATCTGATGTTATAAATGCCCCTCGTTATTTAAAATTATCCACTTGGTTAAGAATTGTCCCTTTTATTTCTATTTCACATTTTGTTCTTTACAATCAAGTCCAGCATTTATTGCCTGTTTGTGATTTACTGGGCAATGTTAGTTCAGTAGTTTGCCATTCCTTTCTGATTGGCTGACACTCTGTACACTAAAATCAATCCCTTGAAACTCCTGCTGCTGATAGCCAATGCTGGACTCAGTATGACAGGGAATGAAAAAACTGCACGTCTCACTACCTCTAAGCCACATCACTTCTTTACCTTTCCCTTGTTCTTTTCACTTTCACCAATCTTGCCAATTGTCACCAAGTTTTCTAGTTTATTTCTTCTCATAATGTGCCCAGAAAATTTTGACTTTACGCCTAATTTCTCTAATCAGTTTACGATTTTCATTTGCTTCTTGTAGGTTTTGCTCATTGTTTCTCTGTATTTCTGCCTATTGGTATTCTCTGTATTTCTATCAGAAACCACAATTCCACTATCATTAGGTGTTTTTCAGTTTGCTCATTGTCCACCAGTTAAAAAAGGCATGCAATAATTATTATGTACATTTTCTTATCTCTGTTAAATGTACAGGTAATGATTCTGTATCCACATAATTGTTTGGTTTTTATCACACACACTGACATTGTGTTGTCACATGCATTGATACTCTCTACACAGACAACACATGATATGCAAATAAATTCAGGGTATAAACATGTGGTTTCTGTCATTTGCAACAGGCAGCACAGTTCCACAGCAAGTATAAGATATTCAGACTTCCTTTCAGAAAGGTTTAAATGCTTGTTTCCATCTGGCACAAAACCAAACAGCAATGTAAGGTGTCAGCATATTAATGGGATATGGGAACTTTCAGATTCAAAACAATGGTTTTTATCTTCTCTATACTGTGACCTCATATTTCATGTCATATGATACTAACATTAAGGACATTTCATATCATAGGACACTCTACATGTATCATTAAGGACACTTCCTGTCACATGGCACCCCAGCATGTACCATTTCCCTCTGTAATGCTGGGACAAATTACCCTCTCCCTCCTTCCCAACTGCCAAGATATTTTAAAGTGTGCATTGCACACACTGTTCTCAGAGTTATTTGCCTTTGCCAGAGAAGGTTATATGTCTGATAAACTATGCCAGGATTTCTGGGAAGCATATCATTCTTTTCTTATTTTATAAAAATATAGTTCAGACCATGAGATGAATAACGATCTTAATGATTTTTGATTTCCCAAAATGTGATACTCAGAACAACTTTAAAGAGTCATTATAATTGGCTCTGGATTTGCATCAGCTACCATTTTGTGTGTACATATATATTTTCTATCTCATGTGATCTATCGTGCTAAATAAATTGTATTCTTGAAAAGAATAATCGCAGCAAAGTATATGAGCTGACGGACTGCAGCAGCCACCAAAGCCCTTGGTTACATCCGTATGACCGAGTTTATGCTTCAGAATAGCATCACATGTGACTGTCTGTGTGCTTACTGCTGTAGTCAGGCCGGGGTCTGTTGTAATCAGAGAGAGCTGATGCGCTGAATTTGAGGCCAATAATTTATAAGGAGATTGGGGATGGACAAGATAGAAGAAACAGGCAACTGTAATCATATAAAGCATGCTGAAACAGAGATTGATGAATGAACACATGTCAAACCCATGGTTAAGGCCGGTAGGATGGGATGTGGGGGAACGACATAGTTATGGTCACAATAAATGAGCATTTCCATACATTGAACGATGAACGAACGAACGGACCTTATTTTCAATGGGTAACAAATTGGGCACGCAGGCCCATCTTACATTTGGCCCTTCCAATCACGCATCTTTCGTTCATCGTGCATAGGAAAAACATTATGTCTGCTCAGGGGAAGAATGTACACATCTTGACATCTTGAAATGTCCAAAGTGCTGCCAGTTCAAATTTCTCAACTAGAAAATGATGAATAGCCATTGTTAACATTGTTTTCACGGAGAGTACAAGTTGACTTGTATTGATTCTTGCTCTTCACTTATGGTCTAAGTCTACAGCTGATTTGCATTTGTATCCATCGTCGTCATCTCCTAAATTCCTTACTTTCTTCATTCTCTCCGACCAAAATTGTTCAATAGAACATGTTTCCTACAGAGAAAGTATGCAATGGGCTACGTCAAATAAAAATATCCAATCAAACAGAACAGGATTGTAAAAGTAAATAACTGTCATTCAATCTGCTTGTATGCACAGACTCACCTCTCTGCTCATTGATGTCTGTGTCTGTGCTTTTTTCTGGGCCCTCAGATTCATCGTATTTAGGAATTTCTAGTCCTGTCAGAGATAAGTAGAGTCATCAAGAACAATAAACTTATTTGTATTTATCATTAGTTCACAAACAGTCAACTATTTATGTAACTATGTGAAACTCTGTATTTATCATTAGTTCACAATCAACTATTCATGTAACTATGTGAAACTCTGTATTTATTCTTAGTTCACAAACAATCAACTATTCATGTAATTATGTGAAACTCTGTATTTATCCTTAGTTCACAGTCAACTATTCATGTAATTATGTGAAACTCTGTATTTATCCTTAGTTCACAAACAAACAACTATTCATGTAACTATGTGAAACTCTGTATTTATCATTAGTTCACAGTCAACTATTCATGTAACTATGTGGAACTATGTATTTATCATTAGTTCACAAACAGTCGTCTATTCATGTAACTATATGAAAATAAGAATGATATTAACTGATCCCATACATAAAGTCAGCATCAGATGTTCTATTTAAGTTTGCAGCAGTCTAATATCACATTGTGGTTAATGTCGTTGTGATTTCTCAGTATCTTGATGCTTTTGTCATGTCTGGCAATTCTATAACACTGGTTTGTGGTGAAAACAGAACTGTTAGGACAGCATTAGATAAAATCAACACCAGACACCAGACATAAACAGTCTTGGCTTGGTCCTCCAACTTCAACGTGATGAAGCCAGACTCTTAGTTCATAAGCCATGATGTTGGGCACCAGTTGAAAACAGTTGTCAGGCATATACAGCGTGCCCAGGTGATTCCATCAACAGTGTCTGTATATACATCATGCCCAGGTGATTCCATCAACAGTGTCAGACATATACAGCGTGCCCAGGTGATTCCATCAACAGTGTCTGTATATACATCATGCCCAGGTGATTCCATCAACAGTGTCAGACATATACAGGTGATTCCATCAACAGTGTCAGACATATACAGCATGCCCAGGTGATTCCATCAACAGTGTCAGACATATACAGCATGCCCAGGTGATTCCATCAACAGTGTCAGACATATACAGCATGCCCAGGTGATTCCATCAACAGTGTCAGACATATACAGGTGATTCCATCAACAGTGTCAGGCATATACAGGTGATTCCATCAACAGTGTCAGACATATACAGGTGATTCCATCAACAGTGTCAGGCATATACAGGTGATTCCATCAACAGTGTCAGACATATACAGGTGATTCCATCAACAGTGTCAGACATATACAGCATGCCCAGGTGATTCCATCAACAGTGTCAGGCATATACAGGTGATTCCATCAACAGTGTCAGACATATACAGCGTGCCCAGGTGATTCCATGAAGTGTCAGGCATATACAGCGTGCCCAGGTGATTCCATCAACAGTGTCAGACATATACAGGTGATTCCATCAACAGTGTCAGGCATATACAGGTGATTCCATCAACAGTGTCAGACATATACAGCATGCCCAGGTGATTCCATCAACAGTGTCAGGCATATACAGGTGATTCCATCAACAGTGTCAGACATATACAGGTGATTCCATCAACAGTGTCAGACATATACAGGTGATTCCATCAACAGTTTCAGACATATACAACGTGCCCAGGTGATTCCATCAACAGTGTCAGGCATATACAGGTGATTCCATCAACAGTGTCAGACATATACAGCGTGCCCAGGTGATTCCATGAAGTGTCAGGCATATACAGCGTGCCCAGGTGATTCCATCAACAGTGTCAGGCATATACAGGTGATTCCATCAACAGTGTCAGGCATATACAGCGTGCCCAGGTGATTCCATGAAGTGTCAGGCATATACAGCGTGCCCAGGTGATTCCATCAACAGTGTCAGACATATACAGGTGATTCCATCAACAGTGTCAGACATATACAGGTGATTCCATCAACAGTGTCAGGCATATACAGCGTGCCCAGGTGATTCCATGAAGTGTCAGGCATATACAGCATGCCCAGGTGATTCCATCAACAGTGTCAGGCATATACAGGTGATTCCATCAACAGTGTCTGTATATACATCATGCCCAGGTGATTCCATCAACAGTGTCTGTATATACATCATGCCCAGGTGATTACATCAACAGTGTCTGTATATACATCATGCCCAGGTGATTCCATCAACAGTGTCAGGCATATACAGGTGATTCCATCAACAGTGTCAGACATATACAGCATGCCCAGGTGATTCCATCAACAGTGTCAGGCATATACAGGTGATTCCATCAACAGTGTCAGACATATACAGCATGCCCAGGTGATTCCATCAACAGTGTCAGACATATACATCGTGCCCAGGTGATTCCATCAACAGTGTCAGGCATATACAGCGTGCCCAGGTGATTCCATCAACAGTGTCAGGCATATACAGGTGATTCCATCAACAGTGTCAGACATATACAGCGTGCCCAGGTGATTCCATCAACAGTGTCAGACATATACAGGTGATTCCATCAACAGTGTCAGACATATACAGGTGATTCCATCAACAGTGTCAGACATATACAGGTGATTCCATCAACAGTGTCAGACATATACAGCATGCCCAGGTGATTCCATCAACAGTGTCAGACATATACAGGTGATTCCATCAACAGTGTCAGACATATACAGCGTGCCCAGGTGATTCCATCAACAGTGTCAGACATATATAGCATGCCCAGGTGATTCCATCAACAGTGTCAGACATATACAGCATGCCCAGGTGATTCCATCAACAGTGTCAGGCATATACAGCGTGCCCAGGTGATTCCATCAACAGTGTCAGACATATACAGGTGATTCCATCAACAGTGTCAGGCATATACAGGTGATTCCATCAACAGTGTCAGGCATATACAGGTGATTCCATCAACAGTGTCAGGCATATACAGGTGATTCCATCAACAGTGTCAGGCATATACAGGTGATTCCATCAACAGTGTCAGGCATATACAGCGTGCCCAGGTGATTCCATCAACAGTGTCAGACATATACAGCGTGCCCAGGTGATTCCATCAACAGTGTCAGACATATACAGTGTGCCCAGGTGATTCCATCAACAGTGTCAGACATATACAGGTGATTCCATCAACAGTGTCAGACATATACAGCGTGCCCAGGTGATTCCATCAACAGTGTCAGGCATATACAGCATGTCCAGGTGATTCCATCAACAGTGTCAGACATATACAGGTGATTCCATCAACAGTGTCAGGCATATGCAGCATGCCCAGGTGATTCCATCAACAGTGTCAGACATATACAGGTGATTCCATCAACAGTGTCAGACATATACAGCATGTCCAGGTGATTCCATCAACAGTGTCAGGCATATACAGCGTGCCCAGGTGATTCCATCAACAGTGTCAGACATATACAGGTGATTCCATCAACAGTGTCAGACATATACAGCGTGCCCAGGTGATTCCATCAACAGTGTCAGGCATATACAGCATGCCCAGGTGATTCCATCAACAGTTTCAGACATATACAGGTGATTCCATCAACAGTGTCAGACATATACAGCGTGTCCAGGTGATTCCATCAACAGTGTCAGACATATACAGGTGATTCCATCACAGTGTCAGGCATATACAGGTGATTCCATCAACAGTGTCAGACATATACAGGTGATTCCATCAACAGTGTCAGACATATACAGTGTGACAGGTGATTCCATCAACAGTGTCAGGCATATACAGGTGATTCCATCAACAGTGTCAGGCATATACAGGTGATTCCATCAACAGTGTCAGACATATACAGGTGATTCCATCAACAGTGTCAGGCATATACAGCGTGTCCAGGTGATTCCATCAACAGTGTCAGGCATATACAGGTGATTCCATCAACAGTGTCAGGCATATACAGGTGATTCCATCAACAGTGTCAGGCATATACAGCGTGTCCAGGTGATTCCATCAACAGTGTCAGGCATATACAGGTGATTCCATCAACAGTGTCAGGCATATACAGGTGATTCCATCAACAGTGTCAGACATATACAGGTGATACCATCAACAGTGTCAGACATATACAGGTGATTCCATCAACAGTGTCAGGCATATACAGCGTGTCCAGGTGATTCCACCAACAGTGTCAGACATATACAGCGTGCCCAGGTGATTCCATCAACAGTGTCAGACATATACAGCGTGCCCAGGTGATTCCATCAACAGTGTCAGACATATACAGCGTGCCCAGGTGATTCCATCAACAGTGTCAGGCATATACAGCATGCCCAGGTGATTCCATCAACAGTGTCAGACATATACAGGTGATTCCATCAACAGTGTCAGACATATACAGGTGATTCCATCAACAGTGTCAGGCATATACAGCATGCCCAGGTGATTCCATCAACAGTGTCAGACATATACAGGTGATTCCATCAACAGTGTCAGGCATATACAGCATGTTCAGGTGATTCCATCAACAGTGTCAGACATATACAGGTGATTCCATCAACAGTGTCAGACATATACAGCATGTCCAGGTGATTCCATCAACAGTGTCAGGCATATACAGCATGTCCAGGTGATTCCATCAACAGTGTCAGACATATACAGCATGTCCAGGTGATTCCATCAACAGTGTCAGGCATATACAGCATGCCCAGGTGATTCCATCAACAGTGTCAGACATATACAGGTGATTCCATCAACAGTGTCAGACATATACAGGTGATTCCATCAACAGTGTCAGGCATATACAGCATGCCCAGGTGATTCCATCAACAGTGCCAGACATATACAGGTGATTCCATCAACAGTGTCAGGCATATACAGCATGTCCAGGTGATTCCATCAACAGTGTCAGACATATACAGGTGATTCCATCAACAGTGTCAGACATATACAGCATGTCCAGGTGATTCCATCAACAGTGTCAGGCATATACAGCATGTCCAGGTGATTCCATCAACAGTGTCAGACATATACAGCATGCCCAGGTGATTCCATCAACAGTGTCAGGCATATACAGCATGCCCAGGTGATTCCATCAACAGTGTCAGGCATATACAGGTGATTCCATCAACAGTGTCAGGCATATACAGGTGATTCCATCAACAGTGTCAGGCATATACAGGTGATTCCATCAACAGTGTCAGGCATATACAGGTGATTCCATCAACAGTGTCAGGCATATACAGGTGATTCCATCAACAGTGTCAGGCATATACAGGTGATTCCATCAACAGTGTCAGCATATACAGGTGATTCCATCAACAGTGTCAGGCATATACAGGTGATTCCATCAACAGTGTCAGGCATATACAGCGTGCCCAGGTGATTCCATCAACAGTGTCAGGCATATACAGCATGCCCAGGTGATTCCATCAACAGTGTGAGGCATATACAGGTGATTCCATCAACAGTGTCAGGCATATACAGCATGTCCAGGTGATTCCATCAACAGTGTCAGGCATATACAGCATGTCCAGGTGATTCCATCAACAGTGTCAGGCATATACAGCATGTCCAGGTGATTCCATCAACAGTGTCAGACATATACAGTGTGACAGGTGATTCCATCAACAGTGTCAGGCATATACAGCATGTCCAGGTGATTCCATCAACAGTGTCAGACATATACAGCATGCCCAGGTGATTCCATCAACAGTGTCAGGCATATACAGGTGATTCCATCAACAGTGTCAGGCATATACAGGTGATTCCATCAACAGTGTCAGGCATATACAGGTGATTCCATCAACAGTGTCAGGCATATACAGCATGTCCAGGTGATTCCATCAACAGTGTCAGACATATACAGCATGTCCAGGTGATTCCATCAACAGTGTCAGACATATACAGGTTATTCCATCAACAGTGTCAGGCATATACAGGTGATTCCATCAACAGTGTCAGGCATATACAGGTGATTCCATCAACAGTGTCAGGCATATACAGCATATCCAGGTGATTCCATCAACAGTGTCAGGCATATACAGCATGTCCAGGTGATTCCATCAACAGTGTCAGACATATACAGGTGATTCCATCAACAGTGTCAGGCATATACAGGTGATTCCATCAACAGTGTCAGGCATATACAGGTGATTCCATCAACAGTGTCAGGCATATACAGCATGTCCAGGTGATTCCATCAACAGTGTCAGGCATATACAGCATGTCCAGGTGATTCCATCAACAGTGTCAGGCATATACAGGTGATTCCATAACAGTGTCAGGCATATACAGGTGATTCCATCAACAGTGTCAGACATATACAGCATGTCCAGGTGATTCCATCAACAGTGTCAGGCATATACAGGTGATTCCATCAACAGTGTCAGACATATACAGCATGTCCAGGTGATTCCATCAACAGTGTCAGGCATATACAGCATGTCCAGGTGATTCCATCAACAGTGTCAGACATATACAGCATGCCCAGGTGATTCAATTAACAGTGTCAGGCATATACAGCATGTCCAGGTGATTCCATCATCAGTGTCAGACATATACAGGTGATTCCATCAACAGTGTCAGGCATATACAGCATGCCCAGGTGATTCCATCAACAGTGTCAGACATATACAGGTGATTCCATCAACAGTGTCAGACATATACAGCGTGTCCAGGTGATTCCATCAACAGTGTCAGGCATATACAGCGTGCCCAGGTGATTCCATCAACAGTGTCAGACATATACAGGTGATTCCATCAACAGTGTCAGACATATACAGCGTGCCCAGGTGATTCCATCAACAGTGTCAGGCATATACAGCATGCCCAGGTGATTCCATCAACAGTGTCAGACATATACAGGTGATTCCATCAACAGTGTCAGACATATACAGCGTGTCCAGGTGATTCCATCAACAGTGTCAGACATATACAGGTGATTCCATCAACAGTGTCAGGCATATACAGGTGATTCCATCAACAGTGTCAGACATATACAGGTGATTCCATCAACAGTGTCAGACATATACAGTGTGACAGGTGATTCCATCAACAGTGTCAGACATATACAGCGTGTCCAGGTGATTCCATCAACAGTGTCAGACATATACAGCATGCCCAGGTGATTCCATCAACAGTGTCAGGCATATTCAGCATGCCCAGGTGATTCCATCAACAGTGTCAGGCATATACAGGTGATTCCATCAACAGTGTCAGACATATACAGGTGATTCCATCAACAGTGTCAGGCATATACAGGTGATTCCATCAACAGTGTCAGGCATATACAGGTGATTCCATCAACAGTGTCAGGCATATACAGCGTGTCCAGGTGATTCCATCAACAGTGTCAGGCATATACAGGTGATTCCATCAACAGTGTCAGGCATATACAGGTGATTCCATCAACAGTGTCAGACATATACAGGTGATTCCATCAACAGTGTCAGACATATACAGGTGATTCCATCAACAGTGTCAGGCATATACAGCGTGTCCAGGTGATTCCACCAACAGTGTCAGACATATACAGCGTGCCCAGGTGATTCCATCAACAGTGTCAGGCATATACAGCGTGCCCAGGTGATTCCATCAACAGTGTCAGACATATACAGCGTGCCCAGGTGATTCCATCAACAGTGTCAGACATATACAGCGTGCCCAGGTGATTCCATCAACAGTGTCAGACATATACAGCGTGCCCAGGTGATTCCATCAACAGTGTCAGGCATATACAGCATGCCCAGGTGATTCCATCAACAGTGTCAGACATATACAGCATGCCCAGGTGATTCCATCAACAGTGTCAGACATATACAGCATGCCCAGGTGATTCCATCAACAGTGTCAGACATATACAGCATGTCCAGGTGATTCCATCAACAGTGTCAGGCATATACAGCATGCCCAGGTGATTCCATCAACAGTGTCAGACATATACAGGTGATTCCATCAACAGTGTCAGGCATATACAGGTGATTCCATCAACAGTGTCAGGCATATACAGCATGCCCAGGTGATTCCATCAACAGTGTCAGACATATACAGGTGATTCCATCAACAGTGTCAGGCATATACAGGTGATTCCATCAACAGTGTCAGGCATATACAGCATGCCCAGGTGATTCCATCAACAGTGTCAGACATATACAGGTGATTCCATCAACAGTGTCAGGCATATACAGCATGCCCAGGTGATTCCATCAACAGTGTCAGACATATACAGGTGATTCCATCAACAGTGTCAGGCATATACAGCATGTCCAGGTGATTCCATCAACAGTGTCAGACATATACAGCATGTCCAGGTGATTCCATCAACAGTGTCAGGCATATACAGCATGTCCAGGTGATTCCATCAACAGTGTCAGACATATACAGCATGTCCAGGTGATTCCATCAACAGTGTCAGGCATATACAGCATGCCCAGGTGATTCCATCAACAGTGTCAGACATATACAGGTGATTCCATCAACAGTGTCAGACATATACAGGTGATTCCATCAACAGTGTCAGGCATATACAGCATGCCCAGGTGATTCCATCAACAGTGTCAGACATATACAGGTGATTCCATCAACAGTGTCAGGCATATACAGCATGTCCAGGTGATTCCATCAACAGTGTCAGACATATACAGCATGTCCAGGTGATTCATCAACAGTGTCAGGCATATACAGCATGTCCAGGTGATTCCATCAACAGTGTCAGACATATACAGCATGTCCAGGTGATTCCATCAACAGTGTCAGGCATATACAGCATGCCCAGGTGATTCCATCAACAGTGTCAGGCATATACAGGTGATTCCATCAACAGTGTCAGGCATATACAGGTGATTCCATCAACAGTGTCAGGCATATACAGGTGATTCCATCAACAGTGTCAGGCATATACAGGTGATTCCATCAACAGTGTCAGGCATATACAGGTGATTCCATCAACAGTGTCAGGCATATACAGGTGATTCCATCAACAGTGTCAGGCATATACAGGTGATTCCATCAACAGTGTCAGGCATATACAGCGTGCCCAGATGATTCCATCAACAGTGTCAGGCATATACAGGTGATTCCATCAACAGTGTCAGACATATACAGCGTGTCCAGGTGATTCCATCAACAGTGTCAGGCATATACAGCATGCCCAGGTGATTCCATCAACAGTGTGAGACATATACAGGTGATTCCATCAACAGTGTGAGACATATACAGGTGATTCCATCAACAGTGTCAGGCATATACAGGTGATTCCATCAACAGTGTCAGGCATATACAGCATGTCCAGGTGATTCCATCAACAGTGTCAGGCATATACAGCATGCCCAGGTGATTCCATCAACAGTGTGAGGCATATACAGGTGATTCCATCAACAGTGTCAGGCATATACAGCATGCCCAGGTGATTCCATCAACAGTGTCAGACATATACAGGTGATTCCATCAACAGTGTGAGACATATACAGGTGATTCCATCAACAGTGTGAGACATATACAGGTGATTCCATCAACAGTGTCAGGCATATACAGGTGATTCCATCAACAGTGTCAGACATATACAGGTGATTCCATCAACAGTGTCAGGCATATACAGGTGATTCCATCAACAGTGTCAGACATATACAGCATGTCCAGGTGATTCCATCAACAGTGTCAGGCATATACAGCATGTCCAGGTGATTCCATCAACAGTGTCAGACATATACAGTGTGACAGGTGATTCCATCAACAGTGTCAGGCATATACAGCATGTCCAGGTGATTCCATCAACAGTGTCAGACATATACAGCATGCCCAGGTGATTCCATCAACAGTGTCAGACATATACAGCATGTCCAGGTGATTCCATCAACAGTGTCAGGCATATACAGGTGATTCCATCAACAGTGTCAGACATATACAGTGTGACAGGTGATTCCATCAACAGTGTCAGGCATATACAGGTGATTCCATCAACAGTGTCAGGCATATACAGGTGATTCCATCAACAGTGTCAGGCATATACAGGTGATTCCATCAACAGTGTCAGGCATATACAGGTGATTCCATCAACAGTGTCAGGCATATACAGCATGTCCAGGTGATTCCATCAACAGTGTCAGACATATACAGCATGTCCAGGTGATTCCATCAACAGTGTCAGACATATACAGGTGATTCCATCAACAGTGTCAGGCATATACAGGTGATTCCATCAACAGTGTCAGGCATATACAGGTGATTCCATCAACAGTGTCAGGCATATACAGGTGATTCCATCAACAGTGTCAGGCA
Source organism: Cepaea nemoralis (assembly GCA_014155875.1). Classification (NCBI taxonomy): domain Eukaryota; kingdom Metazoa; phylum Mollusca; class Gastropoda; order Stylommatophora; family Helicidae; genus Cepaea; species Cepaea nemoralis. The sequence goes on along the minus strand of JACEFZ010017917.1, from coordinate 63,572 downwards.
TATACAGGTGATTCCATCAACAGTGTCAGGCATATACAGGTGATTCCATCAACAGTGTCAGGCATATACAGCGTGTCCAGGTGATTCCATCACAGTGTCAGGCATATACAGTGATTCCATCAACAGTGTCAGGCATATACAGGTGATTCCATCACAGTGTCAGGCATATACAGGTGATTCCATCAACAGTGTCAGGCATATACAGCATGTCCAGGTGATTCCATCAACAGTGTCAGGCATATACAGCATGTCCAGGTGATTCCATCAACAGTGTCAGGCATATACAGGTGATTCCATCAACAGTGTCAGGCATATACAGGTGATTCCATCAACAGTGTCAGGCATATACAGGTGATTCCATCAACAGTGTCAGGCATATACAGCATGTCCAGGTGATTCCATCAACAGTGTCAGACATATACAGCATGTCCAGGTGATTCCATCAACAGTGTCAGACATATACAGGTGATTCCATCAACAGTGTCAGACATATACAGCATGTCCAGGTGATTCCATCAACAGTGTCAGGCATATACAGGTGATTCCATCAACAGTGTCAGGCATATACAGCATGTCCAGGTGATTCCATCAACAGTGTCAGGCATATACAGGTGATTCCATCAACAGTGTCAGACATATACAGCATGTCCAGGTGATTCCATCAACAGTGTCAGGCATATACAGGTGATTCCATCAACAGTGTCAGGCATAGTACAGGTGATTCCATCAACAGTGTCAGGCATATACAGCGTGCCCCAGGTGATTCCATCAACAGTGTCAGACATATACAGCATGCCCAGGCTATTCCCTCAACTAGGGAGTCTCCGTGGCGAAGTAGTCAAGCATCTGCTTCAAAGGGTATGGGTTCGATTTCAGGCCACGTCTTTCGGTTCACGGGTGCATTTTTCTCCGAGACTCTTGGGGTTGTCGCTTGACTTATGGAGTTTGCGCTTTGTGTGACACTTTTGGCAGGCCACCCTGCAGAAAGAGACCGAGCCATGCAGGATAAAACCCGGTGCAATGAAGTCAATCCTCTCGACTTTTAAGACTTTTTATTCTGTCACCTAATACTAGGGCCGCAACCCATAACTTGAGTGCCCAGAATAACCTCATTTCTAATTTTATACCTGACAAAGGACGCTGTGAGGTACACACGTTTTGACATTTGCTCTTGGTGCATCCTGTACAAAACTGCTAGTGGTTGTCATCTTATAATTTTAGTCTGGGCCTAATAACAGGCTTCTTGCATGAATAATTGGCACTGATAAACCTGCTACATTCACGTTCACTTATTCACGCTCACAGATCTTATCTATAATCCATAATATTTAATCTAGACTGACAATCTGTCCACTTCTACATTTTAACCTTAATTAAAATTTAGAATGGATGTAAACATTGAAACACACATTTTCTTGTTGTTGACATTGAAAATGGTCTACTAATGTTTAACTATTGGTGTTGTTTGTGAGATAACCATCACAAATCTGTCAACAAGAATGTTTTCTAAGGTCATCACCTGATCAATTGTTTGTTGTGGGTATCTACATTATTGTTAGATATAAGGAAATGAATGGTGAATTGCTTTAAATGCAGTTTAAATTTTTCTTCAATTGTAAATAGTGATTCAGTGATGGGCGTAATAAAGTTAGTTTAGTTTAGTCGTTGGATCAACATCACGGCACACGGTTTAACACATAAGTGCTCCGTTTTCCTCCTAACTCAAATATAGTAATAGAATGGTTCCCCTTGCTATGTTTGAATATTCTACAAACTAAAAAGTAGCAATAAACAGTACATTTCAGTAAGAGACACATTCACAGTGTTTATTCCCCGCAAGTCTATGTTCTGTTAATGTTGTTATTAATCAGTGTTTTCCCCACAAATTGATTTAACTTTGACAGGTTGATAGTATTTTAGTGACAATTCCTCAGAGTTCATCTTACACATGTATAAAACTTTATGACACCTTTCTCACTGTTTGCAGGTGATGAAATAAATGAGATTAAGGCTCATGCAGGAAACTCTTCACGGATGTAGAAGTGGCATTCAGGAATGCCATCCTCAAAGTCTGTAGTACATACAGACAGGTTTTTTCCTCTGCTATTTCTTGTCTGTTATTTATGTCCTTCACAAGGTTATCATTTAAAATATCATTTGCAGGCACTTTTCCACCCCCATGTTGTCCTCCGCACTGACGGTTTCTCCAAAGTACATCTTCCCCCCCCCCCCCCCCCCCCCCCCCCCCCCCCCCCCCCCCCCCCACCTACTGGCATAAAGCATGATCATAATCTCACAGGCGCACGTAAAAAAAGCATACTACGTTGACATTCTGAGTCCAAACATTCAGCACTAACGGAAAGCAGGTAGTACCACTACTGTCATACGCTAGTTCAGTCATATCTGACTGAAACCTGACAAGTTCTTTGACCAGTACACAATAGAATAACAACAAGAGCAGACACAGAGCTTTGGTTCAGTACTTACAACAAGAGCAGCCACAGAGCTTTGGTTCAGTACTTACAACAAGAGCAGTCACAGAGCTTTGGTTCAGTACTTACAACAAGAGCAGACACAGAGCTTTGGTTCAGTACTTACAACAAGAGCAGACACAGAGCTTTGGTTCAGTACTTACAACAAGAGCAGACACAGAGCTTTGATTCAGTACTTACAACAAGAGCAGACACAGAGCTTTGGTTCAGTACTTACAACAAGAGCAGACACAGAGCTTTGATTCAGTACTTACAACAAGAGCAGCCACAGAGCTTTGGTTCAGTACTTACAACAAGAGCAGTCACAGAGCTTTGGTTCAGTACTTACAACAAGAGCAGACATAGAGCTTTGGTTCAGCACTTACAACAAGAGCAGACACAGAGCTTTGGTTCAGTACTTACAACAAGAGCAGACACAGAGCTTTGGTTCAGCACTTACAAGAGCAGACACAGAGCTTTGGTTCAGCACTTACAAGAGCAGACACAGAGCTTTGGTTCAGCACTTACAAGAGCAGACACAGAGCTTTGGTTCAGCACTTACAACAAGAGCAGACACAGAGCTTTGGTTCAGTACTTACAACAGAGCAGACACAGAGCTTTGGTCAGTACTTACAACAAGAGCAGACACAGAGCTTTGGTTCAGCACTTACAACAAGAGCAGACACAGAGCTTTGGTTCAGTACTTACAACAAGAGCAGACACAGAGCTTTGGGTCAGTACTTACAACAAGAGCAGACACAGAGCTTTGGTTCAGCACTTACAACAAGAGCAGACACAGAGCTTTGGTTCAGCACTTACAACAAGAGCAGACACAGAGCTTTGGTTCAGCACTTACAACAAGAGCAGACACAGAGCTTTGGTTCAGCACTTACAACAGAGCAGACACAGAGCTTTGGTTCAGTACTTACAACAAGAGCCCACAGAGCTTTGTTCAGCACTTACAACAAGAGCAGACACAGAGCTTTGGTTCAGTACTTACAACAAGAGCAGCCACAGAGCTTTGGTTCAGTACTTACAACAAGAGCAGACACAGAGCTTTGGTTCAGTACTTACAACAAGAGCAGACACAGAGCTTTGGTTCAGCAATTACAACAAGAGCAGCCACAGAGCTTTGGTTCAGTACTTACAACAAGAGCAGACACAGAGCTTTGGTTCAGCACTTACAACAAGAGCAGACACAGAGCTTTGGTTCAGCACTTACAACAAGAGCAGACACAGAGCTTTGGTTCAGTACTTACAACAAGAGCAGACACAGAGCTTTGGTTCAGCACTTACAACAAGAGCAGACACAGAGCTTTGGTTCAGCACTTACAACAAGAGCAGACACAGAGCTTTGTTCAGCACTTACAACAAGAGCAGACACAGAGCTTTGGTTCAGCACTTACAACAGAGCAGACACAGAGCTTTGGTTCAGCACTTACAACAAGAGCAGACACAGAGCTTTGGTTCAGCACTTACAACAAGAGCAGACACAGAGCTTTGGTTCAGCACTTACAACAAGAGCAGACACAGAGCTTTGGTTCAGTACTTACAACAAGAGCAGACACAGAGCTTTGGTTCAGCACTTACAACAAGAGCAGACACAGAGCTTTGGTTCAGCACTTACAACAAGAGCAGACACAGAGCTTTGTTCAGCACTTACAACAAGAGCAGACACAGAGCTTTGGTTCAGCACTTACAACAAGAGCAGACACAGAGCTTTGGTTCAGCACTTACAACAAGAGCAGACACAGAGCTTTGGTTCAGCACTTACAACAAGAGCAGACACAGAGCTTTGGTTCAGTACTTACAACAAGAGCAGACACAGAGCTTTGGTTCAGCACTTACAACAAGAGCAGACACAGAGCTTTGGTTCAGCACTTACAACAAGAGCAGACACAGAGCTTTGGTTCAGCACTTACAACAAGAGCAGACACAGAGCTTTGGTTCAGCACTTACAACAAGAGCAGACACAGAGCTTTGGTTCAGTACTTACAACAAGAGCAGACACAGAGCTTTGGTTCAGCACTTACAACAAGAGCAGACACAGAGCTTTGGTTCAGTACTTACAACAAGAGCAGACACAGAGCTTTTGTTCAGCACTTACAACAAGAGCAGACACAGAGCTTTGGTTCAGCACTTACAACAAGAGCAGACACAGAGCTTTGGTTCAGCACTTACAACAAGAGCAGACACAGAGCTTTGGTTCAGCACTTACAACAAGAGCAGACACAGAGCTTTGGTTCAGCACTTACAACAAGAGCAGACACAGAGCTTTGGTTCAGCACTTACAACAAGAGCAGACACAGAGCTTTGGTTCAGCACTTACAACAAGAGCAGACACAGAGCTTTGGTTCAGCACTTACAACAAGAGCAGACACAGAGCTTTGGTTCAGCACTTACAACAAGAGCAGACACAGAGCTTTGGTTCAGTACTTACAACAAGAGCAGACACAGAGCTTTGGTTCAGCACTTACAACAAGAGCAGACACAGAGCTTTGGTTCAGTACTTACAACAAGAGCAGACACAGAGCTTTGGTTCAGCACTTACAACAAGAGCAGACACAGAGCTTTGGTTCAGTACTTACAACAAGAGCAGACACAGAGCTTTGGTTCAGCACTTACAACAAGAGCAGACACAGAGCTTTGGTTCAGCACTTACAACAAGAGCAGACACAGAGCTTTGGTTCAGCACTTACAACAAGAGCAGACACAGAGCTTTGGTTCAGCACTTACAACAAGAGCAGACACAGAGCTTTGGTTCAGCACTTACAACAAGAGCAGACACAGAGCTTTGGTTCAGCACTTACAACAAGAGCAGACACAGAGCTTTGGTTCAGCACTTACAACAAGAGCAGACACAGAGCTTTGGTTCAGCACTTACAACAAGAGCAGACACAGAGCTTTGGTTCAGCACTTACAACAAGAGCAGACACAGAGCTTTGGTTCAGCACTTACAACAACAGAGCAGACACAGAGCTTTGGTTCAGCACTTACAACAAGAGCAGACACAGAGCTTTGGTTCAGCACTTACAACAAGAGCAGACACAGAGCTTTGGTTCAGCACTTACAACAAGAGCAGACACAGAGCTTTGGTTCAGCACTTACAACAAGAGCAGACACAGAGCTTTGGTTCAGCACTTACAACAAGAGCAGACACAGAGCTTTGGTTCAGCACTTACAACAAGAGCAGACACAGAGCTTTGGTTCAGCACTTACAACAAGAGCAGACACAGAGCTTTGGTTCAGCACTTACAACAAGAGCAGACACAGAGCTTTGGTTCAGCACTTACAACAAGAGCAGACACAGAGCTTTGGTTCAGCACTTACAACAAGAGCAGACACAGAGCTTTGGTTCAGCACTTACAACAAGAGCAGACACAGAGCTTTGGTTCAGCACTTACAAGAGCAGACACAGAGCTTTGGTTCAGCACTTACAACAAGAGCAGACACAGAGCTTTGGTTCAGCACTTACAACAAGAGCAGACACAGAGCTTTGGTTCAGCACTTACAACAAGAGCAGACACAGAGCTTTGGTTCAGCACTTACAACAAGAGCAGACACAGAGCTTTGGTTCAGCACTTACAACAAGAGCAGACACAGAGCTTTGGTTCAGCACTTACAACAAGAGCAGACACAGAGCTTTGGTTCAGCACTTACAACAAGAGCAGACACAGAGCTTTGGTTCAGCACTTACAACAAGAGCAGACACAGAGCTTTGGTTCAGCACTTACAACAAGAGCAGACACAGAGCTTTGGTTCAGCACTTACAACAAGAGCAGACACAGAGCTTTGGTTCAGCACTTACAACAAGAGCAGACACAGAGCTTTGGTTCAGCACTTACAACAAGAGCAGACACAGAGCTTTGGTTCAGCACTTACAACAAGAGCAGACACAGAGCTTTGGTTCAGCACTTACAACAAGAGCAGACACAGAGCTTTGGTTCAGCACTTACAACAAGAGCAGACACAGAGCTTTGGTTCAGTACTTACAACAAGAGCAGACACAGAGCTTTGGTTCAGCACTTACAACAAGAGCAGACACAGAGCTTTGGTTCAGCACTTACAACAAGAGCAGACACAGAGCTTTGGTTCAGCACTTACAACAAGAGCAGACACAGAGCTTTGGTTCAGCACTTACAACAAGAGCAGACACAGAGCTTTGGTTCAGCACTTACAACAAGAGCAGACACAGAGCTTTGGTTCAGCACTTACAACAAGAGCAGACACAGAGCTTTGGTTCAGCACTTACAACAAGAGCAGACACAGAGCTTTGGTTCAGCACTTACAACAAGAGCAGACACAGAGCTTTGGTTCAGCACTTACAACAAGAGCAGACACAGAGCTTTGGTTCAGCACTTACAACAAGAGCAGACACAGAGCTTTGGTTCAGCACTTACAACAAGAGCAGACACAGAGCTTTGGTTCAGCACTTACAACAAGAGCAGACACAGAGCTTTGGTTCAGCACTTACAACAAGAGCAGACACAGAGCTTTGGTTCAGCACTTACAACAAGAGCAGACACAGAGCTTTGGTTCAGCACTTACAACAAGAGCAGACACAGAGCTTTGGTTCAGTACTTACAACAAGAGCAGACACAGAGCTTTGGTTCAGCACTTACAACAAGAGCAGACACAGAGCTTTGGTTCAGCACTTACAACAAGAGCAGACACAGAGCTTTGGTTCAGCACTTACAACAAGAGCAGACACAGAGCTTTGGTTCAGCACTTACAACAAGAGCAGACACAGAGCTTTGGTTCAGCACTTACAACAAGAGCAGACACAGAGCTTTGGTTCAGTACTTACAACAAGAGCAGACACAGAGCTTTGGTTCAGTACTTACAACAAGAGCAGCCACAGAGCTTTGGTTCAGTACTTACAACAAGAGCAGCCACAGAGCTTTGGTTCAGTACTTACAACAAGAGCAGACACAGAGCTTTGGTTCAGCACTTACAACAAGAGCAGACACAGAGCTTTGGTTCAGCACTTACAACAAGAGCAGACACAGAGCTTTGGTTCAGCACTTACAACAAGAGCAGACACAGAGCTTTGGTTCAGCACTTACAACAAGAGCAGACACAGAGCTTTGGTTCAGCACTTACAACAAGAGCAGACACAGAGCTTTGGTTCAGCACTTACAACAAGAGCAGACACAGAGCTTTGGTTCAGCACTTACAACAAGAGCAGACACAGAGCTTTGGTTCAGCACTTACAACAAGAGCAGACACAGAGCTTTGGTTCAGCACTTACAACAAGAGCAGACACAGAGCTTTGGTTCAGCACTTACAACAAGAGCAGACACAGAGCTTTGGTTCAGCACTTACAACAAGAGCAGACACAGAGCTTTGGTTCAGCACTTACAACAAGAGCAGACACAGAGCTTTGGTTCAGCACTTACAACAAGAGCAGACACAGAGCTTTGGTTCAGCACTTACAACAAGAGCAGACACAGAGCTTTGGTTCAGCACTTACAACAAGAGCAGACACAGAGCTTTGGTTCAGTACTTACAACAAGAGCAGACACAGAGCTTTGGTTCAGCACTTACAACAAGAGCAGACACAGAGCTTTGGTTCAGCACTTACAACAAGAGCAGACACAGAGCTTTGGTTCAGCACTTACAACAAGAGCAGACACAGAGCTTTGGTTCAGCACTTACAACAAGAGCAGACACAGAGCTTTGGTTCAGCACTTACAACAAGAGCAGACACAGAGCTTTGGTTCAGCACTTACAACAAGAGCAGACACAGAGCTTTGGTTCAGCACTTACAACAAGAGCAGACACAGAGCTTTGGTTCAGCACTTACAACAAGAGCAGACACAGAGCTTTGGTTCAGCACTTACAACAAGAGCAGACACAGAGCTTTGGTTCAGCACTTACAACAAGAGCAGACACAGAGCTTTGGTTCAGTACTTACAACAAGAGCAGACACAGAGCTTTGGTTCAGCACTTACAACAAGAGCAGACACAGAGCTTTGGTTCAGTACTTACAAGAGCAGACACAGAGCTTTGGTTCAGTACTTACAACAAGAGCAGCCACAGAGCTTTGGTTCAGCACTTACAACAAGAGCAGACACAGAGCTTTGGTTCAGCACTTACAACAAGAGCAGACACAGAGCTTTGGTTCAGCACTTACAACAAGAGCAGACACAGAGCTTTGGTTCAGCACTTACAACAAGAGCAGACACAGAGCTTTGGTTCAGCACTTACAACAAGAGCAGACACAGAGCTTTGGTTCAGCACTTACAACAAGAGCAGACACAGAGCTTTGGTTCAGCACTTACAACAAGAGCAGACACAGAGCTTTGGTTCAGTACTTACAACAAGAGCAGACACAGAGCTTTGGTTCAGTACTTACAACAAGAGCAGACACAGAGCTTTGGTTCAGTACTTACAACAAGAGCAGACACAGAGCTTTGGTTCAGTACTTACAACAAGAGCAGACACAGAGCTTTGGTTCAGCACTTACAACAAGAGCAGACACAGAGCTTTGGTTCAGCACTTACAACAAGAGCAGCCACAGAGCTTTGGTTCAGCACTTACAACAAGAGCAGACACAGAGCTTTGGTTCAGCACTTACAACAAGAGCAGACACAGAGCTTTGGTTCAGCACTTACAACAAGAGCAGACACAGAGCTTTGGTTCAGCACTTACAACAAGAGCAGACACAGAGCTTTGGTTCAGCACTTACAACAAGAGCAGACACAGAGCTTTGGTTCAGCACTTACAACAAGAGCAGACACAGAGCTTTGGTTCAGCACTTACAACAAGAGCAGACACAGAGCTTTGGTTCAGTACTTACAACAAGAGCAGACACAGAGCTTTGGTTCAGCACTTACAACAAGAGCAGACACAGAGCTTTGGTTCAGTACTTACAACAAGAGCAGACACAGAGCTTTGGTTCAGCACTTACAACAAGAGCAGACACAGAGCTTTGGTTCAGCACTTACAACAAGAGCAGACACAGAGCTTTGGTTCAGCACTTACAACAAGAGCAGACACAGAGCTTTGGTTCAGCACTTACAACAAGAGCAGACACAGAGCTTTGGTTCAGCACTTACAACAAGAGCAGACACAGAGCTTTGGTTCAGCACTTACAACAAGAGCAGACACAGAGCTTTGGTTCAGCACTTACAACAAGAGCAGACACAGAGCTTTGGTTCAGTACTTACAACAAGAGCAGACACAGAGCTTTGGTTCAGCACTTACAACAAGAGCAGACACAGAGCTTTGGTTCAGTACTTACAACAAGAGCAGACACAGAGCTTTGGTTCAGCACTTACAACAAGAGCAGACACAGAGCTTTGGTTCAGTACTTACAACAAGAGCAGACACAGAGCTTTGGTTCAGCACTTACAACAAGAGCAGACACAGAGCTTTGGTTCAGTACTTACAACAAGAGCAGACACAGAGCTTTGGTTCAGCACTTACAACAAGAGCAGACACAGAGCTTTGGTTCAGCACTTACAACAAGAGCAGACACAGAGCTTTGGTTCAGCACTTACAACAAGAGCAGACACAGAGCTTTGGTTCAGCACTTACAACAAGAGCAGACACAGAGCTTTGGTTCAGCACTTACAACAAGAGCAGACACAGAGCTTTGGTTCAGCACTTACAACAAGAGCAGACACAGAGCTTTGGTTCAGCACTTACAACAAGAGCAGACACAGAGCTTTGGTTCAGCACTTACAACAAGAGCAGACACAGAGCTTGGTTCAGCACTTACAACAAGAGCAGACACAGAGCTTTGGTTCAGTACTTACAACAAGAGCAGACACAGAGCTTTGGTTCAGCACTTACAACAAGAGCAGACACAGAGCTTTGGTTCAGCACTTACAACAAGAGCAGACACAGAGCTTTGGTTCAGCACTTTACAACAAGAGCAGACACAGAGCTTTGGTTCAGCACTTACAACAAGAGCAGACACAGAGCTTGGTTCAGCACTTACACAAGAGCAGACACAGAGCTTTGTTCAGTACTTACAACAAGAGCAGACACAGAGCTTGGTTCAGCACTTACAACAAGAGCAGACACAGAGCTTTGGTTCAGCACTTACAACAAGAGCAGACAAAGAGCTTTGGTTCAGCACTTACAACAAGAGCAGACACAGAGCTTTGGTTCAGCACTTACAACAAGAGCAGACACAGAGCTTTGGTTCAGCACTTACAACAAGAGCAGACACAGAGCTTTGGTTCAGCTACTTACAACAAGAGCAGACACAGAGCTTTGGTTCAGCACTTACAAACAAGAGCAGACACAGAGCTTTGGTTCAGCACTTACAACAAGAGCAGACACAGAGCTTTGGTTCAGCACTTACAACAAGAGCAGACACAGAGCTTTGGTTCAGCACTTACAACACGAGCAGACACAGAGCTTTGGTTCAGTCACATTACAACAAGAGCAGACACAGAGCTTTGTTCAGCACTTACAACAAGAGCAGACACAGAGCTTTGGTTCAGCACTTACACAGCAAGAGCAGACACAGAGCTTTGGTTCAGCACTTACAACAAGAGCAGACACAGAGCTTTGGTTCAGCACTTACAACAAGAGCAGACACAGAGCTTTGGTTCAGCACTTACAACAAGAGCAGACACAGAGCTTTGATGGTTCAGCACTTACAACAAGAGCAGAACTACAGAGCTTTGGTTCAGTACTTACAACAAGAGCAGACACAGAGCTTTGGTTCAGTACTACAACAAGAGCAGACACAGAGCTTTGGTTCAGTACTTACAACAAGAGCAGACACAGAGCTTTGGTTCAGCACTTACAACAAGAGCAGACACAGAGCTTTGGTTCAGCACTTACAACAAGAGCAGACACAGAGCTTTGGTTCAGCACTTACAACAAGAGCAGACACAGAGCTTTGGTTCAGCACTTACAACAAGAGCAGACACAGAGCTTTGGTTCAGCACTTACAACAAGAGCAGACACAGAGCTTTGGTTCAGCACTTACAACAAGAGCAGACACAGAGCTTTGGGTTCAGCACTTACAACAAGAGCAGACACAGAGCTTTGGTTCAGCACTTACAACAAGAGCAGACACAGAGCTTTGATTCAGCACTTACAACAAGAGCAGACACAGAGCTTGGTTCAGCACTTACAACAAGAGCAGACACAGAGCTTTGGTTCAGCACTTACAACAAGAGCAGACACAGAGCTTTGGTTCAGCAGCTTACAACAAGAGCAGACACAGAGCTTTGGTTCAGCACTTACAACAAGAGCAGACACAGAGCTTTGGTTCAGCACTTACAACAAGAGCAGACACAGAGCTTTGGTTCAGCACTTACAACAAGAGCAGACAGACAGAGCTTTGGTTCAGTACTTACAACAAGAGCAGACACAGAGCTTTGGTTCAGCACTTACAACAAGAGCAGACACAGAGCTTTGGTTCAGTACTTACAACAAGAGCAGCCACAGAGCTTTGGTTCAGTACTTACAACAAGAGCAGCCACAGAGCTTTGGTTCAGTACTTACAACAAGAGCAGCCACAGAGCTTGGTTCAGTACTTACAACAAGAGCAGCCACAGAGCTTTGGTTCAGCACTTACAACAAGAGCAGACACAGAGCTTTGGTTCAGTACTTACAACAAGAGCAGACACAGAGCTTTGGTTCAGTACTTACAACAAGAGCAGACACAGAGCTTTGGTTCAGTACTTACAACAAGAGCAGCCACAGAGCTTTGGTTCAGTACTTACAACAAGAGCAGCCACAGAGCTTTGGTTCAGTACTTACAACAAGAGCAGCCACAGAGCTTTGGTCAGTACTTACAACAAGAGCAGCCACAGAGCTTTGGTTCAGTACTTACAACAAGAGCAAGCCACAGAGCTTTGGTTCAGCTACTTACAACAAGAGCAGACACAGAGCTTTGGTTCAGCACTTACAACAAGAGCAGACACAGAGCTTTGGTTCAGTACTTACAACAAGAGCAGACACAGAGCTTTGGTTCAGTACTTACAACAAGAGCAGACACAGAGCTTTGGTTCAGCACTTACAACAAGAGCAGACACAGAGCTTTGGTTCAGCACTTACAACAAGAGCAGACACAGAGCTTTGGTTCAGCACTTACAACAAGAGCAGACACAGAGCTTTGGTTCAGCACTTACAACAAGAGCAGACACAGAGCTTTGGTTCAGCACTTACAACAAGAGCAGACACAGAGCTTTGGTTCAGCACTTACAACAAGAGCAAGACACAGAGCTTTGGTTCAGCACTTACAAACAAGAGCAGACACAGAGCTTTGGTTCAGCACTTACAACAAGAGCAGACACAGAGCTTTGGTTCAGCACTTACAACAAGAGCAGACACAGAGCTTTGGTTCAGCACTTACAACAAGAGCAGACACAGAGCTTTGGTTCAGCACTTACAACAAGAGCAGACACAGAGCTTTGGTTCAGTACTTACAACAAGAGCAGACACAGAGCTTTGGTTCAGCACTTACAACAAGAGCAGACACAGAGCTTTGGTTCAGTACTTACAACAAGAGCAGCCACAGAGCTTTGGTTCAGTACTTACAACAAGAGCAGCCACAGAGCTTTGGTTCAGTACTTACAACAAGAGCAGCCACAGAGCTTTGGTTCAGTACTTACAACAAGAGCAGCCACAGAGCTTTGGTTCAGTACTTACAACAAGAGCAGACACAGAGCTTTGGTTCAGCACTTACAACAAGAGCAGACACAGAGCTTTGGTTCAGTACTTACAACAAGAGCAGACACAGAGCTTTGGTTCAGCACTTACAACAAGAGCAGACACAGAGCTTTGGTTCAGTACTTACAACAAGAGCAGCCACAGAGCTTTGGTTCAGTACTTACAACAAGAGCAGCCACAGAGCTTTGGTTCAGTACTTACAACAAGAGCAGCCACAGAGCTTTGGTTCAGTACTTACAACAAGAGCAGACACAGAGCTTTGGTTCAGCACTTACAACAAGAGCAGACACAGAGCTTTGGTTCAGTACTTACAACAAGAGCAGACACAGAGCTTTGGTTCAGTACTTACAACAAGAGCAGACACAGAGCTTTGGTTCAGCACTTACAACAAGAGCAGACACAGAGCTTTGGTTCAGCACTTACAACAAGAGCAGACACAGAGCTTTGGTTCAGCACTTACAACAAGAGCAGACACAGAGCTTTGGTTCAGCACTTACAACAAGAGCAGACACAGAGCTTTGGTTCAGTACTTACAACAAGAGCAGACACAGAGCTTTGGTTCAGCACTTACAACAAGAGCAGACACAGAGCTTTGGTTCAGTACTTACAACAAGAGCAGACACAGAGCTTTGGTTCAGTACTTACAACAAGAGCAGACACAGAGCTTTGGTTCAGCACTTACAACAAGAGCAGACACAGAGCTTTGTTTCAGTACTTACAACAAGAGCAGCCACAGAGCTTTGGTTCAGTACTTACAACAAGAGCAGCCACAGAGCTTTGGTTCAGTACTTACAACAAGAGCAGCCACAGAGCTTTGGTTCAGTACTTACAACAAGAGCAGCCACAGAGCTTTGGTTCAGAACTTACAACAAGAGCAGACACAGAGCTTTGGTTCAGCACTTACAACAAGAGCAGACACAGAGCTTTGGTTCAGCACTTACAACAAGAGCAGACACAGAGCTTTGGTTCAGTACTTACAACAAGAGCAGACACAGAGCTTTGGTTCAGCACTTACCAACATCCTGTGGCGATGTAACAAGTCCAAAGAAGATCATCACAGCTCCAGACAGCAGCACACAAGATGTCATTAGAAAGGCGTACTGGGGGAATCAACAACGATTAAATGCCTGCGTGTGTGATATGTTGTGGTAAAACTGGTCTTGTGGGACTAGACAGCACAACAACAACAACAGACTGACACGTTTCGTCAGTCAGTCAGTCAGTCAGACAGACAGACACAGACAGGCAGACAGACAGGCAGGCAGGCAGGCAGGCAGACAGACAGAAGTGGATTATTGGCCGAGTTTTCATATATTCTGCATAAAAAATAAAAAGCTACAGGCTAGGTTATTTGCTCTAACAATTCAACATTACATTTCTCTTGTTGTTAACCAAAATATTTCCAGCCTTCTATGCACATTTGATCCCAAATAGTTCTTATTTTGATCCAGTTTGTCCCAGTTGTTACTATGACCCAGTTTGTCGCAGTTGTTACTTTTTGATTATGTCCTACATAAGAAATTCCCGTGAAAAGGATGTATGGATGTAAGACGTGGACACTGAGCAGGCAAGCTGAAAAACATCTAATGGCAATGGAAATGTGGTTTCTGAGAAAAATACAAAGAATACCATGGACAGACAGAAAAGCCAATGGGCAGGTCCTACAAGAGGCACATGAAAACCATAAACTGATTAGAGAAACAAACATATCAAAACTTTTTGACATGTTATGAGAAGAAATAGCTAGCAAGAATTAGGGCAAAAGAACAAGGGGAAGGCAAAGAAGTAAATACCTGGGTGGCTTGGCTATTTGGCATGGCCGAGACAAGAAAATGAAGCTGATCCATAACTCTGGTGATCATGTGAGATAGCAAAACCGCCCATGCTTATCGGCATGGCACATGATGATGATGAAAGTGATCATTGGTAGAATTTTAACTCAACATTTTACCCGGGCAGTGCCGTTAGGCTACTCTTTTTTGATTTCCAATTGCCAAGGGATGTTTTATACATATGGGCATCCGATCTCACTTCCCAGAGACCAGGGGAAATTTTATTACTAAAAATCCAAATGAAAGAATCTCGATCCTCACCGGGGCTTGAACCCGGGGCCTCCAGTGCTTGAAGCGGACACCATACCTCAAGACCACTCAGCTCCCCTAACACTGGTTTCATAGTATTGCAGCATAAAGTTAATATAATTTGTGTCATACTATCCCAGTGTAAAGTTATGATAAATGGTTAAACACTATCTCAATGTAAAGTTGTGATAAATGGTTACATACTATCTCAGTGTAAAGTTATGATAAAAGGTTTCACTCTATCTCAGTGTAAAGTTATTATAAATGGTTTCACTCTATCTCAGTGTCAAGTTATGATAAATGGTTTCACTCTATCTCAGTGTAAAGTTATGATAAATGGTTACATACTATCTCAGTGTAAAGTTATGATAAATGGTTACATACTATCTCAGTGTAAAGTTATTATAAATGGTTTCACTCTATCTCAGTGTCAAGTTATGATAAATGGTTTCACTCTATCTCAGTGTCAAGTTATGATAAATGGTTTCACTCTATCTCAACATAAAGTTATGATAAATGGTTTCATTCTATCTCAACATAGAGTTATGATAAATGGTTTCACTCTATTTCAACATAAAGTTATGATAAATGGTTTCACTCTATCTCAACATAAAGTTATGATAAATGGTTTCACTCTATCTCAACATAAAGTTATGATAAATGGTTTCACTCTATCTCAACATAAAGTTATGATAAATGGTTTCACTCTATTTCAACATAAAGTTATGATAAATGGTTTCACTCTATCTCAACATAAAGTTATGATAAATGGTTTCACTCTATCTCAACATAATCATCATCATCATCAAGTGCCATGCCGGCTGGCGTAGGCGTTCATGGCTCTCCATAGATCTCGGTCTTTGGTTTTCTGGATCAACTCTGCTGCTGATATTCCTCCATGCCACCGTCTCAATCCATCCAACATCACTTCTCTTGGTCTACCTCTGCCTCTCTTCCCCTCGATCTTTCCAGTTGTTACGATGTTCTCCAATACCTCTCTTCTCATCACATGACCGAGGAAAGCTGTTTGTCAGCTGTATCTCAACATAAAGTTATGATAAATGGTTTCACTCTATCTCAACATAAAGTTATGATAAATGGTTTCACTCTATCTCAACATAAAGTTATGATAAATGGTTTCACTCTATCTCAACATAGAGTTATGATAAATGGTTTCACTCTATTTCAACATAAAGTTATGATAAATGGTTTCACTCTATTTCAACATAAAGTTATGATAAATGGTTTCACTCTATCTCAACATAAAGTTATGATAAATGGTTTCACTCTATCTCAGTGTCAAGAGCACAGGAAGTGGTACCTGGTATCCATAGGACAAGACTGAAGCGGCCATAAACGTGCCAATGATGTTGCCCACCGAGGCGCAGGAACTCCAGATGCCAAGTAACATGCCACGGCTGAAAGTAGACAGCAAACGATGACATCATTGACACTAGTATGTAAAAGTCGTTTAAAAGTCGACAGGGTCAACTTAATTGCACTGGGTGTTTATCTCATATGTCTCAGTCTCTGTCCACAGTGCAGGCTGCCAAAAGCGTCACACAAAGCACGAACTACGTAGCTCCACCGATGACCCCCAGGAGTCTCTGAAAAAATGTACTCGTGAATTGAAAGACGCAGCCCGGAACTGAACTCACGACCTTCGGAGCCCGAGTCAGATGGCTTGACCAAGACACTAGTAAATGAACCTTGGTGGTATAGTAAATTGTGCACATGCTTATCAGCAGGGTTGTCCTGGTTCAATCACCAGTTGTAGAAAGCTCCGTGTTTCCTGTACAGTTTTGGGGCCAACAGAACCTCATAAAATACGATATTACAAATTTGTCCGGGCAAATCAAAGTAGTCAATCTAATGCTGCCCATATTGACCGGGATACTAGCCTGGGTGTGCTGTTTGGCCACTGAAAATATGGGCCAAACATTATCGCAAATATCACATCTATGTTGCTCATTTATAGCTCTGATGCCCATTTATAGCTCTGATGTCCAGTTATATCTCTGATGCACATTTATATCTCTCATACCCATTTATATATCTAATGTCCATTTATATATATCCCTTACCGATTTATATCTCTCATACCCATTTATATCTCTGATGCCCATTTATATATGTGATGCCAATTTTACCAGGCCAGGTTGGTTGCAAGCTGTACATGGCCAGGTAAAGAATTCTTCTACAAATAAGGACTCAGACCTCTTTGTTGGTAAGTCAAGGATCAATCTATCAAGCTTCTGTGGCTTCTACTCAAATTAAAACAATAACATATATACAAGACATACTTTTTTATTCTTCATTCTGATTTTCCTGTTATGCCTTTTTTTGGGGCGAGTTTGGGAATAACTTTCTGGACAGAACCTGTGTACAAGCTGGCATTCCTTGTTTCTACTAATTCATCAGGTGTTTTTACAATTCTTTTAAATCTGTCCATGGTGCTCCCAGTATTCTTCTACAGAAGCACAACTTTGGGGTAACACTGCGAGAACAGCAAATTAGAAGATGGCTGGCCAAACAAGAACACTACGCAAGAAGCCAAAGAAGATTGATAAACCAACACAGAACTGGTGTCGTTAGCTGCTACACGCTGCAGGATTTGCTGAGGAGGGGATCCGAGCACTTATTGACTGAATGGTTCGATGTGCAATGAGGATGATCTGTTGAATAACTAACTAACTAAATGTGACTAACTAACTAAACTGACTGACTGACTGACTGACTGACTGACGGACGGACGAACGAACTAACTAAACTAACTAACTAACTAATGAACTAACTAACTAACGAACTAACTAACTAACTAACGGACGGACAGACGGACGGACGTACGGATGAACGAACTAAACTAACTAACTAACTAACTAACTAACTAACTAAACAAGACCAGACCAGACCAGACCAGACAGACCAACGAACAAACGAAACGAAATGAAACTCTTGGTTCACTTCAATACATCAGAAATGATTCAGAATCAGCTCTATATGACTCTTCAGTTCCCTCATTCTTACGTCTGACAGAGCCATTTTGTATAAAATATTCTTCACCTCGTGGGATGCTGTTTTAGCTGGAAGCATTCTACACTTTATCTAGAATACACTGTCCATGCGTGGTTATCATGATGTTAGATATCTGAACTCTCAGACTCGTTATATTTACTACAATATTGTATTCTGGTGGACTACTTTTCTTTGTGACTACAATTACTTCTAATTTTATGTTAGTTAGACTGAGTCCTTTATTTCAAACCCTAGTGACTGCACAAATGAGAGGCCTTCTTCGTGGCGAACACCTACAATGGTGTAAACATTAATATGGTAATTGGTAGTTTTAACGTTTTATATCCAAGTCTGTTTTCTTTCTATTCCATGTAAACTTTATGAACTTATACACAGAGTATGAATAAATTACTAATACTAAACAGACAGAAACTGGAGAATACACATGAACAGAGAATACATACAAATAGAGAATATACACGAACAGAGAATACACACAAACAGAGAATACACACAAAAAGAGAATACACATGAATAGAGAATACACATGAACAGAGAATACACACAAACAGAGAATACACACAAACAGAGAATACACATGAATTGAGAATACACATGGACAGAGAATACACACAAACAGAGAATACACATGGACAGAGAATACACACAAAAAGAGAATACACATGAATTGAGAATACACATGGACAGAGAATACACACAAACAGAGAATACACATGGACAGAGAATACACACAAAAAGAGAATACACATGAATAGAGAATACACATGAACAGAGAATACACACAAACAGAGAATACACACAAACAGAGAATACACACATAAAGAGAATACACATGAATAGAGAATACACATGAACAGAGAATACACACAAACAGAGAATACACACAAACAGAGAATACACATGAATTGAGAATACACATGGACAGAGAATACACACAAACAGAGAATACACATGGACAGAGAATACACACAAAAAGAGAATACACATGAATAGAGAATACACATGAACAGAGAATACACACAAAAAGAGAATACACATGAATAGAGAATACACATGAACAGAGAATACACACAAACAGAGAATACACACAAACAGAGAATACACATGAATAGAGAATACACATGGACAGATAATACACACAAACAGAGAATACACATGAACAGATGGTTCAGAATTCAGTGTTCACAGAAAACACATGAACAGATGGTTCAGAATTCAGTGTTCACAGAATACACATGAACAGATGGATCAGAATTCAGTGTTCACAGAATACACATGAACAGATGGATCAGAATTCAGTGTTCACAGAATACACATGAACAGATGGATCAGAATTCAGTGTTCACAGAATACACATGAACAGATGGTTCAGAATTCAGTGTTCACAGACCTGCTCTGCCCAAACCAGTTGCCCATGCAGGCCACAACCACGGGCCAGCCGGTTGACTGCAGCAAACCATTGACGATCCAGATGAAGACATAGAAGTACTCATTGTAGAAAGCAGCCCACTCACAAACACAACCAAAAATGAACACCTGAAAAGGAATAAGAGATTTTAAACTGTTGAGCACTGCTAATGAACTGTATTTGATTGTGTTTAGCTCAATGTGCAGCATGCACCCATACTTAAATAAAACAGTTCTTTTACACATGAGAATGTTGAAAGTGCTACGGGCAGTCAATATGAGTGACCTAAATGTTTTGAAAGCCATCTACATACACAGAAGACTTATCACAAACATTAATAAAGATGTGTCACAAACATCAATAGAGATTTACCACACATCAATAAAGACTCGTCGCAAACAACAATAGAAGCAGTCAACATTCTGTAGTCGTATCATGAATACTGAATCTGAGGATCAATATCCACACAACGGGGAGCATTCGCACACATGGTCCACCCCCCTCTTCAAAAAGCCACCAGTTAATTATTCCAGTAGCAATTTGCTTAGAAGTCCACCTGACTTTTCCTGTGTTTTGAGTATCATCCAGACCCTCCACTCACTTCCTTCAGAATCAATCTTTCCAGATGTGGATACTCTGTCTGTTCAGCAGCACTTTCCACCTGTTCCCAGAGAGCCTTCACCACACACCTTTATCATAAAGTAGCAGCTCTCCACCCAGAGGGGCATCGGCACAGCTAATCTATCGGCCGGTTCGCTGCTCCAGCATGTTCACTTCATGATGAGAGAACAACTAAAACTGGGAAGATTAATGGACAAAAGAGCTAGAAGAAGGCAGAGAGAGAAGATACTGGACAGTCTGGTGTAGAAGGAAATAAATCAGCAATCAGCACATGGACTGGAAGGAAGGAAGAAAATCCACAAGAAATGTTGTTGTTGTTTGTCCATCAAGAATAATGATGACCATTCATTTCATTTAGCGGGGTTGAAAGTATGGAGTCATGAGCTCTAAGATGGCCACAAGAAATAAACCCTACAAGGTAACAGTCAAAACAGCTGCTGCACTAAATCCAAAGTTATAGAATATAAAACAGCAGAAACAGCTTTAAAACAAACGTAAACTGAAAATTTAGCTTTAGAAATAATTATAACCATAACGGGGAAAACTTGCAAACAACTTTCACCTGTTATATCTGAAGATTTCCCAATATGACACCAGAATAACACAGAGATGCGTGAACTGGAAGGTGTACAGTAGATGTGTTTATAGGCAGATTTAGAACTGTAAGTAACACAATTACAGAGAGAATTGGAAGGTGTACAATAGATGTGTTTATTGACAGATTTAGAACTTAAGTAGAACAATTACAGGGAGAACTGGAAGGTGTACAATAGATGTGTTTATTGACAGATTTAGAACTTAAGTAAAACATTTACAGGGAGAACTGGAAGGTGTACAATAGATGTGTTTATTGACAGATTTAGAACTTAAGTAAAACAATTACAGGGAGAACTGGAAGGTGTACAATAGATGTGTTTATTGACAGATTTAGAACTTAAGTAAAACAATTACAGGGAGAACTGGAAGGTGTACAATAGATGTGTTTATTGACAGATTTAGAACTGTAAGTAATACAATTACAGGGAGAACTGGAAGGTGTACAATAGATGTGTTTATTAACAGATTTAGAACTTAAGTAAAACAATTACAGGGAGAATTGGAAGGTGTACAATAGATGTGTTTATTGACAGATTTAGAACTTAAGTAAAACAATTACAGGGAGAACTGGAAGGTGTACAATAGATGTGTTTATTGACAAATTTAGAACTTAAGTAAAATAATTACAGGGAGAACTGGAAGGTGTACAGTAGATGTGTTTATTGACAGATTTAGAACTGTAAGTAATACAATTACAGGGAGAACTGGAAGGTGTACAATAGATGTGTTTATTGACAGATGTAGAACTTAAGTAAAACAATTACAGGGAGAACTGGAAGGTGTACAATAGATGTGTTTATTGACAGATTTAGAACTTAAGTAAAACAATTACAGGGAGAACTGGAAGGTGTACAATAGATGTGTTTATTGACAGATTTAGAACTGTAAGTAATACAATTACAGGGAGAACTGGAAGGTGTACAGTAGATGTGTTTATTGACAGATTTAGAACTTAAGTAAAACAATTACAGGGAGAACTGGAAGGTGTACAATAGATGTGTTTATTGACAGATTTAGAACTTAAGTAAAACAATTACAGGGAGAACTGGAAGGTGTACAATAGATGTGTTTATTGACAGATTTAGAACTTAAGTAAAACAATTACAGAGAGAACTGGAAGGTGTACAGTAGATGTGTTTATTGACAGATTTAGAACTTAAGTAAAACAATTACAGGGAGAACTGGAAGGTGTACAATAGATGTGTTTATTGACAGATTTAGAACTTAAGTAAAACAATTACAGGGAGAACTGGAAGGTGTACAATAGATGTGTTTATTGACAGATTTAGAACTATAAGTAATACAATTACAGGGAGAACTGGAAGGTGTACAGTAGATGTGTTTATTGACAGATTTAGAACTGTAAGTAATACAATTACAGGGAGAACTGGAAGGTGTACAATAGATGTGTTTATTGACAGATTTAGAACTTAAGTAAAACAATTACAGGGAGAACTGGAAGGTGTACAATAGATGTGTTTATTGACAGATTTAGAACTTAAGTAAAACAATTACAGGGAGAATTGGAAGGTGTACAATAGATGTGTTTATTGACAGATTTAGAACTGTAAGTAATACAATTACAGGGAGAACTGGAAGGTCTACAAGAGATGTGTTTATTGACAGATTTAGAACTTAAGTAAAACAATTACAGGGAGAACTGGAAGGTGTACAATAGATGTGTTTATTGACAGATTTAGAACTTAAGTAAAACAATCACAGGGAGAATTGGAAGGTGTACAATAGATGTGTTTATTGACAGATTTAGAACTTAAGTAAAACAATTACAGGGAGAACTGGAAGGTGTACAATGGATGTGTTTATTGACAGATTTAGAACTTATGTAAAACAATTACAGGGAGAATTGGAAGGTGTACAATAGATGTGTTTATTGACAGATTTAGAACTTAAGTAAAACAATTACAGGGAGAACTGGAAGGTGTACAATAGATGTGTTTATTGACAGATTTAGAACTTAAGTAAAACAATTACAGGGAGAATTGGAAGGTGTACAATTGATGTGTTTATTGACAGATTTAGAACTTAAGTAAAACAATTACAGGGAGAACTGGAAGGTGTACAATAGATGTGTTTATTGACAGATTTAGAACTTAAGTAAAACAATTACAGGGAGAACTGGAAGGTGTACAGTAGATGTGTTTATTGACAGATTTAGAACTTAAGTAAAACAATTACAGGGAGAACTGGAAGGTGTACAATAGATGTGTTTATTGACAGATTTAGAACTGTAAGTAATACAATTACAGGGAGATCTGGAAGGTGTACAGTAGATGTGTTTATTGACAGATGTAGAACTTAAGTAAAACAATTACAGGGAGAACTGGAAGGTGTACAGTAGATGTGTTTATTGACAGATTTAGAACTGTAAGTAATACAATTACAGGGAGAACTAGAAGGTGTACAATAGATGTGTTTATTGACAGATTTAGAACTTAAGTAAAACAATTACAGGGAGAACTGGAAGGTGTACAGTAGATGTGTTTATTGACAGATTTAGAACTGTAAGTAATACAATTACAGAGAGAACTGGAAGGTGTACAATAGAT
The DNA here is from genome assembly GCA_014155875.1 of Cepaea nemoralis. Classification (NCBI taxonomy): domain Eukaryota; kingdom Metazoa; phylum Mollusca; class Gastropoda; order Stylommatophora; family Helicidae; genus Cepaea; species Cepaea nemoralis. The sequence goes on along the minus strand of JACEFZ010017917.1, from coordinate 40,147 downwards.
GTGTTTATTGACAGATTTAGAACTGTAAGTAATACAATTACAGGGAGAACTGGAAGGTGTACAATAGATGTGTTTATTGACAGATTTAGAACTGTAAGTAATACAATTACAGGGAGAACTGGAAGGTGTACAATAGATGTGTTTATTGACAGATTTAGAACTGTAAGTAAAACAATTACAGAGAGAATTGGAAGGTGTACAGTAGATGTGTTTATTGACAGATTTAGAACTGTAAGTAATACAATTACAGAGAGAACTGGAAGGTGTACAATAGATGTGTTTATTGACAGATTTAGAACTGTAAGTAAAACAATTACAGAGAGAATTGGAAGGTGTACAGTAGATGTGTTTATTGACAGATTTAGAACTGTAAGTAAAACAATTAGAGAGAGAATTGGAAGGTGTACAATAGATGTGTTTATTGACAGATTTAGAACTGTAAGTAAAACAATTACAGGGAGAACTGGAAGGTGTACAGTAGATGTGTTTATTGACAGATTTAGAACTGTAAGTAATACAATTACAGAGAGAACTGGAAGGTGTACAATAGATGTGTTTATTGACAGAATTAGAACTTAAGTAAAACAATTACAGGGAGAACTGGAAGGTGTACAGTAGATGTGTTTATTGACAGATTTAGAACTGTAAGTAATACAATTACAGGGAGAACTGGAAGGTGTACAATAGATGTGTTTATTGACAGATTTAGACTGTAAGTAATACAATTACAGGGAGAACTGGAAGGTGTACAATAGATGTGTTTATTGACAGATTTAGAACTGTAAGTAATACAATTACAGAGAGAAACTGGAAGGTGTACAATAGATGTGTTTATTGACCAGATTTAGAACTGTAAGTAATACAATTACAGGGAGAACTGGAAGGTGTACAATAGATTGTGTTATTGACAGATTTAGAACTGTAAGTAATGACAATATACTGAGGGGAGTAAATGGGAAGGTGGTACAGTAGATGTGTTTATTGACAGATTTAGAACTGTAAGTAATACAATTACGGGAGAACTGGAAGGTGTACATAGATGTGTTTATTGACAGATTTAGAACTTAAGTAAACAATTACAAGGGAGAACTGGAAGGGTACAGTAGATGTGTTTATTGACAGATTTAGAACTGTAAGTAATACAATTACAGGGAGAACTGGAAGGTGTACAATAGATGTGTTTTAGTGACACGATTGTAGAACTGTAAGTAACACAATTACAGAGAGAACTGGAAGGTGTACAATAGTATTGTATTATTGACAGATTTAGGAACTTAAGTAAAACAATTACAGGGAGAACTGGAGGGTGTACAATAGATGTGTTTATTGACAGATTTAGAACTGTAAGTAACACAATTACAGAGAGAACTGGAAGGTGTACAATAGATGTGTTTATTGACAGTATTTAGAACTTAAGTAATACAATTACAGAGAGAACTGGAAGGTGTACAATAGATGTGTTTATTGGACCAGATTTAGAACTGTAAGTAATACAATTACAGAGAGAACTGGAAGGTGTACAATAGATGTGTTTATTGACAGATTTAGAACTTAAGTAAAACAATTACAGGGAGAACTGGAAGGTGTACAGTAGATGTGTTTATTGACAGATTTAGAACTTCAGTAAAACATTACAGGGAGAACTGGAAGGTGTACAGTAAATGTGTTTATTGACAGATTTAGAACTGTAAGTAATACAATTACCAGAGAGAACTGGAAGGTGTACAATAGATGTGTTTATTGACAGATTTAGAACTTAAGTAAAACAATTACAGGGAGAACTGGAAGGTGTACAGTAGATGTGTTCATTGACAGATTTAGAACTGTAAGTAACCACATTACAGAGAGAACTGGAAGGTGTACAATAGATGTGTTTATTGACAGATTTAGAACTGTAAGTAATACAATTACAGGGAGAACTGGAGGTGTACAGTAGATGTGTTTATTGACAGATTTAGAACTTAAGTAAAACAATTACAGGGAGAACTGAAGGTGTACAGTAGATGTGTTTATTGGACAGATTTAGAAACTTAAGTAAACAATTACAGGGAGAACTGGAAGGTGTACAGTAGATGTTGTTTATTGCACAGATTTAGAACTGTAAGTAATACAATTACAGGGAGAACTGGAAAGGTGTACAGTAGATGTGTTTATTGACAGATTTAGAACTGTAAGTAATACAATTACAGGGATGAACTGGAAGGTGTACAATAGATGTGTTTATTGACAGATTTAGAACTTAAGTAAAACAATTACAGGAGAACTGGAAGTGTACAGTAGATGTGTTTATTGACAGATTTGAGAACTGTAGTAATACAATTACAGGGAGAATGGAAGGTGTACAATAGATGTGTTTATTGACAGATTTAGAACTGTAAGTAACACAATTACAGAGGAGAACTGGAAGGTGTACAATAGATGTGTTTATTGACAGATTTAGAACTTAAGTAAAACAATTACAGGGAGAACTGGAAGGTGTACAATAGATGTGTTTATTGACAGATTTAGAACTGTAAGTAACCAATTACAGAGAGAACTGGAAGGTGTACAATAGATGTGTTTATTGACAGATTTAGAACTTAAGTAATACAATTACAGAGAGAACTGGAAGGTGTACAATAGATGTGTTTATTGACAGATTTAGAACTGTAAGTAATACAATTACAGAGAGAACTGGAAGGTGTACAATAGATGTGTTTATTGACAGATTTAGAACTTAAGTAAAACAATTACAGGGAGAACTGGAAGGTGTACAGTAGATGTGTTTATTGACAGATTTAGAAACTTAAGTAAAACAATTACAGGGAGAACTTGGAAGGTGTACAGTAAATGTGTTTTATTGTACAGATTTAGAACTGTAAGTAATACAATTACAGAGAGAACTGGAAGGTGTACAATAGATGTGTTTATTGACAGATTTAGAACTTAAGTAAAACAATTACAGGAGAACTGGAAGGTGTACAGTAGATGTGTTTATTGACAGATTTAGAACTGTAAGTAACACAATTACAGAGAGAACTGGAAGGTGTACAATAGATGTGTTTATTAACAGATTTAGAACTGTAAGTATATACAATTACAGGGAGAACTGGAAGGTGTACAGTAGATGTGTTTTATTGACAGATTAGAACTTAAGTAAAACAATTACAGGGAGAACTGGAAGGTGTACAGTAGATGTGTTTATTGACAGATTTAGAACTTAAGTAAAACAATTACAGGGAGAACTGGAAGGTGTACAGTAGATGTGTTTATTGACAGATTTAGAACTTAAGTAACACAATAACAGGGAGAACTGGAAGGTGTACAATAGATGTGTTTATTGACAGATTTAGAAATGTAAGTAATACAATTACAGGGAGAACTGGAAGGTGTACAGTAGATGTGTTTATTGACAGATTTAGAACTGTAAGTAAAACAATTACAGGGAGAACTGGAAGGTGTACAGTAGATGTGTTTATTGACAGATTTAGAACTGTAAGTAACACAATTACAGAGAGAACTGGAAGGTGTACAATAGATGTGTTTATTGACAGACTTAGAACTTAAGTAATACAATTACAGAGAGAACTGGAAGGTGTACAGTAGATGTGTTTATTGACAGATTTAGAACTGTAAGTAATACAATTACAGGGAGAACTGGAAGGTGTACAATAGATGTGTTTATTGACAGATTTAGAACTGTAAGTAACACAATTACAGAGAGAATTGGAAGGTGTACAATAGATGTGTTTATTGACAGATTTAGAACTTAAGTAAAACAATTACAGGGAGAACTGGAAGGTGTACAGTAGATGTGTTTATTGACAGATTTAGAACTGTAAGTAATACATTACAGGGAGAACTGGAAGGTGTACAATAGATTGTTGTTTATTGACAGATTTAGAACTGTAAGTAACACAATTACAGAGAGAACTGGAAGGTGTACAATCGATGTGTTATTGACAGATTTAGAACTTAAGTAAAACAATTACAGGGAGAACTGGAAGGTGTACAATAGATGTGTTTATTGACAGATTTAGAACTGTAAGTAACACAATTACAGAGAGAACTGGAAGGTGTACAATAGATGTGTTTATTGACAGATTTAGAACTTAAGTAATACAATTACAGGGAGAACTGGAAGGTGTACAATAGATGTGTTTATTGACAGATTAGAACTGTAAGTAATACAATTACAGAGAGAACTGAAGGTGTACAATAGATGTGTGTTATTGACAGATTTAGAACTTAAGTAAAACAATTACAGGGAGAACTGGAAGGTGTACAGTAGATGTGTTTATTGACAGATTTAGAACTTAAGTAAAACAATTACAGGGAGAACTGGAAGGTGTACAGTAAATGTGTTTATTGACAGATTTAGAACTGTAAGTAATACAATTACAGAGAGAACTGGAAGGTGTACAATAGATGTGTTTATTGACAGATTTAGAACTTAAGTAAAACAATTACAGGGAGAACTGGAAGGTGTACAGTAGATGTGTTTATTGACAGATTTAGAACTGTAAGTAACACAATTACAGAGAGAACTGGAAGGTGTACAATAGATGTGTTTATTGACAGATTTAGAACTGTAAGTAATACAATTACAGGGAGAACTGGAAGGTGTACAGTAGATGTGTTTATTGACAGATTTAGAACTTAAGTAAAACAATTACAGGGAGAACTGGAAGGTGTACAGTAGATGTGTTTATTGACAGATTTAGAACTTAAGTAAAACAATTACAGGGAGAACTGGAAGGTGTACAGTAGATGTGTTTATTGACAGATTTAGAACTTAAGTAACACAATAACAGGGAGAACTGGAAGGTGTACAATAGATGTGTTTATTGACAGATTTAGAAATGTAAGTAATACAATTACAGGGAGAACTGGAAGGTGTACAGTAGATGTGTTTATTGACAGATTTAGAACTGTAAGTAAAACAATTACAGGGAGAACTGGAAGGTGTACAGTAGATGTGTTTATTGACAGATTTAGAACTGTAAGTAACACAATTACAGAGAGAACTGGAAGGTGTACAATAGATGTGTTTATTGACAGATTTAGAACTTAAGTAATACAATTACAGAGAGAACTGGAAGGTGTACAGTAGATGTGTTTATTGACAGATTTAGAACTGTAAGTAATACAATTACAGGGAGAACTGGAAGGTGTACAATAGATGTGTTTATTGACAGATTTAGAACTGTAAGTAACACAATTACAGAGAGAATTGGAAGGTGTACAATAGATGTGTTTATTGACAGATTTAGAACTGTAAGTAAAACAATTACAGAGAGAATTGGAAGGTGTACAGTAGATGTGTTTATTGACAGATTTAGAACTGTAAGTAAAACAATTACAGAGAGAATTGGAAGGTGTACAATAGATGTGTTTATTGACAGATTTAGAACTGTAAGTAAAACAATTACAGGGAGAACTGGAAGGTGTACAGTAGATGTGTTTATTGACAGATTTAGAACTGTAAGTAATACAATTACAGAGAGAACTGGAAGGTGTACAATAGATGTGTTTATTGACAGAATTAGAACTTAAGTAAAACAATTACAGGGAGAACTGGAAGGTGTACAGTAGATGTGTTTATTGACAGATTTAGAACTGTAAGTAATACAATTACAGGGAGAACTGGAAGGTGTACAATAGATGTGTTTATTGACAGATTTAGAACTGTAAGTAATACAATTACAGGGAGAACTGGAAGGTGTACAATAGATGTGTTTATTGACAGATTTAGAACTGTAAGTAATACAATTACAGAGAGAACTGGAAGGTGTACAATAGATGTGTTTATTGACAGATTTAGAACTGTAAGTAATACAATTACAGGGAGAACTGGAAGGTGTACAATAGATGTGTTTATTGACAGATTTAGAACTGTAAGTAATACAATTACAGGGAGAACTGGAAGGTGTACAGTAGATGTGTTTATTGACAGATTTAGAACTGTAAGTAATACAATTACAGGGAGAACTGGAAGGTGTACAATAGATGTGTTTATTGACAGATTTAGAACTTAAGTAAAACAATTACAGGGAGAACTGGAAGGTGTACAGTAGATGTGTTTATTGACAGATTTAGAACTGTAAGTAATACAATTACAGGGAGAACTGGAAGGTGTACAATAGATGTGTTTATTGACAGATTTAGAACTGTAAGTAACACAATTACAGAGAGAACTGGAAGGTGTACAATAGATGTGTTTATTGACAGATTTAGAACTTAAGTAAAACAATTACAGGGAGAACTGGAAGGTGTACAATAGATGTGTTTATTGACAGATTTAGAACTGTAAGTAACACAATTACAGAGAGAACTGGAAGGTGTACAATAGATGTGTTTATTGACAGATTTAGAACTTAAGTAATACAATTACAGAGAGAACTGGAAGGTGTACAATAGATGTGTTTATTGACAGATTTAGAACTGTAAGTAATACAATTACAGAGAGAACTGGAAGGTGTACAATAGATGTGTTTATTGACAGATTTAGAACTTAAGTAAAACAATTACAGGGAGAACTGGAAGGTGTACAGTAGATGTGTTTATTGACAGATTTAGAACTTAAGTAAAACAATTACAGGGAGAACTGGAAGGTGTACAGTAAATGTGTTTATTAACAGATTTAGAACTGTAAGTAATACAATTACAGAGAGAACTGGAAGGTGTACAATAGATGTGTTTATTGACAGATTTAGAACTTAAGTAAAACAATTACAGGGAGAACTGGAAGGTGTACAGTAGATGTGTTTATTGACAGATTTAGAACTGTAAGTAACACAATTACAGAGAGAACTGGAAGGTGTACAATAGATGTGTTTATTGACAGATTTAGAACTGTAAGTAATACAATTACAGGGAGAACTGGAAGGTGTACAGTAGATGTGTTTATTGACAGATTTAGAACTTAAGTAAAACAATTACAGGGAGAACTGGAAGGTGTACAGTAGATGTGTTTATTGACAGATTTAGAACTTAAGTAAAACAATTACAGGGAGAACTGGAAGGTGTACAGTAGATGTGTTTATTGACAGATTTAGAACTTAAGTAACACAATAACAGGGAGAACTGGAAGGTGTACAATAGATGTGTTTATTGACAGAATTTAGAAATGTAAGTAATACAATTACAGGGAGAACTGGAAGGTGTACAGTAGATGTGTTTATTGACAGATTTAGAACTGTAAGTAAAGACAATTACAGGGAGAACTGGAAGGTGTACAGTAGATGTGTTTATTGACAGATTTAGAACTGTAAGTAACACAATTACAGAGAGAACTGGAAGGTGTACAATAGATGTGTTTATTGACAGATTTAGAACTTAAGTAATACAATTACAGAGAGAACTGGAAGGTGTACAGTAGATGTGTTTATTGACAGATTTAGAACTGTAAGTAATACAATTACAGGGAGAACTGGAAGGTGTACAATAGATGTGTTTATTGACAGATTTAGAACTGTAAGTAACACAATTACAGAGAGAATTGGAAGGTGTACAATAGATGTGTTTATTGACAGATTTAGAACTTAAGTAAAACAATTACAGGGAGAACTGGAAGGTGTACAATAGATGTGTTTATTGACAGATATAGAACTTAAGTAAAACAATTACAGGGAGAACTGGAAGGTGTACAATAGATGTGTTTATTGACAGATTTAGAACTTAAGTAAAACAATTACAGGGAGAATTGGAAGGTGTACAATAGATGTGTTTATTGACAGATTTAGAACTTAAGTAAAACAAGTACAGGGAGAACTGGAAGGTGTACAATAGATGTGTTATTGACAGATTTAGAACTTATGTAAAACAAATTACAGGGAGAATTGGAAGGTGTAACAATAGATGTGTTTATTGACAGATTTAGAACTTAAGTAAAACAATTACAGGGAGAACTGGAAGGTGTACAATAGATGTGTTTATTGACAGATTTAGAACTTAAGTAAAACAATTACAGGGAGAACTGGAAGGTGTACCAAATATGATGTGTTTATTGACAGATTTAGAACTTAAGTAAACAATTACAGGGAGAACTGGAAGGTGTACAGTAGATGTGTTTATTGACAGATTTAGAACTTAAGTAAAACAATTACAGGGAGAACTGGAAGGTGTACAATAGATGTGGTGTTATTGACAGATTTAGAACTGTAAAGTAATCACAATTACAGGGAGATCTGGAAGGTGTAATAAGTAGATGTGTTTAATTGGACAGATGTTAGAACTTAGTAAAAACCAATTATCAGGGAGAACTGGAATGTTGTCACAGTAGATTGTGTATTGACCAGATTTAGAAACTGTACAGTAATACAATTAACAGGGATAGAAACTAGAAGGTGTACAATAGATGTGTTTTATTGACGATTTAGACATTAAGTAATAACAATTACAGGGAGACTGGAAGGTGTACAGTAGATGTGTTTATTGACCAGATTAGAACTGTAAGTAATACAATATACAGAGAGAACTGGAAGGTGTACAATAGATGTGTTTATTGACAGATTTAGAACTGTCAAGTAATACAATTACAGGGAGAACTGGAAGGTGTACAATAGATGTGTTTATTGACCAGATTTAGAACTGTAAGTAATACAATTACAGGGAGAACTGGAAGGTGTACAATAGATGTGTTTAGTGACAGATTTAGAACTGTAAGTAAAACAATTACAGAGAGAATTGGAAGGTGTACAGTAGATGTGTTTATTGACAGATTTAGAACTGTAAGTAATACAATTACAGAGAGAACTGGAAGTGTACAATAGATGTGTTATTGACAGATTTAGAACTGTAAGTAAATACAATTACAGAGAGAATTGGAAGGTGTACAGTAGATGTGTTTATTGTACAAATTTAGAACTGTGAAGTAAAATCAATTACAGAGAGAATTGGAAGGTGTACAATAGATGTGTTTATTGACAGATTTAGAACTGTAAGTAAAACAATTACAGGGAGAACTGGAAGGTGTACAGTATAATGTGTTTATTGACAGATTTAGAACTGTAAGTAATACATTACAGAGAGAACTGTAAGGTGTACAATAGATGTGTTTATTGACAGAATTAGAACTTAAGTAAAACAATTACAGGGAGAACTGGAAGGTGTACAGTAGATGTGTTTATTGACAGATTTAGAACTGTAAGTAATACAATTACAGGGAGAACTGGAAGAGTGTACAATAGATGTGTTTATTGACAGATTTAGAACTGTAAGTAATAACAATTACAGGGAGAACTGGAAGGTGTACAATAGATGTGTTTATTGACAGATTTAGAACTGTAAGTAATACAATTACAGAGAGACTGGAAGGTGTACAATAGATGTGTTTATTGACAGATTTAGAACTGTAAGTAATACAATTACAGGGAGAACTGGAAGGTGTACAATAGATGTGTTTATTGACAGATTTAGAACTGGTAAGTAATACAATTACAGGGAGAAACTGGAAGGGTACAGTAGATGTGTTTATTGACAGATTAGAACTGTAAGTAATACAATTACAGGGAGAACTGGAAGGTGTACAATAGATGTGTTTATTGACAGAGTTTAGAACTTAAGTAAAACAATTACAGGGAGAACTGGAAGGTGTACAGTAGATGTGTTTATTGACAGATTTAGAACTGTAAGTAAATACAATTAACAGAGGAGAACTTGGAAGGTGTACAATAGATGTGTTTATTGACAGATTTAGAACTGTAAGTAATACAATTACAGAGAGAACTGGAAGGTGTACAATAGATGTGTTTATTGACAGATTAGAACTGTAAGTAAATAACAATTACAGGAGAGAACTTGGAAGGTGTACAGTAGATGTGTTTATTGACAGATTTAGAACTGTAAGTAAACACAATTACAGAGAGAACTGGAAGGTGTACAATAGATGTGTTTATTGACAGATTTAGAACTTAAGTAATACAATTACAGAGAGAACTGGAAGGTGTACAATAGATGTGTTTATTGACAGATTTAGAACTGTAAGTAATACAATTACAGAGAGAACTGGAAGGTGTACAATAGATGTGTTTATTGACAGATTTAGAACTTAAGTAAAACAATTACAGGGAGAACTGGAAGGTGTACAGTAGATGTGTTTATTGACAGATTTAGAACTTAAGTAAAACAATTACAGGGAGAACTGGAAGGTGTACAGTAGATGTGTTTATTGACAGATTTAGAACTGTAAGTAATACAATTACAGAGAGAACTGGAAGGTGTACAATAGATGTGTTTATTGACAGATTTAGAACTTAAGTAAAACAATTACAGGGAGAACTGGAAGGTGTACAGTAGATGTGTTTATTGACAGATTTAGAACTGTAAGTAACACAATTACAGAGAGAACTGGAAGGTGTACAATAGATGTGTTTATTAACAGATTTAGAAACTGTAAGTAATACAATTACAGGGAGAACTGGAAGGTGTACAGTAGATGTGTTTATTGACAGATTTAGAACTTAAGTAAACAATTACAGGGAGAACTGGAAGGTGTACAGTAGACTGTGTTTATTGACAGATTTAGAACTTAAGTAAAACAATTACAGGGAGAACTGGAAGGTGTACAGTAGATGTGTTTATTGACAGATTTATAACTTAAGTAACACAATAACAGGGAGAACTGGAAGGTGTACAATAGATGTGTTTATGACAGATTTAGAAATGTAAGTAATACAATTACAGAGGAGAACTGGAAGGTGTACAATAGATGTGTTTATTGACAGATTTAGAAACTGTAAGTAAAACAATTACAGAGAGAAATGGAAGGTGTACAAGTAGATGTGTTTATTGACAGATTTAGAACTTAAGTAATACAATTACAGAGAGAACCTGGAAGGTGTACAATAATGTCTTTATTGACAGATTTAGAACTTAAGTAATACAATTACAGGGAAGCAACTGGAAGGTAGGTACAGTAGATGTGTTTTATCGGACAAGATTTAGAACTTAATGTAATACACATACATGAGAGAACTGAAGGTGTACAATAGATGTGTTTATTGACAGATTTAGAACTGTAAGTAATACAATTACAGAGAGAACTGGAAGGTGTACAATAGATGTGTTTATTGACAGATTTAGAACTTAAGTAAAACAATTACAGGGAGAACTGGAAGGTGTACAGTAGATGTGTTATTGACAGATTTAGAACTGTAACGTAATACAATTACAGAGAGAACTGGAAGGTGTACAATAGATGTGTTTATTAACAGATTTAGAACTGTAAGTAAAACAATTACAGGGAGAACTGGAAGGTGTACAGTAGATGTGTTTATTGACAGATTTAGAACTTAAGTAAAACAATTACAGGGAGAACTGGAAGGTGTACAGTAGATGTGTTTATTGACAGATTTAGAACTTAAGTAACACAATAACAGGGAGAACTGGAAGGTGTACAATAGATGTGTTTATTGACAGATTTAGAAATGTAAGTAATACAATTACAGAGAGAACTGGAAGGTGTACAATAGATGTGTTTATTGACAGATTTAGAACTGTAAGTAAAACAATTACAGAGAGAATTGGAAGGTGTACAGTAGATGTGTTTATTGACAGATTTAGAACTTAAGTAATACAATTACAGAGAGAACTGGAAGGTGTACAATAGATGTCTTTATTGACAGATTTAGAACTTAAGTAATACAATTACAGGGAGAACTGGAAGGTGTACAGTAGATGTGTTTATTGACAGATTTAGAACTTAAGTAATACAATTACAGAGAGAACTGGAAGGTGTACAATAGATGTGTTTATTGACAGATTTAGAACTGTAAGTAATACAATTACAGAGAGAACTGGAAGGTGTACAATAGATGTGTTTATTGACAGATTTAGAACTTAAGTAAAACAATTACAGGGAGAACTGGAAGGTGTACATTAGATGTGTTTATTGACAGATTTAGAACTGTAAGTAATACAATTACAGGGAGAACTGGAAGGTGTACAGTAGATGTGTTTATTGACAGATTTAGAACTTAAGTAAAACAATTACAGGGAGAACTGGAAGGTGTACAGTAGATGTGTTTATTGACAGATTTAGAACTGTAAGTAATACAATTACAGGGAGAACTGGAAGGTGTACAATAGATGTGTTTATTGACAGATTTAGAACTGTAAGTAACACAATTACAGAGAGAACTGGAAGGTGTACAATAGATGTGTTTATTGACAGATTTAGAACTTAAGTAAAACAATTACAGGGAGAACTGGAAGGTGTACAATAGATGTGTTTATTGACAGATTTAGAACTGTAAGTAACACAATTACAGAGAGAACTGGAAGGTGTACAATAGATGTGTTTATTGACAGATTTAGAACTTAAGTAATACAATTACAGAGAGAACTGGAAGGTGTACAATAGATGTGTTTATTGACAGATTTAAAACTGTAAGTAATACAATTACAGAGAGAACTGGAAGGTGTACAATAGATGTGTTTATTGACAGATATAGAAACTTAAGGTAAAACAATTACAGGGAGAACTGGAAGGTGTACAGTAGATGTGTTTTATTGACAGATTTAGAACTGTAAGTAATACAATTACAGGGAGAACTGGAAGGTGTACAGTAGATGTGTTTATTGACAGATTTAGAACTTAAGTAAAACAATTACAGGGAGAACTGGAAGGTGTACAGTAGATGTGTTTATTGACAGATTTAGAACTTAAGTAAAACAATTACAGGGAGAACTGGAAGGTGTACAGTAGATGTGTTTATTGACAGATTTAGAACTTAAGTAACACAATTACAGGGAGAACTGGAAGGTGTACAATAGATGTGTTTATTGACAGATTTAGAAATGTAAGTAATACAATTACAGAGAGAACTGGAAGGTGTACAATAGATGTGTTTATTGACAGATTTAGAACTGTAAGTAAAACAATTACAGAGAGAACTGGAAGGTGTACAATAGATGTGTTTATTGACAGATTTAGAACTTAAGTAATACAATTACAGAGAGAACTGGAAGGGTGTACAATAGATGTGTTTATTGACAGATTTAAAACTGTAAGTAATACAATTACAGAGAGAACTGGAAGGTGTACAGTAGATGTGTTTATTGACAGATTTAGAACTTAAGTAAAACAATTACAGGGAGAACTGGAAGGTGTACAGTAGATGTGTTTATTGACAGATTTAGAACTGTAAGTAATACAATTACAGGGAGAACTGGAAGGTGTACAGTAGATGTGTTTATTGACAGATTTAGAACTTAAGTAAAACAATTACAGGGAGAACTGGAAGGTGTACAGTAGATGTGTTTATTGACAGATTTAGAACTTAAGTAAAACAATTACAGGGAGAACTGGAAGGTGTACAGTAGATGTGTTTATTGACAGATTTAGAACTTAAGTAACACAATTACAGGGAGAACTGGAAGGTGTACAATAGATGTGTTTATTGACAGATTTAGAAATAGTAAGTAATACAATTACAGAGAGAACTGGAAGGTGTACAATAGATGTGTTTATTGACAGATTTAGAACTGTAAAGTAAAACAATTACAGAGAGAATTGGAAGGTGTACAGTAGATGTGTTTATTGACAGATTTAGAACTTAAGTAATACAATTACAGAGAGAACTGGAAGGTGTTACAATAGATGTGTTTATTGACAGATTTAGAACTTAAGTAATACATTACAGGGAGAACTGGAAGGTGTACAGTAGATGTGTTTATTGACAGATTTAGAACTTAAGTAATACAATTACAGAGAGAACTGGAAGGTGTACAATAGATGTGTTTATTGACAGATTTAGAACTGTAAGTAATACAATTACAGAGAGAACTGGAAAGGTGTACAATAGATTGTTTATTGACAGATTTAGAACTTAAGTAAACAATTACAGGGAGAATTGGAAGGTGTACAATAGATGTGTTTATTGACAGATTTAGAACTGTAAGTTATACAATTACAGGGAGAACTGGAAGGTGTACAGTAGATGTGTTTATTGACAGATTTAGAACTTAAGTAAAACAATTACAGGGAGAACTGGAAGGTGTACAGTAGATGTGTTTATTGACAGATTTAGAACTTAAGTAACACAATTACAGGGAGAACTGGAAGGTGTACAATAGATGTGTTTATTGACAGATTTAGAAATGTAAGTAATACAATTACAGAGAGAATTGGAAGGTGTACAGTAGATGTGTTTATTGACAGATTTAGAACTTAAGTAATACAATTACAGAGAGAACTGGAAGGTGTACAATAGATGTGTTTATTGACAGATTTAGAACTGTAAGTAAAACAATTACAGAGAGAATTGGAAGGTGTACAGTAGATGTGTTTATTGACAGATTTAGAACTTAATACAATTACAGAGAGAACTGGAAGGTGTACAATAGATGTGTTTATTGACAGATTTAGAACTTAAGTAATACAATTACAGGGAGAACTGGAAGGTGTACAGTAGATGTGTTTATTGACAGATTTAGAACTTAAGTAATAAAATTACAGAGAGAACTGGAAGGTGTACAATAGATGTGTTTATTGACAGATTTAGAACTGTAAGTAATACAATTACAGAGAGAACTGGAAGGTGTACAATAGATGTGTTTATTGACAGATTTAGAACTTAAGTAAAACAATTACAGGGAGAATTGGAAGGTGTACAATAGATGTGTTTATTGACAGATTTAGAACTGTAAGTAATACAATTACAGGGAGAACTGGAAGGTGTACAGTAGATGTGTTTATTGACAGATTTAGAACTTAAGTAAAACAATTACAGGGAGAACTGGAAGGTGTACAGTAGATGTGTTTATTGACAGATTTAGAACTGTAAGTAATACAATTACAGGGAGAACTGGAAGGTGTACAATAGATGTGTTTATTGACAGATTTAGAACTGTAAGTAACACAATTACAGAGAGAACTGGAAGGTGTACAATAGATGTGTTTATTGACAGATTTAGAACTTAAGTAAAACAATTACAGGGAGAACTGGAAGGTGTACAATAGATGTGTTTATTGACAGATTTAGAAGAGTAAGTAACACAATTACAGAGAGAACTGGAAGGTGTACAATAGATGTGTTTATTGACAGATTTAGAACTTAAGTAAAACAATTACAGGGAGAACTGGGAGGTGTACAGTAGATGTGTTTATTGACAGATTTAGAAATGTAAGTAATACAATTACAGGGAGAACTGGAAGGTGTACAATAGATGTGTTTATTGACAGATTTAGAACTGTAAGTAACACAATTACAGGGAGAACTGGAAGGTGTACAATAGATGTGTTTATTGACAGATTTAGAACTGTAAGTAACACAATTACAGAGAGAACTGGAAGGTGTACAGTAGATGTGTTTATTGACAGATTTAGAACTGTAAGTAATACAATTACAGAGAGAACTGGAAGGTGTACAGTAGATGTGTTTATTGACAGATTTAGAACTTAAGTAATACAATTACAGGGAGAACTGGAAGGTGTACAGTAGATGTGTTTATTGACAGATTTAGAACTTAAGTAATACAATTACAGAGAGAACTGGAAGGTGTACAATAGATGTGTTTATTGACAGATTTAGAACTGTAAGTAATACAATTACAGAGAGAACTGGAAGGTGTACAATAGATGTGTTTATTGACAGATTTAGAACTTAAGTAAAACAATTACAGGGAGAATTGGAAGGTGTACAATAGATGTGTTTATTGACAGATTTAGAACTGTAAGTTATACAATTACAGGGAGAACTGGAAGGTGTACAGTAGATGTGTTTATTGACAGATTTAGAACTTAAGTAAAACAATTACAGGGAGAACTGGAAGGTGTACAGTAGATGTGTTTATTGACAGATTTAGAACTTAAGTAACACAATTACAGGGAGAACTGGAAGGTGTACAATAGATGTGTTTATTGACAGATTTAGAAATGTAAGTAATACAATTACAGAGAGAATTGGAAGGTGTACAGTAGATGTGTTTATTGACAGATTTAGAACTTAAGTAATACAATTACAGAGAGAACTGGAAGGTGTACAATAGATGTGTTTATTGACAGATTTAGAACTGTAAGTAAAACAATTACAGAGAGAATTGGAAGGTGTACAGTAGATGTGTTTATTGACAGATTTAGAACTTAATACAATTACAGAGAGAACTGGAAGGTGTACAATAGATGTGTTTATTGACAGATTTAGAACTTAAGTAATACAATTACAGGGAGAACTGGAAGGTGTACAGTAGATGTGTTTATTGACAGATTTAGAACTTAAGTAATAAAATTACAGAGAGAACTGGAAGGTGTACAATAGATGTGTTTATTGACAGATTTAGAACTGTAAGTAATACAATTACAGAGAGAACTGGAAGGTGTACAATAGATGTGTTTATTGACAGATTTAGAACTTAAGTAAAACAATTACAGGGAGATTGGAAGGTGTACAATAGAGTGTTTATTGACAGATTTAGAACTGTAAGTAATACAATTACAGGGAGAACTGGAAGGGTGTACAGTAGATGTGTTTTATTGACAGATTTTAGAACTTAAGTAAAACAATTACAGGGAGAAAACTGGAAGGTGTACAGTAGATGTGTTTATTGACAGATTTAGAACTGTAAGTAATACAATTACAGGGAGAACTGGAAGGTGTACAATAGATGTGTTTATTGACAGATTTAGAACTGTAAGTAACACAATTACAGAGAGAACTGGAAGTGTACAATAGATGTGTTTATTGACAGATTAGAACTTAAGTAAAACAATTACAGGGAGAACTAGGAAGGTGTACAATAGATGTGTTTATTGACAGATTTAGAAGAGTAAGTAACACAATTACAGAGAGAACTGGAAGGTGTACAATAGATGTGTTTATTGACAGATTTAGAACTTAAGTAAAACAATTACAGGGAGAACTGGGAGGTGTTCAGTAGATGTGTTTATTGACAGATTTAGAAATGTAAGTAATACAATTACAGGGAGAACTGGAAGGTGTACATAGATGTGTTTATTGACAGATTTAGAACTGTAAGTAACACAATTACAGGGAGAACTGGAAGGTGTACAATAGATGGTGTTTATTGACAGATTGTAGAACTGTAAGTAACACAATTACAGAGAGAACTGGAAGGTGTACAGTAGATGTGTTTATTGACAGATTTAGAACTGTAAGTAATACAATTACAGAGAGAACTGGAAGGTGTACAATAGATGTTTATTGACAGATTAGAACTTAAGTAAACAATTACAGGGAGAACTGGAAGGTGTACAGTAGATGTTTTTATTGACAGATTTAGAACTGTAAGTAATACAATTACAGGGAGAACTGGAAGGTGTACAATAGATGTGTTTATTGACAGATTTAGAACTTAAGTAAAACAATTACAGGGAGAACTGGAAGGTGTACAGTAGATGTGTTTATTGACAGATTTAGAACTGTAAGTAACACAATTACAGGGAGAACTGGAAGGTGTACAATAGATGTGTTTATTGACAGATTTAGAACTGTAAGTAACACAATTACAGGGAGAACTGGAAGGTGTACAATAGATGTGTTTATTGACAGATTTAGAACTGTAAGTAAAACAATTACAGAGATGATGAGGATAAATGAAGTAATGGATAACCCTGATTTGGGAATGCAAACTTAAGTCTTCCCTCACCCCAGCACTGAACAACTATGGATTAGGGAAACAGACATTGTTCATCTCAGAAACAAGTATGGATTAGGGAAACAGACATTGTCTGCCTCAGCAACAAGTATGGATTAGGGAAACAGACATTGTTCATCTGAGCAACAAGTATGGATTAGGGAAATAGACATTGTTCATCTGAGCAACAAGTATGGATTAGGGAAACAGACATTGTTCATCTGAGCAACAAGTATGGATTAGGGAAACAGACATTGTCCACCTGAACAACAAGTATGGATTAGGGAAATAGACATTGTTCATCTGAGCAACAAGTATGGATTAGGGAAATAGACATTGTTCATCTGAGCAACAAGTATGGATTAGGGAAATAACATTGTCCATCTGAGCAACAAGTATGGATTAGGGAAACAGACATTGTTCATCTGAGCAACAAGTATGGATTAGGGAAAAAGACATTGTTCAAGGAAATGGATCTCATGGAATAAATATAAACTGTCGATGATCGGAACACACAATCTTAAATCTCATGTCCTAGTTTATACAAGTATGGATTAGGGAAACAGACATTGTCCATCTGAGCAACAAGTATGGATTTGGGAAATAGACATTGTTCATCTGAGGTTACACATGGGTAACAGTGAAACATAAAATCTGTGAAGGAAGATGGATATGAAAAGAAGCAGGGGAACAAAAAATCAAATGTAGTGGAAGAATATATGATAAGAGAATTCACACAACTGGAATTGCAAAATACAGCTGGGC
Source organism: Cepaea nemoralis (assembly GCA_014155875.1). Classification (NCBI taxonomy): domain Eukaryota; kingdom Metazoa; phylum Mollusca; class Gastropoda; order Stylommatophora; family Helicidae; genus Cepaea; species Cepaea nemoralis. The sequence continues at coordinate 21,805 of JACEFZ010017917.1, read as the reverse complement.
TTCTGAACAAACAAACAAAAATAATTAAGAATTCATGGTATTAAAAAAGAAATGCTGCAATATTTAAAAAAAAAAAAAAGGTTAAAAAGACACAATGAGACATAAATAGCAGCAGAATACAAGTCACATAAATATATACTGCAACATATTATACAGCAACATTGACATCTACGAGTAAATCAAACCACACAATAAATACAAATGATGTAAATTTGCATGTCTCACCGTAACAGCCGAGCCAGCCATTCCCACGGTCAAGAGAATCCTCATATTTACCCTGTAAATTTAATTACTCATTAACATATATTATTGCTGCATGTTAGCACAAATTTGTACATTAATATTGTATGTTAGCACAAAACTATACTTTACTGTTATATGTTAGAACAAAGATACAAACTGTCATTGTATGTTAGCACAAAGCTTTAGATTATAATTCTAATGTATTACAAAACTAACTTTCAAATACATGGAACACTGGACATAAAGAAGTCCTCGCGCTGAAGCTAATAATGTGTCCATAAACAAACAGACAAGTCATCAGGAAAGATAGACAAAGTTAAATGAAAAGATCACAAAAAACACATTTACTTTATGACATAGTATTTGTATTGCCAATCACACAAAGCAATATAGTTATTACGAAGCTGACTAAGTTGTAAGCTGGAGACATGAAGTGACAAATGCATACAGTAAATTGGTTTCTTTCAATTGACTTAGAAAGACAATGGCCGCAATACAAGTTAGAAGATAACATCAAGAGACAGATGCAAGTGTACAACAAGAGAAAGAGGTCAAAAGTGCAGGAGATAGTTAGTTTGCAACCTTTATTGTGGAGGTCATTTGGTTAACTGATTGCAACTAAATTAAAGGCCATAACATTACAAGGTCAAAATTCTTTCTGAAATAAACAGAACACAGTTTCATCAACACGCAGCAGATCCCTTGCAGATAGCCACTCTCATGGCCTGCCAAAGAGATTTCCACAACCCTCGCCAGTTCTCTGCCTCGTGAATTTTAATGATTAAAGGTCAGGGCAAGAGAAGCTTATTCTAGAAACCTTCAAGGAAATGGATCTCATGGAATAAATATAAACTGTCAATGAACGGAACACACAATCTTAAATCTCATGTCCTAGTTTATGGTTATAGTTACCTGTCTCCAATATAACCATTTAGAAACAGGCCCTGTAAATGAAAAAAAAATGGAAAAAAAAATCAATAAAATAATGAAACACTATAAGACCACTGCCACTACTACTATTTGTCACTACTCTATCCCTACAGTTCCTGCTACTACTGCTGCTGCTATTACTGCAACTACTAATGTTGCTGATAGTACTGTTACTACTAGTACTACTACTACTGCTGCTGCTGCTGCTACTACTGCTGCTGCTACTACTGCTGCTGCTACTACTGCTGCTGCTACTACTGCTGCTGCTACTACTGCTGCTGCTACTACTGCTGCTACTACTGCTGCTGCTGCTACTGCTGCTGCTACTACTGCTGCTGCTACTACTGCTGCTGCTACTACTGCTGCTGCTACTACTGCTGCTGCTACTACTGCTGCTGCTACTACTGCTGCTGCTACTACTGCTGCTGCTACTACTGCTGCTGCTACTACTGCTGCTGCTACTACTGCTGCTGCTACTACTGCTGCTGCTACTACTGCTGCTGCTACTACTGCTGCTGGTGCTACTTCTACTGCTGCTGCTATTACTGCAACTGCCACTGCTGCTATTACTGCAACTACTAATGTTGCTGATACTACTGTTACTACTAGTACTACTACTACTACTGCTGCTGCTATTACTGCAACTGCCACTGCTGCTATTACTGCAACTACTAATGTTGCTGATACTACTGTTACTACTAGTACTACTACTACTGCTGCTGCTGCTATTACTGCAACTACTAATGTTGCTGATACTACTGTTACTACTACTACTACTACTACTACTGCTGCTGCTATTACTGCAACTGCCACTGCTGCTATTACCTGCAACCTACTATGTTGCTGATACTACTGTTCCTACTAGTACCTACTACTACTGCTGCTGCTGCCTATTACTGCAACTACTAATGTTGCTGATACTACTGTTACTACTAGTACTACTACTACTTACTGCTGCTGCTATTACTGCAACTACTAATGTTGCTGATACTACTGTTACTACAGTACTACTACTATGCTGCTGCTGCTATTACTGCAACTACTAATGTTGCTGATACTACTGTACTACTACTACTACTACTACTACTACTGCTGCTGCTATTACTGCAATGCCACTGCTGCTATTACTGCAACTACTAATGTTGCTGATACTACTGTTACTACCTACTACTACTACTACTACTGCTGCTGCTATTACTGCAACTGCCACTGCTGCTACTTACTGCAACACTAATGTTGATGATACTACTGTTACTACTAGTACTACTACTAATGCTGCTGCTGCTATTACTGCAAACTACTATATGCTTGCTGATACTACTGTTACTACTAGTACTACTACTACTGCTGCTGCTGCTATTACTGCAAACTACTAATGTGCTGATACTACTGTTACTACTAGTACTACTACTACTACTGCTGCTGCTATTACTGCAACTATAATGTTGCTGATACTACTGTTACTACTAGTACTACTACTACTACTGCTGCTGCTATTACTGCAACTACTAATGTTGCTGATACTACTGTTACTACTAGTACTACTACTACTGCTGCTATACTGCTGCACTGCTGCTATTACTGCAACTACTAATGTTGCTGATACTACTGTTACTACTATACTACTACTACTACTGCTGCTGCTGCTATTACTGCAACTACTAATGTTGCTGATACTACTGTTACTACTAGTACTACTACTACTACTGCTGCTGCTATTACTGCAACTGCCACTGCTGCTATTACTGCAACTACTAATGTTGCTGATACTACTGTTACTACTAGTACTACTACTACTACTGCTGCTGCTGCATTACTGCAACTACTAATGTTGCTGATACTACTGTTACTACTAGTACTACTACTTCTACTGCTGCTGCTATTACTGCAACTACTAATGTTGCTGATACTACTGTTACTACTAGTACTACTACTACTGCTGCTGCTATTACTGCAACTACTAATGTTGCTGATACTACTGTTACTACTAGTACTACTACTACTGCTGCTGCTGCTATTACTGCAACTACTAATGTTGCTGATACTACTGTTACTACTAGTACTACTACTACTACTGCTGCTGCTATTACTGCAACTACTAATGTTGCTGATACTACTGTTACTACTAGTACTACTACTACTGCTGCTGCTGCTATTACTGCAACTACTAATGTTGCTGATACTACTGTTACTACTACTACTACTACTACTACTGCTGCTACTGCTACTTCTACTGCTGCTGCTATTACTGCAACTACTAATGTTGCTGATACTACTGTTACTACTAGTACTACTACTACTACTGCTGCTGCTATTACGCTATTACTGCACTACTAATGTTGCTGATACTACTGTTACTACTAGTACTAACTACTACTGCTGCTGCTGCTATTACTGCAACTACTAATGTTGCTGATACTACTGTTACTACTAGTACTACTACTACTACTGCTGCTGCTGCTATTACTGCAACTACTATGTTGCTGATACTACTGTTACTACTAGTACTACTACTACTACTGCTGCTGCTATTACTGCAACTACTAATGTTGCTGATACTACTGTTACTACTAGTACTACTACTACTGCTGCTGCTGCTATTACTGCAACTACTAATGTTGCTGATACTACTGTTACTACTAGTACTACTACTACTGCCACTGCTGCTATTACTGCAACTACTAATGTTGCTGATACTACTGTTACTACTAGTACTACTACTACTGCTGCTGCTGCTATTACTGCAACTACTAATGTTGCTGATACTACTGTTACTACTAGTACTACTACTACTACTGCTGCTGCTGCTATTACTGCAACTACTAATGTTGCTGATACTACTGTTACTACTAGTACTACAACTTCTACTGCTGCTACGTAACTGCCACTGCTGCTATTACTGCAACTACTAATGTTGCTGATACTACTGTTACTACTAGTACTACTACTACTACTGCTGCTGCTGCTATTACTGCAACTACTAATGTTGCTGATACTACTGTTACTACTAGTACTACTACTACTGCCACTGCTGCTATTACTGCAACTACTAATGTTGCTGATACTACGTTACTACTATACTACACTGCCACTGCTGCTATTACTGCAACTACTAATGTTGCTGATACTACTGTTACTACTAGTACTACTACTACTGCTACTGCTGCTATTACTGCAACTACTAATGTTGCTGATACTACTGTTACTACTAGTACTACAACTTCTACTGCTGCTGCTATTACTGCAACTACTAATGTTGCTGATACTACTGTTACTACTAGTACTACTACTACTGCTGCTGCTGCTGCTATTACTGCAACTACTAATGTTGCTGATACTACTGTTACTACTAGTACTACTACTACTACTGCTGCTGCTATTACTGCAACTACTAATGTTGCTGATACTACTGTTACTACTAGTACTACTACTTCTACTGCTGCTGCTATTACTGCAACTACTAATGTTGCTGATACTACTGTTACTACTAGTACTACTACTACTGCTGCTGCTGCTATTACTGCAACTACTAATGTTGCTGATACTACTGTTACTACTAGTACTACTACTACTACTGCTGCTGCTATTACTGCAACTACTAATGTTGCTGATACTACTGTTACTACTAGTACTACTACTACTGCTGCTGCTATTACTGCAACTACTAATGTTGCTGATACTACTGTTACTACTAGTACTACTACTACTGCTGCTGCTGCTATTACTGCAACTACTAATGTTGCTGATACTACTGTTACTACTAGTACTACTACTACTACTGCTGCTGCTATTACTGCAACTACTAATGTTGCTGATACTACTGTTACTACTAGTACTACTACAACTGCCACTGCTGCTATTACTGCAACTACTAATGTTGCTGATACTACTGTTACTACTAGTACTACTACTACTACTGCTGCTGCTATTACTGCACTACTAATGTTGCTGATACTACTGTTACTACTAGTACTACTACTACTGCTGCTGCTGCTATTACTGCAACTACTAATGTTGCTGATACTACTGTTACTACTAGTACTACTACTACTACTGCTGCTGCTATTACTGCAACTACTAATGTTGCTGATACTACTGTTACTACTAGCTGTCTCTTATACTACAACTCTACTGCTGCTGCTATTACTGCAACTACTAATGTTGCTGATACTACTGTTACTACTAGTACTACTACTACTGCTGCTGCTGCTATTACTGCAACTACTAATGTTGCTGATACTACTGTTACTACTAGTACTACTACATACTGCCACTGCTGCTATTACTGCAACTACTAATGTTGCTGATACTACTGTTACTACTAGTACTACTACTACTGCCTGCTGCTATTACTGCAACTACTAATGTTGCTGATACTACTGTTACTACTACTACTACTACTGCCACTGCTGCTATTACTGCAACTACTAATGTTGCTGATACTACTGTTACTACTAGTACTACTACTACTGCCACTGCTGCTATTACTGCAACTACTAATGTTGCTGATACTACTGTTACTACTAGTACTACTACAACTGCCACTGCTGCTATTACTGCAACTACTAATGTTGCTGATACTACTGTTACTACTAGTACTACTACTACTGCTGCTGCTGCTATTACTGCAACTACTAATGTTGCTGATACTACTGTTACTACTAGTACTACTACAACTGCCACTGCTGCTATTACTGCAACTACTAATGTTGCTGATACTACTGTTACTACTAGTACTACTACTACTGCTGCTGCTGCTATTACTGCAACTACTAATGTTGCTGATACTACTGTTACTACTAGTACTACTACTACTGCTACTGCTGCTATTACTGCAACTACTAATGTTGCTGATACTACTGTTACTACTAGTACTACTACTACTACTGCTGCTGCTATTACTGCAACTACTAATGTTGCTGATACTACTGTTACTACTAGTACTACTACTACTGCTGCTGCTGCTATTACTGCAACTACTAATGTTGCTGATACTACTGTTACTACTAGTACTACTACAACTGCCACTGCTGCTATTACTGCAACTACTAATGTTGCTGATACTACTGTTACTACTAGTACTACTACAACTGCCACTGCTGCTATTACTGCAACTACTAATGTTGCTGATACTACTGTTACTACTAGTACTACAACTTCTACTGCTGCTGCTGCTATTACTGCAACTACTAATGTTGCTGATACTACTGTTACTACTAGTACTACTACTACTGCTGCTGCTGCTATTACTGCAACTACTAATGTTGCTGATACTACTGTTACTACTAGTACTACTACTACTACTGCTGCTGCTATTACTGCAACTACTAATGTTGCTGATACTACTGTTACTACTAGTACTACTACTACTACTGCTGCTGCTATTACTGCAACTACTAATGTTGCTGATACTACTGTTACTACTAGTACTACAACTTCTACTGCTGCTGCTATTACTGCAACTACTAATGTTGCTGATACTACTGTTACTACTAGTACTACTACTACTGCTGCTGCTGCTATTACTGCAACTACTAATGTTGCTGATACTACTGTTACTACTAGTACTACTACAACTGCTGCTGCTGCTATTACTGCAACTACTAATGTTGCTGATACTACTGTTACTACTAGTACTACTACTACTGCTGCTGCTGCTATTACTGCAACTACTAATGTTGCTGATACTACTGTTACTACTAGTACTACTACTACTACTGCCACTGCTGCTATTACTGCAACTACTAATGTTGCTGATACTACTGTTACTACTAGTACTACTACTACTACTGCTGCTGCTATTACTGCAACTACTAATGTTGCTGATACTACTGTTACTACTAGTACTACTACTTCTACTGCTGCTGCTATTACTGCAACTACTAATGTTGCTGATACTACTGTTACTACTAGTACTACTACTACTACTACTGCTGCTGCTATTACTGCAACTACTAATGTTGCTGATACTACTGTTACTACTAGTACTACAACTTCTACTGCTGCTGCTATTCACTGCAACCTACCTAATGTGCTGATTACCTACTGTTTACTACTAGTACTACTACTACTACTGCTGCTGCTGCTATTACTGCAACTACTAATGTTGCTGATACTACTGTTACTACTAGTACTACTACTACTACTGCTGCTGCTATTACTGCAACTACTAATGTTGCTGATACTACTGTTACTACTAGTACTACTACTACTACTGCTGCTGCTATTACTGCAACTACTAATGTTGCTGATACTACTGTTACTACTAGTACTACTACTACTACTGCCTGCTGCTATTACTGCAACTACTAATGTTGCTGATACTACTGTTACTACTAGTACTACTACTACTGCTGCTGCTGCTATTACTGCAACTACTAATGTTGCTGATACTACTGTTACTACTAGTACTACTACTACTACTGCTGCTGCTATTACTGCAACTACTAATGTTGCTGATACTACTGTTACTACTAGTACTACTACTACTGCCACTGCTGCTATTACTGCAACTACTAATGTTGCTGATACTACTGTTACTACTAGTACTACTACTACTGCTGCTGCTGCTATTACTGCAACTACTAATGTTGCTGATACTACTGTTACTACTAGTACTACTACAACTGCCACTGCTGCTATTACTGCAACTACTAATGTTGCTGATACTACTGTTACTACTAGTACTACTACTACTACTGCTGCTGCTGCTATTACTGCAACTACTAATGTTGCTGATACTACTGTTACTACTAGTACTACTACTACTACTGCTGCTGCTATTACTGCAACTACTAATGTTGCTGATACTACTGTTACTACTAGTACTACTACTACTACTGCTGCTGCTATTACTGCAACTACTAATGTTGCTGATACTACTGTTACTACTAGTACTACTACTACTGCTGCTGCTGCTATTACTGCAACTACTAATGTTGCTGATACTACTGTTACTACTAGTACTACTACTACTGCTGCTGCTGCTATTACTGCAACTACTAATGTTGCTGATACTACTGTTACTACTAGTACTACAACTTCTACTGCTGCTGCTATTACTGCAACTACTAATGTTGCTGATACTACTGTTACTACTAGTACTACTACTACTACTGCTGCTGCTATTACTGCAACTACTAATGTTGCTGATACTACTGTTACTACTAGTACTACTACTACTACTGCTGCTGCTATTACTGCAACTACTAATGTTGCTGATACTACTGTTACTACTAGTACTACTACTACTACTGCTGCTGCTATTACTGCAACTACTAATGTTGCTGATACTACTGTTACTACTAGTACTACTACTACTACTGCTGCTGCTATTACTGCAACTACTAATGTTGCTGATACTACTGTTACTACTAGTACTACAACTACTACTGCTGCTGCTATTACTGCAACTACTAATGTTGCTGATACTACTGTTACTACTAGTACTACTACTACTGCTGCTGCTGCTATTACTGCAACTACTAATGTTGCTGATACTACTGTTACTACTAGTACTACTACTACTACTGCTGCTGCTATTACTGCAACTACTAATGTTGCTGATACTACTGTTACTACTAGTACTACTACTACTGCTGCTGCTATTACTGCAACTACTAATGTTGCTGATACTACTGTTACTACTAGTACTACTACTACTACTGCTGCTGCTATTACTGCAACTACTAATGTTGCTGATACTACTGTTACTACTAGTACTACAACTTCTACTGCTGCTGCTATTACTGCAACTACTAATGTTGCTGATACTACTGTTACTACTAGTACTACTACTACTACTGCTGCTGCTATTACTGCAACTACTAATGTTGCTGATACTACTGTTACTACTAGTACTACAACTTCTACTGCTGCTGCTATTACTGCAACTACTAATGTTGCTGATACTACTGTTACTACTAGTACTACTACTACTACTGCTGCTGCTATTACTGCAACTACTAATGTTGCTGATACTACTGTTACTACTAGTACTACTACTACTACTGCTGCTGCTATTACTGCAACTACTAATGTTGCTGATACTACTGTTACTACTAGTACTACTACTACTACTGCTGCTGCTATTACTGCAACTACTAATGTTGCTGATACTACTGTTACTACTAGTACTACTACTACTACTGCTGCTGCTGCTATTACTGCAACTACTAATGTTGCTGATACTACTGTTACTACTAGTACTACAACTTCTACTGCTGCTGCTATTACTGCAACTACTAATGTTGCTGATACTACTGTTACTACTAGTACTACTACTACTACTGCTGCTGCTATTACTGCAACTACTAATGTTGCTGATACTACTGTTACTACTAGTACTACAACTTCTACTGCTGCTGCTATTACTGCAACTACTAATGTTGCTGATACTACTGTTACTACTAGTACTACTACTACTACTGCTGCTGCTATTACTGCAACTACTAATGTTGCTGATACTACTGTTACTACTAGTACTACTACTACTACTGCTGCTGCTGTATTACTGCAACTACTAATGTTGCTGATACTACTGTTACTACTAAGTACTACTACTAACTGCCTGCTGCTATTACTGCAACTACTAATGTTGCTGATACTACTGTTACTACTAGTACTACACTACTACTGCTGCTGCTATACTGCAACTACTAATGTTGCTGATACTACTGTCACTACTAGTACTACAACTTCTACTGCTGCTGCTGCTATTACTGCAACTACTAATGTTGCCTGATACTACTGTTACTACTAGTACTACAACTACTACTGCTGCTGTATTACTGCAACTACTAATGTTGCTGATACTACTGTTACTACTAGTACTACTACTACTACTGCTGCTGCTATTACTTGCAACTACTAATGTTGCTGATACTACTGTTACTACTAGTACTACACTACATACTGCTGCTGCTATTACTGCACTACTAATGTTGCTGATACTACTGGTACTACTAGTACTACTCACTACTCTGCTGCTGCTATTACTGCAACTACTAATGTTGCTGATACTACTGTTACTAATAGTACTACAACTACTGCTACTGCTGCTTATTACTGCAACTACTAATGTTGCTGATACTACTGTTACTACTAGTACTACTACTCTACTGCTGCTGCTATTACTGGCAACTACTAATGTTGCTGTATACTACTGTTACTACTAGTACTACTACTACTACTGCTGCTGCTATTACTGCAACTACTAATGTGCTGATACTACTGTTACTACTAGTACTACTAACTACTACTGCTGCTTGCTGGCTAGTACTGCAACTACTAATGTTGCTGATACTACTGTTACTACTAGTACTACTATACTACTGCCTGCTGCTGCTATTACTGCAACTACTAATGTTGCTGATACTACTGTTACTACTAGTACTACTACTTACTATACTACTGCTGCTGCTATTACCTGCAACTACTAATGTTGCTGATACTACTGTTACTACTAGCTACTACTACAACTGCACTGCTGCTATTACTGCAACTACTAATGTTGCTGATACTACTGTTACTACTAGTACTACTACTACTACTGCTGCTGCTATTACTGCAACTACTAATGTTGCTGATACTACTGTTACTACTAGTACTACTACTACTGCTGCTGCTGCTATTACTGCAACTACTAATGTTGCTGATACTACTGTTACTACTAGTACTACTACTACTACTGCTGCTGCTATTACTGCAACTACTAATGTTGCTGATACTACTGTTACTACTAGTACTACTACTACTACTGCTGCTGCTATTACTGCAACTACTAATGTTGCTGATACTACTGTTACTACTAGTACTACTACTACTACTGCTGCTGCTATTACTGCAACTACTAATGTTGCTGATACTACTGTTACTACTAGTACTACTACTACTGCTGCTGCTGCTATTACTGCAACTACTAATGTTGCTGATACTACTGTTACTACTAGTACTACTACTACTACTGCTGCTGCTGCTATTACTGCAACTACTAATGTTGCTGATACTACTGTTACTACTAGTACTCTACTAACCTTACTAGCTGCTGCTATTACTCTGCAACTAATAATGTTGCTGAGTACCTACTTGTTACTAACTAGTACTAACTACTACTTACTAACATGCTGCTACCGGCTATTTACTGCAACTAACATACTTGTTGCTGATAGCTTAACTGTTACTACTAGTACTAACTACTACTACTGCTGCTGCTGCTATTACTGCAACTACTAATGTTTGCTGATACTACTGTTACTACTAGTACTACTACTACTACTTGCTGCTGCTAGTTACTGCAACTACGAAAGGTTGCTGATACTAACTGTTACTAACTAGCTACTAACTAACTACTAATTAGACTGGCTGCTATTACTGCAACTACTAATGTTGGCCTGATACTACGACTGGTTACTCTACTAACCTACGACTAACTGCTTGCTGCTACTTCTACTGCTGCTGCTATTACTGTGACTGCAACTACTAATGTTGCTGATACTACTGTTACTACTAGTACTACTACATACTACTAGCCTGCTGCTATTACTGCAAACTACTAATGGTGCTGATACTTACTGTTACTACTAGTACTACTACTACTGCTGCTGCTGCTATTACTGCAACTACTAATGTTGCTGATACTACTGTTACTACTAGTACTACTACTACTACTGCTGCTGCTATTACTGCAACTACTAATGTTGCTGATACTACTGTTACTACTAGTACTACTACTACTACTGCCACTGCTGCTATTACTGCAACTACTAATGTTGCTGATACTACTGTTACTACTAGTACTACAACTTCTACTGCTGCTGCTATTACTGCAACTACTAATGTTGCTGATACTACTGTTACTACTAGTACTACTACTACTGCTGCTGCTGCTATTACTGCAACTACTAATGTTGCTGATACTACTGTTACTACTAGTACTACTACTACTACTGCTGCTGCTATTACTGCAACTACTAATGTTGCTGATACTACTGTTACTACTAGTACTACAACTTCTACTGCTGCTGCTATTACTGCAACTACTAATGTTGCTGATACTACTGTTACTACTAGTACTACTACTACTGCTGCTGCTGCTATTACTGCAACTACTAATGTTGCTGATACTACTGTTACTACTAGTACTACAACTTCTACTGCTGCTGCTATTACTGCAACTACTAATGTTGCTGATACTACTGTTACTACTAGTACTACTACTACTACTGCTGCTGCTATTACTGCAACTACTAATGTTGCTGATACTACTGTTACTACTAGTACTACTACTATCTACTGCTGCTGCTATTACTGCAACTACTAATGTTGCTGATACTACTGTTACTACTAGTACTACAACTTCTACTGCTGCTGCTATTACTGCAACTACTAATGTTGCTGATACTACTGTTACTACTAGTACTACTACAACTGCCACTGCTGCTATTACTGCAACTACTAATGTTGCTGATACTACTGTTACTACTAGTACTACTACTACTACTGCTGCTGCTATTACTGCAACTACTAATGTTGCTGATACTACTGTTACTACTAGTACTACTACTACTGCTACTGCTGCTATTACTGCAACTACTAATGTTGCTGATACTACTGTTACTACTAGTACTACTACTACTACTGCTGCTGCTATTACTGCAACTACTAATGTTGCTGATACTACTGTTACTACTAGTACTACTACTACTACTGCTGCTGCTGCTATTACTGCAACTACTAATGTTGCTGATACTACTGTTACTACTAGTACTACTACTACTACTGCTGCTGCTGCTATTACTGCAACTACTAATGTTGCTGATACTACTGTTACTACTAGTACTACTACTACTACTGCCACTGCTGCTATTACTGCAACTACTAATGTTGCTGATACTACTGTTACTACTAGTACTACTACTACTACTGCTGCTGCTATTACTGCAACTACTAATGTTGCTGATACTACTGTTACTACTAGTACTACTACTACTACTGCTGCTGCTATTACTGCAACTACTAATGTTGCTGATACTACTGTTACTACTAGTACTACTACTACTACTGCTGCTGCTATTACTGCAACTACTAATGTTGCTGATACTACTGTTACTACTAGTACTACTACTACTACTGCTGCTGCTATTACTGCAACTACTAATGTTGCTGATACTACTGTTACTACTAGTACTACTACTACTACTGCTGCTGCTGCTATTACTGCAACTACTAATGTTGCTGATACTACTGTTACTACTAGTACTACTACTACTACTGCTGCTGCTATTACTGCAACTACTAATGTTGCTGATACTACTGTTACTACTAGTACTACTACTACTACTGCCACTGCTGCTATTACTGCAACTACTAATGTTGCTGATACTACTGTTACTACTAGTACTACTACTTCTACTGCTGCTGCTATTACTGCAACTACTAATGTTGCTGATACTACTGTTACTACTAGTACTACTACTACTACTGCCACTGCTGCTATTACTGCAACTACTAATGTTGCTGATACTACTGTTACTACTAGTACTACTACTACTACTGCTGCTGCTATTACTGCAACTACTAATGTTGCTGATACTACTGTTACTACTAGTACTACAACTTCTACTGCTGCTGCTATTACTGCAACTACTAATGTTGCTGATACTACTGTTACTACTAGTACTACAACTTCTACTGCTGCTGCTATTACTGCAACTACTAATGTTGCTGATACTACTGTTACTACTAGTACTACACTTCTACTGCTGCTGCTATTACTGCAACTACTAATGTTGCTGATACTACTGTTACTACTAGTACTACTACTACTACTGCTGCTGCTATTACTGCAACTACTAATGTTGCTGATACTACTGTTACTACTAGTACTACTACTACTACTGCTGCTGCTATTACTGCAACTACTAATGTTGCTGATACTACTGTTACTACTAGTACTACTACTACTACTGCTGCTGCTATTACTGCAACTACTAATGTTGCTGATACTACTGTTACTACTAGTACTACTACTACTACTGCTGCTGCTATTACTGCAACTACTAATGTTGCTGATACTACTGTTACTACTAGTACTACTACTACTACTGCTGCTGCTATTACTGCAACTACTAATGTTGCTGATACTACTGTTACTACTAGTACTACAACTTCTACTGCTGCTGCTGCTATTACTGCAACTACTAATGTTGCTGATACTACTGTTACTACTAGTACTACTACTACTACTGCTGCTGCTATTACTGCAACTACTAATGTTGCTGATACTACTGTTACTACTAGTACTACTACTACTACTACTGCTGCTGCTATTACTGCAACTACTAATGTTGCTGATACTACTGTTACTACTAGTACTACTACTACTACTGCTGCTGCTATTACTGCAACTACTAATGTTGCTGATACTACTGTTACTACTAGTACTACAACTTCTACTGCTGCTGCTATTACTGCAACTACTAATGTTGCTGATACTACTGTTACTACTAGTACTACTACTACTACTGCTGCTGCTATTACTGCAACTACTAATGTTGCTGATACTACTGTTACTACTAGTACTACAACTACTACTGCTGCTGCTATTACTGCAACTACTAATGTTGCTGATACTACTGTTACTACTAGTACTACTACTACTACTGCTGCTGCTATTACTGCAACTACTAATGTTGCTGATACTACTGTTACTACTAGTACTACAACTTCTACTGCTGCTGCTATTACTGCAACTACTAATGTTGCTGATACTACTGTTACTACTAGTACTACAACTTCTACTGCTGCTGCTATTACTGCAACTACTAATGTTGCTGATACTACTGTTACTACTAGTACTACTACTACTACTGCTGCTGCTATTACTGCAACTACTAATGTTGCTGATACTACTGTTACTACTAGTACTACTACAACTGCCACTGCTGCTGCTATTACTGCAACTACTAATGTTGCTGATACTACTGTTACTACTAGTACTACTACTACTACTGCTGCTGCTATTACTGCAACTACTAATGTTGCTGATACTACTGTTACTACTAGTACTACAACTTCTACTGCTGCTGCTATTACTGCAACTACTAATGTTGCTGATACTACTGTTACTACTAGTACTACTACTACTACTGCCACTGCTGCTATTACTGCAACTACTAATGTTGCTGATACTACTGTTACTACTAGTACTACTACAACTGCCACTGCTGCTATTACTGCAACTACTAATGTTGCTGATACTACTGTTACTACTAGTACTACTACTACTACTGCTGCTGCTATTACTGCAACTACTAATGTTGCTGATACTACTGTTACTACTAGTACTACTACTACTACTGCTGCTGCTATTACTGCAACTACTAATGTTGCTGATACTACTGTTACTACTAGTACTACTACTACTGCTGCTGCTGCTACTTCTACTGCTGCTGCTATTACTGCAACTACTAATGTTGCTGATACTACTGTTACTACTAGTACTACTACTACTACTGCTGCTGCTGCTATTACTGCAACTACTAATGTTGCTGATACTACTGTTACTACTAGTACTACAACTTCTACTGCTGCTGCTATTACTGCAACTACTAATGTTTGCTGATACTACTGTTACTACTAGTACTACTACTACTACTGCTGCTGCTATTACTGCAACTACTAATGTTGCTGATACTACTGTTACTACTAGTACTACTACTACTACTGCTGCTGCTATTACTGCAACTACTAATGTTGCTGATACTACTGTTACTACTAGTACTACTACTACTACTGCTGCTGCTATTACTGCAACTACTAATGTTGCTGATACTACTGTTACTACTAGTACTACTACAACTGCCCTGCTGCTATTACTGCAACTACTAATGTTGCTGATACTACTGTTACTACTAGTACTACTACAACTGCCACTGCTGCTATTACTGCAACTACTAATGTTGCTGATACTACTGTTACTACTAGTACTACTACTACTACTGCTGCTGCTATTACTGCAACTACTATGTTGCTGATACTACTGTTACTACTAGTACTACTACTACTACTGCTGCTGCTATTACTGCAACTACTAATGTTGCTGATACTACTGTTACTACTAGTACTACAACTACTACTGCTGCTGCTATTACTGCAACTACTAATGTTGCTGATACTACTGTTACTACTAGTACTACTACAACTGCCACTGCTGCTATTACTGCAACTACTAATGTTGCTGATACTACTGTTACTACTAGTACTACTACTACTACTGCTGCTGCTATTACTGCAACTACTAATGTTGCTGATACTACTGTTACTACTAGTACTACTACTACTGCTGCTGCTGCTATTACTGCAACTACTAATGTTGCTGATACTACTGTTACTACTAGTACTACTACTACTACTGCTGCTGCTATTACTGCAACTACTAATGTTGCTGATACTACTGTTACTACTAGTACTACAACTTCTACTGCTGCTGCTGCTATTACTGCAACTACTAATGTTGCTGATACTACTGTTACTACTAGTACTACTACTACTACTGCTGCTGCTATTACTGCAACTACTAATGTTGCTGATACTACTGTTACTACTAGTACTACTACTACTGCTGCTGCTATTACTGCAACTACTAATGTTGCTGATACTACTGTTACTACTAGTACTACTACTTCTACTGCTGCTGCTATTACTGCAACTACTAATGTTGCTGATACTACTGTTACTACTAGTACTACTACTACTACTGCTGCTGCTATTACTGCAACTACTAATGTTGCTGATACTACTGTTACTACTAGTACTACTACTACTACTGCTGCTGCTATTACTGCAACTACTAATGTTGCTGATACTACTGTTACTACTAGTACTACAACTTCTACTGCTGCTGCTATTACTGCAACTACTAATGTTGCTGATACTACTGTTACTACTAGTACTACTACTACTCACTGCTGCTGCTATTACTGCAACTACTAATGTTGCTGATACTACTGTTACTACTAGTACTACTACTACTACTGCTGCTGCTATTACTGCAACTACTAATGTTGCTGATACTACTGTTACTACTAGTACTACAACTTCTACTGCTGCTGCTATTACTGCAACTACTAATGTTGCTGATACTACTGTTACTACTAGTACTACTACTACTACTGCTGCTGCTATTACTGCAACTACTAATGTTGCTGATACTACTGTTACTACTAGTACTACTACTACTACTACTGCTGCTGCTATTACTGCAACTACTAATGTTGCTGATACTACTGTTACTACTAGTACTACTACTACTACTGCTGCTGCTATTACTGCAACTACTAATGTTGCTGATACTACTGTTACTACTAGTACTACTACACTCACTGCTGCTGCTATTACTGCAACTACTAATGTTGCTGATACTACTGTTACTACTAGTACTACACTACTACTGCTGCTGCTATTACTGCAACTACTAATGTTGCTGATACTACTGTTACTACTAGTACTACTACTACTACTGCTGCTGCTATTACTGCAACTACTAATGTTGCTGATACTACTGTTACTACTAGTACTACTACTACTACTGCTGCTGCTATTACTGCAACTACTAATGTTGCTGATACTACTGTTACTACTAGTACTACTACTCTACTGCTGCTGCTGCTATTACTGCAACTACTAATGTTGCTGATACTACTGTTACTACTAGTACTACTACTACTACTGCTGCTGCTATTACTGCAACTACTAATGTTGCTGATACTACTGTTACTACTAGTACTACAACTTCTACTGCTGCTGCTATTACTGCAACTACTAATGTTGCTGATACTACTGTTACTACTAGTACTACTACTACTACTGCTGCTGCTATTACTGCAACTACTAATGTTGCTGATACTACTGTTACTACTAGTACTACTACTACTACTGCTGCTGCTGCTATTACTGCAACTACTAATGTTGCTGATACTACTGTTACTACTAGTACTACTACTACTGCTGCTGCTGCTATTACTGCAACTACTAATGTTGCTGATACTACTGTTACTACTAGTACTACTACTACTACTGCTGCTGCTATTACTGCAACTACTAATGTTGCTGATACTACTGTTACTACTAGTACTACTACTACTACTGCTGCTGCTACCTTACTGCAACTACTAATGTTGCTGATACTACTGTTACTACTAGTACTACAACTTACTAACTGCTGCTGCTGCTATTACTGCAACTACTAATGTTGCTGATACTACTGTTACTACTAGTACTACTACTACTACTGCCCTGCTGCTATTACTGCAACTACTAATGTTGCTGATACTACTGTTACTACTAGTACTACTACTACTGCTGCTGCTGCTATTACTGCAACTACTAATGTTGCTGATACTACTGTTACTACTAGTAATATGTGTATAAGAGACAGACTACTACTACTGCTGCTGCTGCTATTACTGCAACTACTAATGTTGCCTGATACTACTGTTACCTACGTACTACTACTACTACTACTGCTGCTGCTATTACTGCACTACTAATGTTGCTGATACTACTGTTACTACTACTAGTACTACTACTACTACTGCTGCTGCTGCTATTACTGCAACTACTAATGTTGCTGATACTAGTTGTTACTACTAGTACTACTACAACTTCTACGGCTGCTGCTGCTATTACTGCAACTACTAATGTTGCTGATACTACTGTTACTACTAGTACTACAACTTCTACTGCTGCTGCTGCTATTACTGCAACTACTAATGTTGCTGATACTACTGTTACTACTAGTACTACAACTTCTACTGCTGCTGCTATTACTGCAACTACTAATGTTGCTGATACTACTGTTACTACTAGTACTACTACTACTAGCTGCTGCTGCTATTACTGCAACTACTAATGTTGCTGATACTACTGTTACTACTAGTACTACTACTGCTGCTGCTGCTGCTATTACTGCAACTACTAATGTTGCTGATACTACTGTTACTACTATACTACTACTACTGCTGCCTGCTATTACTGCAACTACTAATGTTGCTGATACTACTGTTACTACTAGTACTACATACTACTACTGCTGCTTGCTATTACTGCAACTACTATGTTGCTGATACTACTGTTACTACTAGTACTACTACTACTACTGCTGCTGCTATTACTGCAACTACTAATGTTGCTGATACTACTGTTACTACTAGTACTACAACTACTACTGCTGCTGCTATTACTGCAACTACTAATGTTGCTGATACTACTGTTACTACTAGTACTACAACTTCACTGCTGCTGCTATTACTGCAACTACTAATGTTGCTGATACTACTGTTACTACTAGTAACTACTACTACTACTGCTGCTGCTATTACTGCAACTACTAATGTTGCTGATACTACTGTTACTACTAGTACTACAACTCTACTGCTGCTGCTGCATTACTGCAACTACTAATGTTGCTGATACTACTGTTACTACTAGTACTACTACTACTACTGCTGCTGCTATTACTGCAACTACTAATGTTGCTGATACTACTGTTACTACTAGTTACTACAACTTCTACTGCTGCTGCTATTACTGCAACTACTAATGTTGCTGATACTACTGTTACTACTAGTACTACTACTAACTGCTGCTGCTATTACTGCAACTACTAATGTTGCTGATACTACTGTTACCTACTAGTCTACTACAACTGCCACTGCTGCTATTACTGCAACTACTAATGTTGCTGATACTACTGTTACTACTAGTACTACTACTACTACTGCTGCTGCTATTACTGCAACTACTAATGTTGCTGATACTACTGTTACTACTAGTACTACTACTACTGCTGCTGCTATTACTGCAACTACTAATGTTGCTGATACTACTGTTACTACTAGTACTACACAACTTCTACTGCTGCTGCTATTACTGCAACTACTAATGTTGCTGATACTACTGTTACTACTAGTACTACTACTACTACTGCTGCTGCTATTACTGCAACTACTAATGTTGCTGATACTACTGTTACTACTAGTACTACAACTTCTACTTGCTGCTGCTATTACTGCAACTACTAATGTTGCTGATACTACTGTTACTACTAGTACTACTACTACTGCTGCTGCTCATTACTGCAACTACTAATGTTGCTGATACTACTGTTACTACTAGTACTACTACTACTACTGCTGCTGCTATTACTGCAACTACTAATGTTGCTGATACTACTGTTACTACTAGTACTACTACTACTACTGCTGCTGCTATTACTGCAACTACTAATGTTGCTGATACTACTGTTACTACTAGTACTACTACTACTGCCACTGCTGCTGCTATTACTGCAACTACTAATGTTGCTGATACTACTGTTACTACTAGTACTACTACTACTACTGCTGCTGCTATTACTGCAACTACTAATGTTTGCTGATACTACTGTTACTACTAGTACTACACTACTACTGCTGCTGCTATTACTGCAACTACTAATGTTGCTGATACTACTGTTACTACTAGTACTACTACTTCTACTGCTGCTGCTATTACTGCAACTACTAATGTTGCTGATACTACTGTTACTACTAGTACTACTACTACTACTGCTGCTGCTATTACTGCAACTACTAATGTTGCTGATACTACTGTTACTACTAGTACTACTACAACTGCCACTGCTGCTGCTATTACTGCAACTACTAATGTTGCTGATACTACTGTTACTACTAGTACTAACTACTACTACTGCTGTCTGCTATTACTGCAACTACTAATGTTGCTGATACTACTGTTACTACTAGTACTACTACTACTACTGCTGCTGCTGCTATTACTGCAACTACTAATGTTGCTGATACTACTGTTACTACTAGTACTACTACTACTGACTGCTGCTGCTATTACTGCAACTACTAATGTTGCTGATACTACTGTTACTACTAGTACTACAACTTCTACTGCTGCTGCTGCTATTACTGCAACTACTAAATGTTTGCTGATACTACTGTTACTACTAGTACTGATTACTACTACTGCTGCTGCTCATTACTGCACTACTAATGTTGCTGATACTACTGTTACTACTAGTACTACTACTACTGCTGCTGCTGCTATTACTGCAACTACTAATGTTGCTGATACTACTGTTACTACTAGTACTACTACTACTCTAACTGCTGCTATTACTGCAACTACTAATGTTGCTGATACTACTGTTACTACTAGTACTACAACTTCTACTGCTGCTGCTATTACTGCAACTACTAATGTTGCTGATACTACTGTTACTACTAGTACTACTACAACTGCCACTGCTGCTGCTATTACTGCAACTACTAATGTTGCTGATACTACTGTTACTACTAGTACTACAACTTCTACTGCTGCTGCTATTACTGCAACTACTAATGTTGCTGATACTACTGTTACTACTAGTACTACTACTACTACTGCTGCTGCTATTACTGCAACTACTAATGTTGCTGATACTACTGTTACTACTAGTACTACTACTACTACTGCTGCTGCTATTACTGCAACTACTAATGTTGCTGATACTACTGTTACTACTAGTACTACTACTACTACTGCTGCTGCTATTACTGCAACTACTAATGTTGCTGATACT